>JASUUG010001151.1:0-240022 GCA_030449905.1 Luvunga scandens | reverse complement strand
TTCTCCCCTTCAAGATCAAAAAAGAAAAATAAAGGAAAACAGCCACGCTTGACAAGTAAAATTTCGACAAAGATCTCCCCGTATTTTAATCATTCCCAAAAATATACACCAAACAAATCAAAAATAGTGATACAACCATTTGAACCAAGCAATAAGATCAAGATCAAAATGAGAAAACAAGCATCCATATATAATAAAAGCATCCGATAGCATACATAAATAATGCATAACACATGAAATGTTTGTGCGAAATATGTTCAAACACTAAAAAGCTATCATGAGGAGGAGGAGGAGGAGTAGTAGAGAGAGGAAGGAGTGAATGGCGAGAGCAGAAAAATGCGTTGGCCGCCCATCCAAGATCTGCCGCCAAGCCGAAGGATGCAACCGATCTCGGCTGCCGCCGCCGTAAAGTGTGCGAATATCGCTAACGATAAAGAAGATGATCACATAGATGGAGCACCAAGATGGTCGAGCGCTCTCCGTCTCACGTGCCTCGGGACCGATCACGGAGGCCGAGAGGCGTATCCGCGGCGAGTGAGGCGAGGACGAGCGCCGAGTCGAAAGTCAAGCACTGATCGTAGGTAAAGATGTCGCTGAGAACCGGCATCTTCCTGAGCTACGAGAGTGTCTTGGTTTTTCGCATTAGGCGTTTTATCCAATCCTCGACTCCTTCGAGAAAACCAATCAAAATAGCCTCTTTCCCAATCTTCGGTCTCAACATACACCTGAGTCTCAAGAGGTACGCAAAGTGTCGCAAAAGCTAGAGATAATGTTACCGCACGGAAGTAGCCTATGTGTAACAGCAGGGTATTCAACATATGGCGCAAAAAATAATATACCCAAGGTTAATACGGCCCACTAAGAAGACTATCAAGAATCCCGACATCCAACCTAGTAACCTCATCCGAGTGTCCCTTCCTAGGGGTAATAATATGCCGCAAAATGGTGTGTAGAATCCGAACTCGCCGCAAAAGTCGGGCTCTAAATTAAGGGTGCATATCTCATGAGATCCCGACGCCTACAAATGTTCCTAACCCCTCGAATATGGTTAAAATCGGCAAAGGATAATTCCTTCCTCGAAGTGTATATATTATGTCCAGCAAGTGGCCCTAAAATGGTGTTTAAATCAAAAACATCAAAATCAATAGGAACACCCCACACAGTAACTATTCGATCTACTCTTTCTGAGCAATTCCATGTTCGAATAAAAAACCGAACTAGGTTAGGATAAATCCTCTCGTCTAAGTCTAATGCCGAGCTCCCATGGCAACAACATCTGCTTAACACTTTTTCCACAAACAACCAACTCCTCAAAATCATCTAAATCCACAAAGTAAGTCGATTACCTTACGACCCATGAATCGGGTTTCAAATCGTTTTACCGGTGGAGCTGTTGGAAAATGGATTCTTTGGAACTCGGTTGTCTCTTTAGGAGGTATGGGGTTGCTCTTTGGGACGACTTTCCTCTTCCCGGTTAGAGGATTCGGCCATTAATGGAGCTTTGAGAATGTGGGATTTTGTCAAAAGATGAAAATGAAGCAAAATGGACCAATAAAGTGAATGAAAAAGAGTAGAGAAAGGTTTACGGAGGCTCGATTTGGTAGGAAATTGTCAACAAATGAGTCAAAAATCGAGAAATTTGCTCGGTTGCGCTTAGGGTTACAATTTGGGATTTCGGGATTTGGTCAGAAATTTTATGATTTGAATGGTTAAAACTGGTCTAATAATGATAAGGAATGTTTCTATGATCGTGTTTTGGCAAGAAATAGCAAGAGAAACCAGAAATTTTAGAGAGAGAGAGCTTAGGGTTTCTTTGGTAAGAGAAAACGGTGAGAGGGTAGCTGGAAGCGAAGAAGAAGCAGACCAGTTTTATATCCACAGCAGCGAGCCGTTTTAAAAATATCGGTTTACCGATAGCGTCCAGAGAGCTTGAAAACATAATCGGTTAACCGTTAGTAATAAACGGTTAGCCGCTAAAAAAAAATAGTGTTTCTGGAATTAAACGGTAGACCGTTTGAACCATAAACGGTAATCCGTTTTCTTGACTTTGATTTCGCACATAAGTTTTATCTACGGCCAACTTTCAATACATTTCTAAATCATTTTATTGATCAAAAATGTCTTGAAAGGCCAATACAATGCATGATTACAAAATTTAAAAACACATCCAAAGACAAATAAACATTCGATTATCATATTATAGAAACACAAGGAAGATAGTGTATAAATCATCATGAGTAGATGCACAATCTATATCAATAGTTATAAACGTTAACACACCTCTTTCCAACAAAGCATATATTTTCAATGAGAGTTGAGGAAACTCTACCGACATTATCAATATCAATGATTTTTCCTTTTGAATTATCTCCAAAAGATACATCCCCTCCATTTTCGATTTTGGTAAAACTTGAGAACCATGAATAGTCACCGGTCATATGTCTTGGATATCCGTTGTCCAAATACCATTTATTGCTATTTCCCTTCTTCTTTGATTCATGCAGAGAAGATCTCAAATTTTGCACCCAAAACTCTTTGGTCCTTGAGTGTTAGAATGGTTCCTTTTGGAACCCAAACAAATTTAACTCCATAATAAGCATTTCTCTTAATAGGACATCTATTTTTCATGTGACCATCTCTATTGCAATAATGACAAACAATTTTATGATTATTAGTGGTAGTAGCCTTAACAAAGTAGCTTTTGTAGTATTTTTGTTTCAAATTAGGTTTATAACCAATCCCTCCTTTATCAAACACACATTTTGGGCAAGTAATTTTTCTAAGTTCTTTTGCCCATTTGTGAATTTAAACAATCTCATTTAGTTCATTGCTCTTCTTTTTTAGTTCTTCATTTTCTTTGATCAAGTCATCAACATGTAATTTTTCATGTTCATATGAAGTACTTTGTTTACCTTTTAAAGAAGCAATTCTATCATGCAATCTTTCATTATCTAATTCTAGCTCTTTAATCTTATCATTTAACACATCATTACATTTTTGCATAGCATCCTTTTCATTTGAAAGTTCGAATATGTTCTTTTTAAGACATGTATTTTTCTTTCCAATTTTCATCATATCACTATGCAACTCATTAAAAGCATCATATAATTCATTATAAGATGGAAGATCACTTACCTCATCAAGCTCATCTTCTCCTATTGCCATGAGTGCCAAGTTTGATATTTCTTGTGATTGTTCATTTTCACTTGATTCTTCATCGCTATCATCCCATGTTGCCAACATAGCTTTCTTCTTGAATTTGTTGAGAAGGGGACATTCCGGTTTTATATGGCCAGGCTTCTTGCATTTATAACATATGATTGCTTCATTCTTCTCCTTTTGATTCTTGAAGTTTTTGAATTTTCTTTGTTCACGGATTTTTGAAAAATTTCCTGAACTTTCTAGCTATCATATCCATCTCTTCATCTTCAAGATCGCTTCCTCATCGCTTTCAAATTTTGATGCTTTCAAGGCAATGTTTTTCTTCTTCTTATCTTCATCTCCTCTTTCACGTCAAATCTTCTTCATAAGAAATAAGTGAGCCAATTAGATCATCAATAGACAAAATGTTTAAATCTTTGGCTTCCTCAATAGCAGTTCTCTTAGGTCTCCATTCTTTTGGTAATGACCTAATGATTTTCTTTACCCTCTCGCTATTTGAAAAGGTTTTACCAAGTGCCCCTGTGAGTGTTTACAATGTCTCAGAATCTAGTATACATAGAGTAGACACTTTCATTTTGTTCCATTTGAAACAATTCATATTGCCTAGTGTATCTACTTATTTTAGATTCTTTGACTTGGTTTGTTTCATAAACAACTTCAAGTTTCTTCCAAATTTCATAAGCATTAGAACAACTTGAGACTCTATGAAATTCTTTCTTATCTAAGGCACAAAATAAGGCATTCATAGCTTTAGAATTGAGTGAAGCTTTTCTCTTTTCGAAATCATTCCATTCACGTGAAGGTTTAGGAATATCTTCTCCTTCTTCATTTTTAGTTATCGGCATGAATGGACCATCACATACAACTTCCCATATTTCGTAATCTAAAGCTTGCAAGTAAATTCTCATCCTAGTTTTCCAATAAGGATAATCATTACCATCAAAGAATGGTGGCCTAGTGGTAGATTGTCCTTCCCTATAGCTAGAATCATATTGGGTTGCCATGGATCGTTTACTCTAGACGATTAAGTCCTAACAAGAGAACCTTGCTCTGATACCAATTGAAATTCTATATAGGCTACCCAAGAGGGGGGGTGAATTGGGTTTTAAAAACTAAGCCAATAAAAATGCACAATATTAAAACTAATGTCTTAATCAAAATCAAAAGCAATAAATTCAACAATGCTCAAATTAAAAAGGATAAGGGAAGAGAAATCAAACACATGATTTTTACGTGGTTCGCCAACCGTGCCTACGTCCACGCCTCCAAGCTCACCGGCTCGAGGATTCCACTAAGCAAGCCTCCAAGGCTTCAATACACTTACACTTGACTTCAAGGTGTCAATGGACCTTTACAATCAAGAGATTATTCCCAATCTCTTAACCCAAGTGTATCCCAACACTTACAATTGACTTCCAAGGTGTCAATGGACTACAATAAGAGATTAAACCCAATCTCTTAACCCAAGTGTTTCCCAACACTTACAATCACTCAATGATTGAGATTTAATAACAAATAATCTCTCACACACTCCAAATGATTACAATTGAAATTTTAATGTGTGAGGGAATGAAATAAAACACAATCAAGCTCAAAGAAGATTGTTTTTCAAAGTAAGCTCAAATATCAAATGTTGGATAACTCTTGTTTGAATTTGATTGAGCCTTTTATAGTTGGAGGTGAAAACTAGCCGTTATTGACTTTACGAGAATAATCGGATCGCCGCGTTTGTCTCTATCGGTTAGCCGTTTTGAATTTCCAACGAGCCGTTATCCTTTGACTTCAAATAAGCGGTTTCGTTAACTTTATCGGATCACCGCTTCGTTCCAAAGAACTCGCAAAAGAACTCGGCTCTCCGTTTTTGATAAACGGTTCAAGACTAGAGAACTTCTCACCGGAAGTTATCGGTTAGCCGTTTTAAATAAACGGTTCAAGGCTAAAACATTTTTACTCACCGAATTGTTCGGTTAGCGTTTTAATTAACGGTTCACCGTTAATTTCCGTGACACAAAACTTTGCTAACCGTTTGGGCTAATCGGTTCAAGGCTAAAACATTTTTTACTTACCGGAATGTATCGGTTAGCCGTTTTAAATAAGCGGTTCACGTTAATTTCGAACATGTGAAAATGTTCATCATCAGTAAATTATCGGTTCACCGTTTTCCGAAAGCGGTTCACCGTTAATTTCGATTTCATCATTTTTGAACTTAAAACAAGTGTATTTGCTTTTAGAAAATTCTTTTTAATAGCGCAACACTTTAATCATCAACATATAATTTTGTTATCATCAAAATCATTATTATAAGATTAACATGATCGTGTTGTAGGTGAGTTAAGGAACTGAGTCAGTAGGCCCATGCGTGAGGTGAAAGTGACACGACCCGCCCCAAACTCCCAGGCGAGTCTGCCTAATTCTATATAATCTTTTTGACATAATCTGATTAATCAGAATTCTACCGAAAATTCGACAAAGCCTATCCTATATTTATTATAAAACTAATTCGCAAAAATTATAAATCAAGCACTCCCAAATAATTTCTAAATACAACCAACTTCACAATCAATTACCTTAACCAAAATACCAAATCACTCAATTATTCAATATTAAATAAAATACATATGTTATCCACAATCGAAATATAACAAATTATACAATCCCAAATTATCTCAATAAATCAATCGATAACTCCTAACATCATAGCGTGGCCATAATTTCGAAAATAACTATTGTGGCTGGGTCGACTGTTGTACCTACGAATCTCCTGCTGGGGGGAGGGGGAAATATAATAAAATAAAATGAGTATAAAACTCAGTGAACTCAATTAGTGGATAGAAGTGTTTCAACATAACTTTACTCTAAATTAATTAATCATATCAAAAATACCAACTAATCAAAATATCACAAAAACTTAAATAACTTATTAAATCCAATCATGTACTCAAATAACAATATAGCAAATATACTGCATAAATCAATAGAAATTCATAATACTTATAACATCAATACTGAAATACCGAAAACTATCGCCAAACAAGTATCCATGGGAAATAATCTCATCATATCCGGACCTTGACGGACGGGCAATGACGTCTTATCCGGGTACAATTACGCCCGGAGCTACACGGATAGATCGAGAAAAGCCATATCATATCACATCATATCCGACCTCAACGGACAAGCAATGACGTCTTATCCGAGCACAATCACGCCTGAGCTACACGGATAGATCAAAGAAACATCATCTCATATCTCATATATCTCGTGCATGCATAACTGTCCCCAAAGACAAGGTCGCCCGAGTACACGACCTAAAGCCTCGTGTGTACTCGACGGGCCCCAAAGCCTCGTATCTCATCTCAGTATCTCATTATCGTATTTTCGTATTCATCATACAACATACATATCTCATCTTATCTCAGACATCGTATCTCGAAAAGTGGAGGTCGCTCTAATGATTTTAAAAGCGATCATTATTCTTATATTCATATACCTTTGTACACATATACATAAACATATAATCTCATCCAAATCTCATCCAAAATAACATTCAAATTTCATCCAAAATCTCATTCGAAATCTCATTTCCTTTTCATTGACGTCTCTTAAATTTGCTTTTCTTTTCTTTAAAATATTATCATGCATATTCAAAATCGATAACTAAAATTATTAATCAAACACATTTCTCATAATAAATACCAAAACACAATAAAATCTATTTACATAAAATCATTAAATCAAAGCCTTTAAAATCAATCTCGCAAAACATGCTTTACCATATTTTAAAAATTATAATAAACTACAATGAAAATAGGTTTTGTATATTCCACTCACAATGATTTGTCCGAACTTGGTATCGACAACGTCCGCGCGTTGATTCTCGTTCGTGGATCCTCCTAATTTGAGGAAATAACATAATTATTAACTATGATCACAAATTATAATTAACATGCTCGAAACGACATTTATCCACAAAAAAATATTCTTGAATTCATAAAATTACCAAAATGCCCTCGACATAAAAATCCATCAAATTATCCTCATCATCACATATTATCAAACTATCCTCAATTCCGATTACAAAGATATCCATAAGTTTTGAATTTACAAAATTACCCTCCCAAAATGTAAAATTACCAAAATGTCCCTAACGACGTAATTTACTGAATTACCCCTGAAATCTCAAATTACCTAACTGCCCTGATCTAAAATTACCAAAATGTCCATTAATTTTAAAATTACAGAATTACCCCTAAAGTTTATGAATTTACCAAATTACCCCTAACGGTCAACGGTGACCAGAACTCATTCAACAGCAACGGGAAGCTCAGGTCTGCTAGATCTGACCTTGGTGAGTGCCGGCGGTGACCTTCCACGCGCGGCGGTAACGGCGGATCTAGCTCCCCAAAAACCATGAGCCTCCGAGTTGTGCTTGTACCGTTTCCACAAGTTTCAAAGTTTTGTAAAAATTTTTAATTATTTAATAATTAAATTCATCTCAGCTGTTGATTCGCTATATTGAATCCAACGGTACCCTTGTATGAGATACATGTATGTGCAGTAGCTATGCCCCTGGTCTAGTATTAAGTTTGTATATGTACAAAGATACAAATTATGTTCTGCTCAAAGATTAGTTTTCTAATTTCAATTTATGTTCTGCTCAAAGCAGTGGCTTTAATTCCACAAGCATAAGCAGGAGAGAGCACGCACAAAGTTAACAAACACACGTAGTGAAAAATACGTTTAACTGGTTGCAGCAACATCATCCGGGAGCTTCACTTTAATCTTCTTGAGCTTTGCCGCAGCGTCTGTCATGTTTATCCTCTTGTCAGGTGAGTCCATACAACAATCCAGTGCCAAATCCATGATGCTTAATAAACAATCCATTTTGGCAGAAAAAGATTGCTCTTCTCGCACCAAATTTGCGTCCACAACTTCAATCAATCCGTGAGGTAATGACTCCTTTACCCATCTCCTTAAACTCATTTCTCCTGCGAACATTTCATCGGTGGGCTTCTTTCTCGTGAAAGTTTCCATCAATAAAATACCATAACTGTAGACATCACATTTGGGTGAAACAATTCCTTGTGATCCATACTCTGCATTTTTTAATTTCAATGTATCAAGTAGATATGTCATTATGAAACAAATGACAAAACAAATAATTTTTTGATAATTAAGGTAACCCAAACTTTGCCCGTGCTTGAAAAAAGAGCAAAAACTTTAATTACGAATTGAAACTTTACCTGGTGCCATATAACCAATTGTAGCCATTGTCATGGTTTGTGTCACAGAATCTTCTCCTTCACCTAAGAGTTTGGAAATGCCGAAGTCGCTCACATGTGCCACCATATTTTCATCCAAGAGAATGTTGGTAGGCTTCAAATCACAATGAATTATAGGTGCCGACGAATGACCATGATGGAGATATTCAAGAGCCGACCCTACATCTATCATTATATTCAACCTCTCTAGGATGTCTAAGAAATAGTTCTGAGAATACAACCACTTCTCGAGACTACCATTTGGCATGAACTCAAGTACCAATGCTTTAAAATCTGGATGAGAACAGCTGCTAAGGATCTTTAGGAGATTTCGATGACGAACATTCCGTAAAACTTCACATTCAGAATCAAAACTCCTAAATGCTCTCTCTAGTTGCAGATTGAAAATCTTTATTGCAACATTAGTTCCGTCGGAAATGGTTCCTTTATAAACTGATCCAAAACTACCTCTACCAAGCAAGTTACATTCATTAAATTCATCAGTTGCTCGTTGAATGTCTAGGTACGATGTTCTTCTCCATGTTGCAAGAGGTAGGAAATCTTCATGATCTGATTCTTTTGTACTCCTATTTCGGCATCTTATGTAGCTAAGGATGGTAATCACTATGAATACAACGGATACTATTGGAGGCAAAATATATTTAAGGACAATTAAAGCAACTTTCCTGGTTCTTTTGTTGTTAACTTGCTTGCAAGGTGGGACTTGGAGTCTAGGTGGACCACAGAGTGCATAATTTCCAAAAAACGATTGAGCTGAGAAGTTTTTAAAAGACCCCTTAACAGGAATTTCCCCTTCTAGCCTATTATGAGACACATTAAATTGTTTAAGATGTGAAAGTGTCTCCAATGACTTGGGAATTTTTCCAGAGAGATTGTTGTCGGAGAGATCTAAGGATTCTAAGCTTATCAAACTGCCAACTGATTCAGGTATAGGTCCCTGAAATCGATTACCAGCCAAGGATAGAATTTCTAGATCTATGAAGGCACCAATGGTTGATGGAATATGACCTGATAATTGATTCTTTGATAAATCTAAATCTCTCAAGACCTTTAACTTTTGTACATTTGAAGGGAGAGGACCATTTAAGGAATTTGACGACAAGTTTATCAACAATATGTACTCAAGGCTCCACAAGGATGGTGGTATACTAGAAGTGAGCTTGTTGGAGCCTAAGTAGAGTTCTCTTAGAGACGTCAAACTCGCTAAGCATGGTGGTATATGTCCAGAGAGCTTATTTTCACTTAACTCTATTCTATAAACCGCCTCCAAGTGGCAAAGATCATAGGGAATGGATCCTTCCAAATTATTACCTCCAAGATATAGCCCTTGTAACTGCTCTAATCTTCCTACCGTTGATGGAATAGTTCCATTCAAGTTATTGTTGAAGAGGCTTAAAAGTGTCAGGCCACGTAAATTACCAATTTCTTGAGGAATGTTGCCCTTGAGTTTGCATTCATATGCATAAATTTGTAGAAGAGAAGCAGAGAAATTTCCAATTAATGGTGGAAGGATGCCATCTAATGGATTAGAATCTAAGACTAACACTTGTAGATTTCTGCAATTAGTCAAAGAAGAGAGAAAACTCCACTGATCTGCTGAAGATGATTCTGTCGTCAAGCTATTTTCTCCTACGCTGAGCACGTGGAGGTGTCTAAGGTTGCCAAATGTATTTGGAATATGGCCTGAGAATGAGTTATGGCCCAAGTCTAGGCCAATGAGTTTGGAAGCATTGGCAATAGAGTCAGGAATTGTTCCGATAAGATTATTGATCGACAAGGTTAAATACCCTATGTTTGGAAGCGACTGGCCAATCGTTGACGGTAAGTGGCCTGAGAGTTGATTGCTATGTAGATTAAGGAGTCTTAGGGTTGAAATATTGAAGATCGTGGTTGGAATGAGGCCACTTAAGTTATTCGTACCAAGAACAAGAGTCTCCAAATTTTGTAGATTGCCAATCTCGGTTGGAATTTGACCTGTCATAATGATTAACCCCAACATTGATGGGTTATTTAGCTTTTTATTTTAACATAAACTTAATTTCATAATGCATGAGAATCAAATTTGCCCGCAAAATATGTGCTACTAGTTTTATAATAATTTAGGGGGTGATGATATTTCTGCCCCATGATTTTTGTAAAACCCACATGCTTTCATAAAATGATTACCACAAGAGCACATTATTCTTAAAAAATTTAAATAAAGAAGAAGTTTGTAGAATTAATCAATTAAATCCATCTTAATTTTTTTTTGAAACTTATACTCTTTTATTATATCTAAGTACTAAGGTTGCTTTAACATAAATTTAATGTGAATGTGACTATCTTACCCTCATAAGGTAAAAGTACTAAAATCCTAACAAATTTACTTTAACTTCAACTAAACTAACAAAATGTATTTATGACATATGGGGCATTAAAAATATTGAATTTTATTTTGAAAATATTATATTACAAAACATAAAACTTAATGTTGAAACTATATGCTAGATACTATAATACATATTTCTTGGGGTAATATAGTTATTTTACATTATAAGGATGAAATAGTCAAATTAAACTCAACTTGAAGCAACCGTAAATGCCAAAGACTGTTAAAAGACCTAAGTCATAAAAGAAAAATATTATAAGAATAATTTATTTAGTCAATTATTAGACTTATTGTGAATTTATAATTTTATAAGATAACGTGAACCTATTGTAATTATCTTACGGAGATGAGGTGGGTTTACAAGAATAATAATAATTTTATAAGATAACGTGAACCTATTGTAATTATCTTACGGAGATGAGGTGGGTTTACAAGAATAATAATGAGTGGCAATATTGTCACTCTGTAAAATAAAAAGAATTCTGCAAGAATAATGAGTGAACGTACCTTGCAAGTTGTTATAACGAAGATTCATATTTAAAAGGTTGCTCAAATTTCCTATCCCTGAAGGAATATTTCCATCAATATTGTTGAAGCTTGCATCTAACATCTCCAACTTCGATAAGTTGAAGAGAGAATTCGGGATTGGACCCGTGAAATTGTTGTTATGAAGTCTCATCATTTGTAGTTTGGATAAGACACCAATCCAAGTTGGAATGCTTTCACTCAATTTATTGAAAGCGAAGCTAATAAATTTGAGTCGGCCTAATTGGCCCAATTCATTAGGTAGATGGCCATAAAAATTGTTCAAAGTAATATCAAGAGACACTAGGAACGAGAGATTTCCCAAGTGTGGGGGAATGGCTCCTCCAAGACCCATATTTGAAAGATTTAAAACTGTGATTCTTTGATGGCGTGAACTACAAGAAATACCAACCCAGCTGCATATTGAATGAGATATAGACCAATTATTTGCCAGGACACTCCGATAATCAACGACATGGGCTTTGAATGCAAGAAGAGCTGATTGATCTGTTGTTAAATTGTTTAAAGTCGTCATGGCTGAGTTAGCTATGGAATATTGTAACAACAACATAGGAACAAAGAAGAATGATAAGCGCATATTGGGCATATTGGTATAGATACAGCAACCTAATTGCTAGGTGAGATTGATACAAGTTTTTAAGGGAAGGAAATTAGCATATACTTATGCAAGAGACATATGAATTTGAAAACAAAAAATGAAAAAATATACAGGAGACTTGCAAATTGTTATATTTTGTCATTGAGCGAGTCGTCCAAGTAAACGCATATATAGACACATAAGTTGTTAAACACCGCCGTACTTGAACCGTAAATAAAGGGCTTATACTCTACTTACCAAAAAGAAGAAGATGCTCAACATTGGCAACGTGCATGCATGCTGTCCATTTGTGCACGCTATGCCGAGGCTTATGGCAACCACAATATGTTCTTTTTATTTTCTCTAAAAATTTAAAAAAAAAAAAAAACTACCTTCACTTGACTTGGTCTAATAATTATCACTAAACAATTAATAATGCTAGGTGTGCAGCTTTGAAATAACTGCTTTTAAAATAACCTTAAGGGAAAAAGATAGTTTGTTAGTTACACCACTATAATTTGATGAAATAATCATGCACACCCCGATATTTCTTATAATAAACATTAAGACCCTTTCTGTTATTTTTTACCCTTCATTTAAATGTCAAATGCTAATTTACTATTATGCCCATATCATGTCATCACTTGCTTCTGTACATGGAATGATATATTGACTGTTTTTCCAGAGTTTTAAATTGAATTAAGAACATTTTAATTAACCTAAAAATATAAAATAAAACTCATCCAATTTTATATACATATGCACAATAAGCACAAATAATTAGAGCATGCAAAATCAGTAGCTAAAGCTGATCATAAACATAAAAAATGACAAAACCCTCCAACATTTGCCAAGGCCACGGACTATGAGTTAGGGATTTTTCAAATTCAACAGTCACTGGTCATCATGAAAACTACGGATTGCTCGCATTTCCAAAATGATAATTGGTATGGTTTTCTTTTTTTTTTTTTTCTTTTTTATTTTTAAATAAAATATGGGGGAGAAGACGAAGAATGTCAAAGTGAAGAAGAAGATGGCGGCATGAAGGAAAGTGGCGGCGGCTGTTAGGGGTTTGATTAATTGATGGTGCTTAATTATTATATTTAATTTGTTTTATAATTGAAGTCTATATGCTGCGGTGGTTTTAATGTTGGATAGTATTTTTAGTTCTGATTACCTTAATTGCTACTGCAGTTCCTGCATTTTTTTTAACCATGTGGATTCCTTCTGATTAATTACTTTAAGCTATTTTATTTCTTTTTTTTAATTATTATTATTGGCAAACTAGGTTAGTTTATCCAAAAAAAAGCCAAAGTGGCAAGTGGCTCATTTTTAAAATTCAAGGTCATCACAAAGCAATAGTACCTAAATACTCTTTTTTAAATCCAAATAAATGGCAAAAAAGGAAAGGGGGATTTTAGTGTCTATTGTTAAAAATTTGAGAGTCTATATGATCATTTAGCTAAATTATGGGGGTTTAGTTGTTATTTTTTTTTAAAAAATAATCAGTTATTAAGAAAATCATTTAAATGTTTAGTAAAAATTTACTTTTAAAAGTTTGTGAATTTCAAAATTAGTCAAATGTATTTAATAAATCAAAATGTTAAATTATTATAAGAATACAAATGATTGAAATGGGCATAATATTCAACAAAATATTGCTTATACACTTATATACATGCAAAATATTATGTAAAGATATTATTTTGTATTCAATTAACACATACTCATGTTTGGCACCAAAACTAACATACACAACAGTGCATTAAAGGGGTGAGCTAAGGCAGCAACTGTTGTATTACATTGCCTCTTTTTTCTTTTTTAACTTTTATAATAATAATAAATATCTAACTTTTAATATAATATAATATAATATAATTTTTTATTTTTACATTATAATTTATTATTAAATTTATAGTTTAATATAACTAATAATAAATATTAAAAAATTATTAAATTTTTAAAATTTAAGATTTTTATATTTAGTACTTTTTTAGGTACTAATAAATATTATTTTTTAAATATATAATTTGAATTAATGATAAAAAAATAATACAACATAGTGCAATACCAAATATTGTATAATTAAAAATTAATACAACATAGTATAACAGTAAACATTATACAACATTATTATGATATAGTGCTAATGTAATACAATATAATATAATACAGTGTACCAAACGCACCCTAAGAGGATTAGTGATATGAGCTTTGAATGCGAGAGAATAATTGATTGATCCGTTCTTATGTTTGTTGCAGACATAGCTAAGCTAGTCGTGAAATAACATAAGAACAACATCGGTACGCAGACGAAGTACCCCGGGAAATTTACAAAATTAACCACATAATTTTAACAATTTTCACAACTAACCCTCCAACTTTATTTCTATCATAACTAACCAAGCATTGAAAAAATTTCATTTTTACCCCTCTCATTCTCCCAACTTCCTCTCCTCTCATGCTCAAACGATTTCTCTCCTCCAAGTGAAATTGTCATCGGCGGCGGCTTCCCACCACGTCGGAGTCCATCAACGGCGGCCAACATCACCCACATTATGGTTAAAATAAACAAATCCAAGGTTAGTTTCAAAACCCTAAATTATTAGAAAAAATTATTGTGGATTATGTTTGTTATGTTTTTGTGTTGGTGATGGAAATGATTGTAATTGTGGAGTGGGTGATGTTGCTGATGGGATGATGGTGTGGGTGAGGGTGGAATGTGTGGGAGAGGGTTTAGGAATTAGGTGGCACGGCAAGGTGCATCTTGCGTGCGATAGGAGCGCGCCTGTCGTACGATCTGGCGTGCGACCGGATCGCGCCTGTCGCACGCAAGAGCGCGGGACGGGCGCGCTCTTGTCGCACTAAATTATAGATTTTTAATTTTTTTCTTTTATGTTATTAAATTGTTATAAATTTAATTTAACATGATAATGTTATAAATGTAACAGATACATGACGAGTGATCAATATCAGGGACATACATGTTTGCTCGGAAGGAAGTTTCAGTTTCAACTGATGGCTCACCATCTTGGCTTTGAACTCGAGGAAATTTGGTCACAAATATAGAGACACATCCATAGTTGGCCACATCAGAGGCCATATGTAATACAACCTTCACCATTTCATTATTAAATATGTCTATGGGCAGTGAACATGCACGATACAGTGTGTTACTAGACCTTAAAGTTGTTTTCATCGTGATACTATATTCATGATGATTTATTTGCAACACATTGTACACCCTTGCCAAAAACTGATCAAACAAGCAATTTTTCTGAACCAAAAAAGCTGTATTCTTAGCATTCACATACTCCATACTGCCATTGGCCAAAGTTTCCCAACAACCATCATAACACAATTGAAGCACAACATAATCCATTAAGCTTGAAATTATAAAAACAAATATTATAATTAAATACTATAAAACATTAAAAAGAGAAGAATATGAAGCACATTTGATATAATATTATTATATTAAATGATATAATATTTTTAAAAATTTTCAGAAATTGAAACTGTTTTTTGGTGCCACAGGCTGCCTATCGCCCAAATTTGTGCGACAGGAAACCTGTCGCACATATACCGTTCGCTGACAGCTGCCTGTCGTCAGAAATTTTGGGCGACGATTGCCTGTCGCACCAGAAGACTGTTGCGCAAAGAACCAACAATGGCGCCAATAACAGAATTGGCTCACCAAAGCAAACTACAAACACATTTTTAAGTTAACACACGCCTCATAAACACTTGATTATTAAAAAATAAAGCATAAACAAACAATCTAAGAAATATTTTTTGAACTAATGTACAATAGTTCGATTATTTTACCTATGTTTTGGATTAAACTTGAATTTGGGTGTATTTGGTCGGAATTACTGTTTCTGTTGTCGCTGGCCGTTGTCGATTACCGTCGTCGATGATGGGTCCAGAGAGAAAGCAACTTACGGTTTGGTTTGGTGAGTAGAGTTCAATTTTCGAGTATGGTCCAGAGAGAATTGTTACCACAGTTTCAAATTTGTGAAGAGAGAGTGTTAACAGGGGTTTGAAATATTTCTTAAATAACGAAGATAGTTTGGGATAAAACCTCAATGCTTGGTTAGTTATGATAGAAATAAAGTTTAGGAGTTAATTTTAAAATTTATTAAAATTTTGTGGTTAATTTTATAAATTTCCCAAGTACCCCTGTTGGTGTTTTTAATAGATACAGCAAACTAAGTATATTTGCAAAGTGAGATGGGTATAACTTATTAACGAGAGATCATACTTAACACGAGATGCGTTGCGTGATCTACGTGCTATTGCAACAGTCTCCACACTACGTACAATTAATGACTTGTCCGCTTTAGGATGGTGGTGGGTCCATTTTGTCCCTAGTCAACTTACAGGTCATTTGAATTAATTAATGAGAGTCTCTCATTTTCGTCGATCACGATTTGTGACCGATGACATGCACGAAAGTAGTCAATTTACAGCTGCCTCCAACGGTCTCTGAATGGATAGCTCTGACGTAAATTAAGGGCTGATGACTCTCGACTTCTATCGACGAGCAACGAAGACGACCTTGACTTAACTTGTAAACACACACTACGGTCTCATACATTTTGTTCTAAATTTTCCCCATTTTCCCAGACTCCGCTGTCAGCCTTACACGGCTTAATTTTGTATATTCAAGACCTCATTGTTTCTAACATGCATAGAGCCATAGGCCATATTAATTCCAATTCCATAAATCTTCATTTTTGTCATGATTTTGGGTCTCGACCAGATTTGCCACATTGTCATCATGATATATTTTAGAATTGGAAGAGTATCAATGAACGTGTAATTGTAAATTTGTAATGTTTAATTCTAATTTGAGGACTCAAATAAATTTATCCAACAGTATCTCGTTCAATTAATATTAAAAAAAATGTTAACTTTAATTAAATATTAAATTTTGTTGGTCCCAACTTAAGATCAACGTGGTAGTTAATAATTTGATAAATTTATTAGATAATATATATTTTTTAAAATCTTATTTTTTTTATTAGGCCCAACTGATATATAAATTAATAATTAATTAATTTTAAAACTAAATTCATATTATGTCAATCAAATGTTATTGCAAAGAAGCGGACTGGCTAGCGGAGATGCTTTGAAAAGTCCACCAAAGCCTTTTGCATCTTCTCCTCCAAGACCACCAATGGATACTTCCACCATTTCAACGTCATGACTTGATGATCAGAATTGAACTATAGGATGTTTGTAAGTTTCTTTTATGGAATTTGTGAATTGCTGTTGGCAAAAGTTAATGCAACATATGGTATGTGAAAGTTAATGAATTTTGAATTGAGTGTTAGATATTTTGGGCTTATCAAAACTAGGTTATATGGTCTTTTAATGAATTTAAGATTCAGTGTTGATACTTTGGGACTTATCTTTCAGTAATCTTTTACCATGCGTGCATTTATATCATTGCATAGTTATAGATTCAATTACTTTTAGAGTAGCAAAAAATTACTTCTCTTGAAAGTGAAAGCAGGGCAGGCATTGCAATGCAGCTGCTATTTGTAGAAGTTAATTATTGCATGAAATTTACTGAAGTATAGTCTTGTGACACTACAAGAATAATGGTTATTTCCAAGGGTAAATACCATCGGAAATATACAAATGTCCTTAGAAAAATTCATTTATGATAAAGTCATGTCATCGACCATCGTCGTATTAAGTCCTGTTGGAAAAACACAATTTCCAATGGGTCAATGGAGAAAAAATTTATTTTCAGCGGCAATTTTGTTAGAAATGGCATCAAATGGCCTTGGAAATAATCCCTATAAAACCAAAAATTACATATTTCCAAATGCATTTTCCCTTGGAATGACATCAACTACCCTTGGAAATGAGATTGGATAATACAAATGATTACTTCCAACCGTAATTTGCCCTCAAAGATGCAAGAAACACCTTGGAAATATGCTTCCTTTTTATTTAGTGACCCATTTAATTTATTTAATATTATTATTTCTTATGCCTTTTTTTTTTAAGTATTTGTAATACCAATGCAACATATAAAATCAACAAAATAGCAATGGTAACATGCAAAATACATTAAGTGTAGCTGCATTAATTTCAAAAATTCATAGAAATCACATTTACCAATCAAAAGTACAACATAATCAATTTTAATAGTATATTTTGAAAAAAAAAATCCCAAATGTATACATACGCAATATGATCTCATAGCTTGAATTATTTCAAGCATCCTCCAACATGTCTTCTTCAGTCTCTGAGACTTACGTTTGCCTCAACCTCATCTTCTCGATTCCCATCATCATCTTCATTCAACCAAATAATATCCTATATAAATAAAAAAATATTAATCTGCTCCATTCCCACATCATCATTAGTAGACCAAATAATATCCTAGATGAATGAAGAAATATAAATCAGTAAATTATCAAATCAGTAACTAGTATAATATTATGTTATATTCGAACAATCACTTTGTATAAAGCTGAGCATAAGTACTATAACCAAGATATGCTTAAGAAGCCTAACAAAATATGAAACTGGAGTAATGGATAATAATCATTAGAGCAATATTTTGTATCAATAAGCAAAAATGCTAATATTTGGAGTCAACGGCAGGAGTTGATTCTAAATTTAGCAAGTATTTACTAACCTACAAATTTGGACATTAGTCCTTATACAAGTTTAGGGAAGTCGAAAAACGCAACACTGCCATTAGAAGATCTATGCGCTAGCAATAATCTGGCCTATCAGTTACAAAACCCTGTTATGGTTAGTTTCTATAGATTAGAAAATGAAAAAAAAATTTGAAAAAAAAGCTTGAAAGTAAATGAAAATTAACAATCTGTAAAAAAGTCCATGAACCTGATAGTTTAATATCTACTGACTAAGCCCCAGCCGTATTTAAATAACATTGCTTTTTCTATCAGGCATTTCAACAAATAGCTTGAAGACTCCATTGAAATCAGAAAGAGACTAAAAAAGAGTAGATTGATGCATTTGACATCAGATAAAGGAGACCTTATATTTTTTCCCTTAATATGTTTTAACCATCAATTGAGCTAAATAATAATTTTAGATCAGTGAGCGAGGCTTTATTAATCTAATTGAAATAAGCTAATATTGGAATATCCTAAGCTCAGGTTCGTTAATTAAAATTGCTCAAATTGAGTAGCTAATTGCAGCAGGATCATAAGGTAACTTATTAATTTAAAAGAGAGAGCTAAATGTTCAACATTATGATAATAAAATTAAAGAGTATTGAAATATGGAAATTGGACCTTGATCTGTGATTTTAATGACCAATTTGAATTCGGATCGTTCGATGTGTGTGTTGAGGAAGGTGAAGGGATCTTTGATTAGAACTTTAAAATTCATCAACTGATGGAAATCATAAACTAATCTAAAACTAACTTGAATCTAACCTTAAATTAATTTGAAAAAAATAAAGAAATCGACTGCAAAATTAAGAGATCGAACATGGAGAAGTGAGATAATTACCTTCGGGCAATCGAGAAGAGAGAATAATGGAGATGTGAAAACGATAGGTAATTGTCAGATCTTTGTGTAATTAAAAAGTTATTGAGAGGAAGAGCTGTGATCTTCTAGTTGCTTTCTTCTCCAATTTTTTTAAAAATGAAATCAATTTTAGTGGACTAATGATAATTTAATTAGCCACCGAGTTAAAGTTCAGGCTTTTAATTAGGCAAAGACAGTGCATAATTTAATTAGGCACTCATTTCTTTTTAAACATACCATCAACATTAGGTTTAATTTGAGAAGGTTTAACATTAATACCCTTGCATTTTCGACTAATGTATTATTTATTACCGACAACAATTTACCCTTGAAAAAACTAATGTGTTTTTTAATGTTTATTTGATGGCTCTTTTTTACTTTTGTAAAAAGTACTTATTACCGAGAGTAAATAAGATTTTCAAAAATATCTCGTTGGTAATGTTATTATTTGTTGTTGTGCGAAAGAACTAATTCTTTTAAATTGTAAATGGTCCCTCTCAAAATTAATATTTTAAATTCTTTGCAAGTGTTCTTCCTTGAAGTCTCATCTTTCATAATGTTTGTGAAATCAAGGTATTACCATCTCTAATTGAATAGTTACTCTTATTTGGATCACCCATTCTGAACTTGATGAAAGATTATGATCTTGTGTGATTTTATGAATGAGGTATTGTCTCATGTAAGTCAGCAATGAATTAATTAACATTTGCTGACGAATTACAAACTCAAAAACTGTTGCTGCTTCATTAATCACATTACCCGAATTCAGTGCAGAACTTATCATAGGTTTTTCGAAAATTATATGAAAAGTCATTATGTGAACAGTTTGTTTATAAATAAATGAGTTGATAATGGGTCATTTTAAATATTTGCAAAAAACGGTGAGTGATGTCTAGTTCTGTTTCAGTGCTCAGAGTCCAATTGTGATTAGACAGTAATATAATTACCCTCACTGGAAATTTTAATTATGAAGTATAACTAAGAACTTGTAATATATTCCACCTTTCTGTACGGTCATCTGGAATAATAACATATAGATAAAAAGAATAATAATAACTCGACTTAAAGGGTAAGAAAGAAAAGAAAGACGCTAAGAGAGAAGCAGAGATTCAAAGAGTTGACCTCTTTGTTGGAGGAACAATTACATAAACCTCTAGAATATTTATGAAATAAAGCACATACCATATGTAGCATTAAGCACATGCATGTGCAAAGATACAAATTCGAAGATTAGATTTCTCATTTCAATTTATGTTCTGCCAAAGCAATGGCCTTTATTCCGCAAGCACAAACAAGAAAGAGTACTCGCAAAGTTACAAACACGCATAGCAAACATGACATTAACTCCTTGCAGTAGCATCATCCATAAACTTCACTGTAATCTTCTTGAGCTTTTCAGCGGCATCTTTCGTAGATGCCCTCTGTTCTGGTAACTCCATGCGACAATCCAATGCTGAATGCATGATGCTTAATAAACAATTCATTTCAGCAGAAAAAGCTTGCTTTTCTCTCACCAAATTTGCATCAACAACATCAGTCCACGCATGAGGTAATGACTCTTTTGCTCAGTTTCTTAAACTTATTTCTCTGGTAAACATTTCATCTATGGGCCTCTCCTAATGAAAAAGTTTCCATCAATAAGACACCATAACTATAGACATTACATTCGGCTAAAATGATTCCTTCTGATCTATACTCTACATTTTTTGGTTTCAATGTATCAAATAGGTAAGACATTACGAAACAAATGATACACAAATACATTTGTTCGTGAAGGTGACCAAAACTTTGTTTACTAAAATATTTTGATAGTCAAGGTGACCCAACTGCTTGTGCTTGAAAAAATTGCAGAAATTTAAAACTGTAATTGAAACCTTACCTGGTGCCATATAACCAACTATAGTCATTGTCATGGTTTGGATCAAAGAATCATCTTCTTCATCTAAGAATTTGGAAATGCCGAAGTCACACACATGTGCTCCTCATGAATATAATAGTTCAGGCTACGGGGAAATAGATCCAAAATTCCCCTCTCTTCTCTAGCCGTACCGTATTTTCATCCACGAGAACGTTGTTAGGCTTCAAATCAAAATCAAATATAGGTCTTGATGAATGACCATGATGGATATGTTCAAGTGTCGACCCCACGTCTATCATTATGTTTAGCCATACTAGGATATCTAGGAAATAGCTGTGAGAATACAACCACTTCTCAAGACTACTATTGGGTATGAACACTTAAATTCATTACAAATTGCTTATTTGCAGCAGAGCATGAATCAGAGGCATTTTCATTATGAATGACAACTTGTAATCAATGTTACAATGCTTGGCTTATTTATACACAAGAATCACAGCTGGCCTAGGAGGGTAACAATGGAAATAATAAAAATTGAATCAAAATTACAGCAATCATTGTAAAGCTTCTAGAAACGCCATTCTTCCATGTTCACGTGCTTGTATTCTTCAGCATAACTGTTTTGCTAGCCAGTAAGTCTAGCTGGTTTCTCACATCAGCGTGCTGCATACATGGATAGCTCAAGTGGCATGCCAACATGGCTTCAAAGTCAGCTGTTGACTTTTCACAACTATCATCTTCAACACCCCTTCTCAAACACAAGGTCTTGTCAATGACCTTGAGTTTGTCTCTGAAGTGACTGAATCTGTAGTGAGGCAACGACTTGGTTAAAATATCTGCAAGTTGATCTCTGCCTGTAACAAAATCTATCTCCAATTCTCCTCTTTAACCTTGTCTCTAATGAAATGAAGATCTATTTCAAAATGTTTGGTTTTAGAGTGATATACAAGATTTGTAGTTATTGCAGCTGCACTGGTACTGTCACTTAGAATTATTGGAATTCTTTCAACTTCAACTTTCAATTCACTTAGTAATGAGTTAATCCAAGTGATTTAAGTAGTGCATAAAGCCATAGCTCGATATTTGGATTTAGCAGTAGACCTTACAACCATGCCTTATTTTCTTGAACTCCAGGCAATTAAATTGTCTCCAAAAAAGACATTGTAACCACTAATTGACCTCCTATCATCTGGATCACTTGCCCAGTTAGCATCTGTATAAGCCACAAGGTCAAAACACTTTGATTTCTTAAATTTTAAACACATATTCATAGTGTTCTTTAGGTATCTCAATACTCTCTTGCATGCTGTCCAATGCACTTGCCTAGGATCTGACATGAATTGGCTGAGTTTGTTCACTGAGTAGGCAAGTTCATGTCTTGTGAGTACAACATATTGTAGGCTCCCTATAATGCTTCTGTAAAGTGTAGGGTTATGAAACTTTTCTCCTTCATCTCTTCTTAGTTTCTCAGTAGTGCTGAAACGAACTTCAATTCCCTTGCAATCACTCATATGAGTCTTGGTAAGCAAATCTTTCACAAAATTGGCTTGAGACAACATGATGGTGTCTTGATTTCTAATAACTTGAATTCCAAGAAAGAAGCTTAGATCACCAAGATCTTTTAAAGTGAAAGCTCTGTTTAGATTCATAATCGGCTCCTCTATTCCCTTGTTACTGCTACTAGTGATGATTATATCATCAACATAGACTAGCAGTATAATTATCTTAAAATTTTCTCTCCTAAAAAATAGTGAGGTGTCACACTTAGAGTTTTGAAATCCCCAAAAGTCTAAAGCACCTTTCAACTTCTTATACCATGCCCAAGGAGCTTGTCTTACCTTATATAGAGCCTTTTTTTAGCTTGCATATGTGATTTGGTTTAGTTTTGTTCACAAAACCTTCAGGTTGAGGCATATACACAGTGTCTGTCAAGTCACCATTCAAAAAGGCATTGTTTATGTCTACTTGTCTTAACTTTCAATCATAGTTCACTGCCAAAGTTAAAATGACTCTGATAGTTGCAGCTTTGACCACAGGGTTGAAGGTTTCCTTAAAGTCAAGACCAGGTGTTTGCAGAAAACCCTTAGCAACTAATCTGGCCTTATACTTGTTGACAGTGCCATTTAGATTTTCCTTCACTCTATATACCCACTTATTCTCAATCAACTTGTAATTCTGATCATTTGGCACTAAGGTCCATGTTTTATTTTTCATTAGAGCATTGTATTCATCCTCTATTGCTCTTTCCAGTTGGGCTCTTTCAAGGCTTTAATAATGTTTTGAGGTAAGGGGATTTAGTTTTATTTAGAGATTTGATATAGTTTTAGTTTGAATATTCCTGCCTTAGACCTTGTGATCATGGGATGTAAGGAAAAAGTCTTTTGAGTGGTAGGATTTTGAGTGTTCTGCTCTGTTGTTTGAGGTGATAAAGGGTTATTTTTTTGAAGCAATAGGTTAATTTTGAAGAGGTGAATGAGGTGATGATGGAGGATCAATTGACATTGTGTCAATGTTCAAGTTCTGTTCTGGTTTATTTTGGTCAAAACATTGGGAATGATTGATGTTTCTAGGTGTGTCTTTAGGGTGATTGTGAGCTATTGTTGATTGTATGAATTTTTTAGGTCTAACAAAAGAGAAGGACACAATCTGAAATCGGTCAAGGAGATTAGAGAAATCATTCTGACTCATGGACTCTTGTCCACTGAACTTTAGGTCATTTGAGAAAGGAAAAGAGTTTTCGTTTAACTTGACATTAGCTGAAATGTAAATTCTACCTGAGTGATGCATGTAGACATATCATTTATGTGTTACACTGACTCCCAATAGAACACATTTAGAGGTATGAAAGTCAAATTTATGCTTGTTGTATGGTCTAAGAAATGGAAATCATTTACATCCAAACACTTTGATCTGTGAATAGTCAGGTTTAGAAGAGTAAAGTAGCTCAAAAGGAGTTTTATTTTTAAGAGCAGGTGAGGTTAATCTATTAATGATGAAAGTGGCATAACTAAAAGCTTCATGCTAGAATTTCAATGGCATTTTAGCTTGAGCCAACAGTGTGAGACCAGTTTCAACTAAATGCCTGTGCTTTCTTTCCACTTTTCTATTTTGTTCATGTAGATAAGGACAAGACTGTCTAAGCACTATTCCCTCTTTTTCAAGAAATGGTTTGAAGTTTTAAACTCACCTCCCATATCAGTTTACAGTGCTTTAATTTTCAAATTCAGTTGATTTTCTATTTATTTTTTGAAGGTGATAAATGTATCAAGAGCTTGGGATTTGGTTGTCAGTGGAAATAGCCAAGTGTATCTGGTTTTGTCATCCACAAAGGATATATAGTATTTGTGTCCATTGGTTGAGGGTATTGGTGTTGGTCTGTGTGTATCAGTTCTAAAGCTTTATTAGATTTTGTCTCAGTGCTCTTGAAATTTTGTTTGGATTGTTTTCCATATTGACATGCACTGCAGCATGAAGGAACAATATTTGTATTAGCTTTAAACTGGTTACAAGACAACATAGTATTTTTCAAAGCAAACACATTTGGGTGACCTAACCTACGATGCCAAAGATCAATATCTTTTATAGCTCCTAAACTACTCCTGGTTGACTCAGTATTGACTAATTCATTACAACTGGAATTAAAGGATATCATAGACACCGGACTACTAAAATTTATTGACTCAAGCTTTGCAGAAACTAATATAGCATAGGAGATGTTGTTGTTGCTCATGTGAGCAGGTAAGCACAACAGCTCATACAATCTATCTTTAGCCACTTTTTTCACCAGAACTTTCCCTTATCTCTTATCCTTAATGAAACATACAGATTTTTCAAACACAACATCAATATCATTGTCATGTAATAATTTTGAAATGCTAACAAGATTTTTTATAATTTTAGGAACACACAAAATATCTTTCAAGGTAATGTGTTTATTAAGATTGCAAATAGGCAAAACAGAATATCCAATATGAGAGATTGAGAGTTTCTCACCATTACCAACTGCCAATTTGTCATTACCTAGATACTTAGAGTTGATGTTAATGTTTCCGAGAGCATTTGTTACATGATTGGTGGCACCACTGTCAAGGTACCAAGCTCCATTGTTCTGGCTCTCAGTTGCAGCAACATAAGCTCATATTCTTTCTCTTCTTTTGTTGGGCTATGGCGCATAATTTTTCTTAAATCTATGCCAACATTCAGCTGCTGTGTGGCCCATTTACCAGTAAATTTGACATGGTCCTTTGGAATTTGAACCATCATCGTCTATTGTAATTTTTCCTTTGGATTTGTTTTGAGCATTTTGATTTCGTTGATTGTTTCCAAATCCACCACCAAGATTTTTAAAAGCCACAACAGATTGCTGTTGGTTTACGATTCTATCATTGTTACCCCAGTTTCTTCTCCCACTCCTCATTTGTGCATAATTAGCCTCAATAGCCCCTGAGCTCAAGTTTTATTCTGTTCTATTTTCTTGGCTAAGTAGCATTCCATAGACTTCTAAGAGCGAAGGACTTTCTGGTATAGAATTAATATTGGTGACTACTGAGTCATATTCAAGTCCTAACCCAGCTAGCACACACATAATAAAGTCATCATCACTCATGTTATTTCCCGTCGCTTTAAGTGAGTTTAATAAAGATTTCATCTTAGAGTAGTATTCATGAATGGAGAGTGAACCTTTTTTCGTGGTTTGGATTTGGGTTCTAAGATGTAATACTCTAGCTCTAGTTCTTGCACTAAATTGGTTGAAAAGAGTTGTCCAAACCTCAAAGGAGGTAGAACAATCCACCACAATGCCCAAGACACCTTCACTGAGTGATGAGAGTAGCCAACTTAATAGAATATGGTCTTGTTTCTTCCAAATTTGGTATTTGGGGTTAGGTGTGGTTATAGTGGGTCTGTTTGGTACTAGATTCATGAACACTTTGGGAGGACAAACGTGGCTACCGTCAATAAATCCTTCAAGCTTATTAGCTCTAATGCTTGAGATCACTTGTGACCTCCAGAGCATAAAGTTGTTTTGTGTTAGCTTGATGGGAGTGGTGATAACAAAGGTATTGCTTGTGATGTGCTGGGTAGGTGATTGATTCATGGTGGTTATATTTCTGATATTGAAACCCAAGTTTTGTTGTTCGCTTGCCATAGCTCAAAGTCAGCTTTGATACCCATTTAAATTCATTACGAATTGCTTATTTGCAGCAGAGCATGAATCAAAGGCATTTTCATTATGAATGAAAACTTGTAATCAATGTTACAATGCTTGGCTTATTTATACACAAGAATCACGGCTGGCCTAAAAGGGTAATAATGGAAATAACAAAAATTGAATCGAAATTACAGCAATCATTAACCAATCATTGTATAGCTTCTAGAAACACATTCTTCCATGTTCACGTGCTTGTACTCTTCAGCATAACTGTTTTGCCAGCTCAGTAACTCCAGCTGGTTTCTCACATCAGCGTGCTGCATACATGGATAGCTCAGGTGGCATGCCAACATGGCTTCAAAGTCAGTTGTTGACTTTTCACAGCTATCATCTTCAACATGAACTCCAACGGCAGTGCTTTAAAATTTAGATTACAACAGCTGCTAAAGATTTTTATGAGATTTCAATAATAAACATTCTGTAGTACTTCACATTTAAAATCAAAACTCCTAGAAGCTCTCTCTAGCTACAGATTGAAAACCTTTATTGCGAAAATAGTCCCATCATGAAGTGTGCCTTTACACAGTAATCCAAAGCTGCCTGTACCTAACAAGTTACATTCGTTAAATCCATTAGTTGCTAGTTGAATATCATGATAGGATATTCTTCTCCATGTTGTCAGAGAGAACAAATCTTCGTGATCTGGAATTCTTGTTTTCCAATTTCGACATCTAATAAAAAAGATGATAACAATTATTATTAGTACACCAGATATAATTGATAGCATAGTATATTTCAGGACAAGCATAGTAGCTTTCTTGAATCCATTGCTATTATCTTCTTTGCAAGGTGGGACTCGAAGTCTTGGTTGACCGCAGAGTGCATAATTCCCAAAAAACGATCAAGTTGAAATATTTTTAAAAGGTCCTTCGACAAGAATTTCTCCTTTTAGCCTATTGTGAGACACATTAAATTGTTTGAGATATGAAAGTGCCTCCATTGACTTTGGAATTTCTTTAGAGAGATTGTTGCTAGAGAGGTCCAAATATTCCAACCTTATCAAACTACCAAATGATTCAGGGATTAGACCATAAAATTGGTTTCTAGCCAAGGATAAAGTTGCTAGATCTTTGAGGCCACCAATACTTACTAGTATATCATGATAATTGATTTCTTGATACATCTAACTCTACTAAGACCTTTAAGTTTTGTATATCTGAAGGGAAAGGGCCATTTGGAGAATTTGTTAATAAGTTTACATGCAAGATGTACTTAGAACTCCACAAGGATAATGGGATACTAGAAGTGAGGCTGTTGGAGCTTAAAGAGAGTGTTCTTAGAGAAGTCAAACTCCCCAAGTGTTGCGGTATATGTCCGAAGAGCTTATTTTCATTTAAAAAAAAAAAATAGTCAGCCACTCTAAGTTGCAAACATCATTGGGAATGTATCCTTGCAAATTATTAGCATCGAGGCAACTTGTAGTGTCTTTAACGTTCCCACTGATGTTGGAGTAGTTTTGTTCAAGTCGTTGTTGAAGAGCCTTATGTTGAAAAGTCAAAGTTACATGCATGCAGCCACCAAAGCTACATGCATGTGGCCACCAAATTTGAACAAGGATGGAACCGCGTGGGAGCCGTGTATATTTGTCAACAAATATACAGAAGAAAAAATCATTTATTATTATTCCAAAAATTTTGTGAGGAGCATTTCAAAGCTTAAAGAAATTTAAGTGAATTGTTTAGAAAGAGCAATCAGAGAGTGTAAGCAATTGAGAGGCATTTCCTTTCAAGTGTCTGTGAGAGTACTTGGTGTATTTGGGTTCTGAAAAGTGAGATTTGTTACTCAAATATTGTACTCAAATAATTATTATTAATACAATTATTTTTCTCTTGCTCCCGTGGACGTAGGCATAATTGCCGAACCATGTTAAATTCCTGTGTCTTTATTTTTTTTTAATTATTTGGTGCACTTGTTTCTGCATTCCGCGCACAACAATTGGTATCAGAGCCGAAGGTTCATACTTGGGGAATACGGTACTGTTCATATACGGTACTATTCATAAATACGGTACTATTCACAAATACGGTACTATTCACAAATGCGGTACGGTTCACGAATACAGTGGAGACGGCCATTTGTACTTGGGAGACAATCTATTGTAAGTAGTGTGTATTTTTGCATGTCTAGGAAAGTTCTGTCAACAAGACGATAATAGTCTAAGGAGTCTGGATTTTAAGTGTGACCGTTGTGACCCCTCCATTCTCCTGGGAACTTTCCTGGTGCATTTATTCGCACGAAATAAATATTATAGAGATTGTTTTTCAAGTAGGAATAGTTCGTTGAGAAAATGGTAGAAGGAGAAACTTCCAGAAGTGGAGAGAGATCTACCCAGACTATTTCGGGAGACAATTCAGGTGGAAGGAGGGAATTATCAAATCGCCTTTCAGCACCTATTGTTGGAGGCCAGAAGATCGATGTTGAAAAGTTTGACGGGAAAATCAACTTCGGCATGTGGAGACGCGAAGTTATGGATGCCCTTATTCAAATCGATCTCGACATTGTTCTAAAAAATAAAAAACACTTGTATGACGAAAAAAAATTGGGATCGCATGAATGAAAAAGCCTGTGGTCAAATCAGATCTTGCTTGACCAAGGAAGTGAAATACCTGGTGAAAGATGAGGAGTGTGCGATGACTCTGTGGCGTACATTAGAAGAAAAGTACTTGCTAAAAAGTCCCGAAAATCGCCTCCATGCAATGAGCCAGGTATATGGCTTTCGAATGAAGCCTGGGGTGTCAATGCATGACCATGTCTTAAGATTTGAAAAGTTACTTGCTGATTTAAAGAATCTTAATGAAGATATAAAGGATGAAGTCAAGGTTATGATTCTGCTGCACTCACTTCCAGAAGTATATAGCCATTTTGTGACTACCTTGTTATATGGGAAAAGCGTGATTGTTTTTAAAGATGTCTGCACAGCATTGACCAATTTAGAAATTCGGAATAATGATAAACATTCCGAAAGAACATCGTCTGAAGCTTTGTTAGCCAAAGGAAGGGCGATGGAGAAAAAGAAGAAGCATGGTGGAAAGAACTCTCAGTCTAAGTCAAGAAGCAGAAATATAGCTCGAGATGAGTGTGCCTTTTGTCATGAAAAGGGCCATTGGAGGAAAGATTGTCCGAAGGCTCAGAAGAAAGATAGGAAGAAACCAGTAGCAGCGAACATGGCATACAAAGATGAAAACTCTGATTATTTACTAAGTATTACACCTACAACGTATGTGGCTAGTTCGGATGAGTGGATACTTGATACTGGAGCAACCTATCATTTATGTCCTGTAAAGGAATGGTTTATGGATTTTCGTAATTTAGAATCCGGTGCAGTTGTAATGGGAAATGATCAACCTTGTCGCACAATGGGGATAGGGACAATTCGGCTAAAGATGTTTGATGGAATGGTCAGAGAGTTAAAAGAGGTTAGATATGTTCCAGCTTTAAAGAAAAATCTAATTTCTGTGGGTGCTCTGGAAGCTAAAGGCTACAAAGTTACCATTGAAGATGGCAAAATGAAGTTCACATATGGAGCTATGGTGATTTTGCAAGGAGTTCGGCGCCATAATTTTTACTATTTAAAGGGAGGTACAACTAATGAAGCTAATGTTGCTGAGGCGCATAATGACACCATCAAGCTAGGGCATGCACGACTGGGACATGCTAGAGAGAAGTCTTTGCAAACTCTGATGAGGCATGGACTTTTAAAAAGTACCAAAACCTGTAAATTAAATTTCTGTGAGCATTGTGTAGTAGGCAAGAAAATAAGGGTCAAGTTTGGTACAGCTAATCACGATACTCGTGAGATCTTTGAATATGTTCACAGTGATGTATGAGGACCAACCAAGACTGCATCAATTGGTGGAAGCCATTATTTTGTTTCATTTGTTGATGATTTCTCTAGACGTGTGTGGGTGTACACCATGCGAGCAAAGGATGAGGTTCTAAAGATTTTCGTGAAATGGAAGAAACTAGTGGAGACTCAAACTGGCAGAAAGATCAAAGTATTACGGTCTGATAATGGGGGTGAATGTACTTCTGATCCATTCTTGAAAGTATGCTAGAATGAGGGTATAAAAAGACATTTCACGGTGAGACATACTCCGCAACAGAATGGTGTGGCTGAGCGTTTGAACCATACTTTACTGGAGAAAGTACGATGTATGTTATCTAATGCTGGTTTAGATAAAAAGTTTTGGTCGAAATTTGTAAGCTACACAAGTCACTTAATAAATCGGTTGCCCTTCACTGCGAATTGGAGGTAAAACTCCTATGGAAATGTGGTCTGGAAAGCATGCACAAGACTATGATTCCATTCGTGTGTTTGGGTGTCTAGCTTATTATCATGTAAAAAATGATAAGCTCGATCCCCGTGCAAGGAAAGCTATCTTTGTGGGATTCAAAGGTAGAATTAAAGGCTACAAGCTTTGGGATCTCGAAGATAAAAAGTTTGTGTATAACAGAGATGTTACTTTTGATGAAGCTTCTATGTTGAAGGCTTCAAGTTCTCAGCAGATGGAGAACACGACTAAAGAGGGATTGCAACGGGTGGAGTTTGATGCAATTCCATATATACCAGTTAGTTCTACATCAAATAAGAGTTCAACTTTGGAGGTGGCCCCAAGAGTTGAAGAAGAAGTTGTTTCTATTGATGTCCCACACGAGGAGGAAATAACCGAAGAAGATGTAGAAGATGAAAATGAGTCTATAGCAACAAGGAGGCCAAAACGAGTGATAAAGAAACCCGGGTGGCTTACTAAAGATATGGTGGTAGCCTATGCACTTCCAGTTATTGATGATGACATCCCCAACACTTTCGGTGAAGCATTACGCAGTAGTGAAAGTGATCAGTGGAAGTTAGCCATGGAGGAAGAGATAAAATCTCTTCATCAAAATCAAACTTGGGAACTCGTGGAGTTACCTAAGGGAAAAAGGGCTATTGCCAATAAATGGGTCTACATTAAGAAGCAAGGATCTCCAAATCAATCAACTTTTCGATATAAGACAAGGCTCGTGGCAAAAGGTTATGCTCAGAAGGAAGGTATTGATTACAATGAAGTATTCTCTCCAGTTGTGAAACATACTTCCATTCATATCCTACTTGCCTTGGTAGCTGAATATGAGTTAGAGTTGGCTCAATTAGATGTGATGACGGCATTCTTACATGGAGATTTGGAGGAAGAAATCTATATGACTCAGCCTAGCGGTTTCAAAATTGCTGGAAAGGAGAATCATATGTGTAGATTGATTAAATCTTTGTAAGGATTAAAACAATCACCAAGGCAGTGGTACAAGAGGTTTGATCAATTCATACAAGGGCAGAAATTCATCAGAAGTGAACATGATCACTGTGTTTACTTTAGAAGACTACAAGCTGGAGCTTTCATCTATTTGTTACTCTATGTCGATGATATGCTTATAGCTTCAAAGAATAGAGGTGAGATTGAGATATTAAAGAAGCAATTAGCTTCTGAGTTTGAGATAAAAGACTTGGGTGATGCACAGAGAATACTTGGGATGGAGATACATAGAGACAAGAAGAATGGAAGCGTGTGGTTAACTCAAAGGTCTTATTTGAGGAAGGTGCTAGAGAAGTTTGGCATGGATGACAAAACTAAATCGGTATGTACTCCTCTAGCTTCTCATTTCAAATTAAGCTCTTCTTCATGTCCATCCTCCCAAGAGGAGCGCGACTACATGGCTCGTGTTCCATATGCAAGTGCTGTGGGTAGTCTTATGTATGCTATGGTGTGTACAAGGCCCGATATTTCTCAAGCCGTTAGTATGGTTAGCAGATACATGCATAATCCGGGAAAAGACCATTGGCTTGCGGTAAAGTGGATTCTTCGATATTTGTATTGGACAGTTGATGTTGGGTTATTGTATAAAAAAGATTGTGGTCAACAATGTGTTGGGTATTGTGATTCTGATTTCGCTGGAGACCTAGATAAGCGAAGAACAACAACGGGCTATGTATTCACATTGGGTGGAGGTCCGATCAGCTGGAGATCGATTCTACAATCGACAATTGCTTTATCCACTACGGAAGCAGAGTATATGGCAGCAACTGAGGCTGTAAAGGAAGCTATTTGGTTGAAAGGCTTGTTAGGTGATTTGGGAGTAATCCAAGAGAACATTAAAGTGTTTTGTGACAATCAAAGTGCAATATTCCTTGCAAAGAATCAAACGTATCACGCTCGGACGAAACACATAGATGTGAAATATCATTATGTCAGAGAGATTATCGAGGGCAGTGATGTGTTATTGAAAAAGGTCAACACTAAGGATAACCCATCAGATATGTTGACGAAGGTGATTTTTGGAATTAAGTTTCAACATTGCTTGAAACTAATTCAAATTCTTCGAATGTGTTGAGTTTGGAGAATTGAGAACTACGGTTGGCTTGATCCCAGATTTTGGGTACATAGGCAGTCATAAAGATACAGTCACTTTGGGGATGATGGTTCGTTGATAGTCGGCTCAGATTTTGACAAATCTTCGCCGAGGTGGAGAATTGTTGAAAAGTCAAAGTTACATGCATTTAGCCACCAAAGCTACATGCATGTGGCCACCAAATTTGAACAAGGATGGAACCGCGTGGGAGCCGTGTATATTTGTCAACAAATATACAGAAGAAAAACTCATTTATTATTATCCCAAAAATTTTGTGAGGGGCATTTCAAAGCTTAAAAAAATTTAAGTGAATTGTTTAGAGAGAGTAATCGGAGAGTGTGAGCAATTGAGAGATATTTCCTTTCAAGTGTCTTTGAGAGTACTGGGTGTATTCGGGTTCTGGAAAGTGAGATTTGTTACTCAAATATTGTACTCAAATAATTATTATTAATACAATTATTTTTCTCTTGCTCTCGTGGACGTAGGCATAATTGCCGAACCACGTTAAATTCTTGTGTCTTTTTTTTTTTAATTATTTGGTGCACTTGTTTCTGCATTCCGCGCACAACAGCTTAAAAGTATCAAGCCACGCAAATTACCAATCTCTTAAGGAATGCTGCCCTTAAGTCTGCAATGATGTGCAAAACTCTTTTGAAGGTACTCAAAGAAATTCCCAATTAATGGTGGAAGGGTGCCATGTAACGGATTAGAATGTAAACATAAAAATGCCAGCATCTTGTAAGAAGTCAAAGAAGGGAGAAAACTCTACCCACAAGTACTTAGATGATTCAGTCGTCAAGTAATTATACGCCAGTTTAAGCAGGCCAAGGAATCTCATGTTGCCAAAAGTGCTTGGAATGAAGCCAGAGAAAGAGTTGTAGCTTAAGTCTAGGACACTGAGTTTAGAAGCGTTGGCGATGGAGTTAGGAATTGTCTCGCTAAGTTTATTCTTCACCAAACTTAACCAGTCCATGCTTAGGAGCGAGTGACCAATCGTTAATGGCGAATGGCATGAGAAGTGGTTATCAGCTAGAGTAATTCTTGTTACGGTTGAAATATTGAAGATTGTGGGTGGAATAGAACCAGTTAAGTTATTGGAACTAAGAGCTAAATAGTCCAGATTTTGTAGGTTGCCCATCTCAGTTGGAATTTCACCCGCCAGAATTAATGCCCACACTATGTTTAGAGTTATTTAGCTATAAGCACAAGCAGAGAAATATATGTTCAAATGCATGAGAGTTGCAAGTTTCGTTTGACAATAAGCATATGAATTATGATCTCTCTTGTTCAGCGATTTTGTGATTTTGTTAATTAGTTGAAAAAAAAATATGATAGAGAATGTTTAAATTGGACCTTTTATTTTCATTATAGAATAAATTAACTATTAATTTTCATGAGAAAAATACTTATTTCCGTAATATTATTCATCCTTTTAGAAAGATTAAGAATTAAAAATATTCTATGCTGAATTTGTGTTATCAAATGTTAATGGAGAAACACAATTTTCTTCTTAGAAAAAATTATTATCTAAACATTCACACACGTTATAAGAGATTCGAACTAAGACCTAAGTCTTATTACTTCATGGAAAAATAATGTTAAACTAAGTCTTGGTCTCATAGAAAAAAACAATTTGTTTATTATACAAATTGAAAGAACTAGCACACATTCTCTTTATTCGTGGGATCTAGATAGTTTCCTTGATTTTGCTCTCATTTTTTATTTTGTTATGTGCTAAGGATACATAAAAACAATGCAGATTGAATTTGATTGTTAATAATCTCTTGTGGAAGGAAATGACTGTAAGGATTAGTTAAGAAAAAAACTGTGTTCAGAGACAGATGGGGTACTTGGTGGGATGAATAGTTTGATTTTGGGGAAAAATAAAATACATAACATTGATAGACTATAAGATTTGTCCGTCCCATTTATGTTATGATCAAAACAATTGGCTCTTATTCCACAAGCGCAGATAGAGCAGCAAGCCAGCAACATTAAGAATGAACTCAAACCGATATGGATGACATGTCACTCCGAGCTTGGAATGTCTTTGACATGTCATTTTGACATAAATGACGTTGCATATAATAAGTGTATGACAAGTGACTACAATGGTTACAGTTGTTAAATGAAGCACGTGATGGCACGTGAGCAACTACATTAGATTGGACGGGCTCAGGACGTCGTTTTGGTCATCACCAAGTTGCGTGCCTGGAGCAAGTGTAAGAAGCAGCTACGGGCTGTTATTTTTTGTGGGAAAAAATCTGGGCAACTTGCCCAACACCAGAAAGGCGGTAACAACGTTTATATGAAGGGTGATTAACAGCTATTGTTTGGAACGATGCGACCAGGAACTCACGGGCAGAGTGTGTTCTACTCGTCCTGGGATGGCTCCTTGAGGAAGTAATGTCCGACGAGGTATGAATTTGGTCACACAAATACAGTAGGTTAAAGGGTGTGTGAGGACAGGACAAAGTCGGGCCAGATCAAAGACTTGGTCAAAGGTCGACATGCAAGTTACTTCCAAAGAGCTTGGACACGAAGCCCACTCAGCAACGGCTACTAAAATGTGGTTTGTCTCTAAAGGGCTTTGGCATGAAACCCACTTAGCGACAGTTATGCTGTTCATTCATCCCACGATGGTACAACTAGACTAATAACAATTGTGGGGAGGTGAAGTCGAATATTCTGGTTTAGGTATAAATGCTTTTAGGGACGAAGGTAAAAAGGTTGGACAAAATTTCCTTTGATTCTTATTTATTCTCTCTCTGGTTTACACTTTCTACTTATTTTTTCTTCTTTTTGAGAATTGAGCTTTCTAACTTTAAATTGATATAATTAAGTCACCAGTTTGTGGTGCAAGATTTTCCAAAAGAGACCCAATTACTGACTTCAGCATCAGAGGGTTATTGTGAAAAAACATCTCGTGCCCCTCTTACTGGATATTGTGAGTGCATGTGATTCAGACTAACAAGTTTGTGGCCGAGATTATCTACCTAAATGGATAGCTGCAGCGCCAATCAATTCGCAAGCAAAATTTAAACGTTGGCGCAGATAGCCTAGTCGTAAATCCATCGACTAGTTTCCTACATCGATAGCTATTATTTTCAGAGGTTGTTGAAAGAGCTTTAAGAGAGTTAGAGAGAGAAAGTCATATTGATTTGTTCTCTATAATGCCCTTGAGGCCCTTGTAACCTTCTCTTCTTGAAATTCGTGAAGCCATTAATTTGATCTTGATCCATTGTAGATGTAGTCATGTTTGGTGCTGAGCTACTATAAGTCTTTGTGTTGCTTTGTTTATTGATCTATTTGCCAATGCCGAAATCTATTCGACTCAGTTTGCGGCTTCATACCAGACCCTTGAGTCATCACTAAATTTGTTAAATTTGTTTGAGTTATCACTAAATTTGAGACTCTTGTAACCCTGTCCTCTTGAAATTCGTGAAGTCATTAATTTGATCTTGATCCACTGTAGATGTAGTCATGTCTAGTGCTGAGCTACTATAAATCTTTGTGTTTCTTTGTTTATTGATCTATTTGCCAATGCCAAAATCTATTCAAGTCAGTTTGCGGCTTCATACTAGACCCTTAAGTCGTCACTAAATTTGTTTAATGAGAAAATGGCTTGTTAATCTCTAAGAAAATCCTCCAACCATGAGCAAAAGCAACTTGAAAGCAGATAATCTGTGAGGTGATGATCAACAAGCACCTAAAATCACATAGAAATCATTTGATACTTAAGTTAGTTTATGGGTTTAAGGGAAAAATAACAATTGTAATTCTGGTTTTTATGAAGAATAATCTTAAGTAAATTTAATAGAAAAATAAAAATTGAGAACGAGAGTTGAACCTTTCCATTTATTAATTCCTTTAAGGATTTTTGTAGAGGTTGAAGTTTGAACCTTCTAGTGTGTCTGTAAGACTGTGATCTAAAGATTGAATTAAGGAAAGGATTTTTTTATTCCCCCCTTCTTTCCCAAGAAGACTCATCTCAATCTTAAAGGAGTCCTACTTTGGTTTGTTAACTATTTTTCCTATTTGTTCTCCCCCCTCAGAAGTTAAAGGATATGAGATTTAAAACTGAAAAATAACCCTTCTACTTTCCTTCTTTTTCTCCTTTTTTTTCTCACCAAACACTATTCATTGTTAATGTCCATTTCAAATCAGTGTTTGTGAATCTTGAGTACTTGTTGTTCAAGCATTGTGATCTTGGGGTGTTAATTTGGGATCAAATCACAACGCCTATAAACATATATTCGTTGGCTTCTTTCTTTCCACCAATAAAACGCCATAGCTATAGACATCGCATCTGAAAGGAATACTTCCCTATGTTCCGCAGTCTGTATTTTTTTTCTTTTAAATTTCAACATATCAGAAAGGTGTCTCTTTATGAAATAAATTGTAAATGAATAGCTTTTGGAATAAATTTTGCTTAGGTTTCAAAAAAGGGGGCAAAATTTGAAACAGGCTTGATACATTACCTGGTGTCATGTAAACAAGTGTGGCAATTGTCATCGTTGTCGCAGAATCATTTGATTAAGTATTTACTCCTGATTTGGATCACCTAATCTGAACTTGATGAAAGATTATGGTCTTGTGTGATTTTATGAATGTTGAACAACCCATTCTTATCTCGTGTGAGTCAGTAATAAATGAACTAAAGTTTGTCAGCAAATTACAAACTCAAAAACTACTGCTGCTTCATTAATCACATTACCCAAATTCAGCTCAGAACAGATCATAAGTTTTCCCAAATTTTTATGCTTCTTTTATACTGGCTTCATTCATGTAATTTTTTTCCCTAAATCCCAAGTACATCCTGCAATATTGTTTGATATCAAATGTGAAAGCATGTTCCTGTACAGATATTTTCCCCTTAGACGCGTTTAACTTTGGTTCAGGGTAAGAAAGTGCAACAAGCTATCAAATCCAAGTGAAACCGAAAGCAGGGTTCCAGTTGACGGCAACCGTATCACCAACATGAGGTCCAGAAACTTCCATGGAGTTAGCATGACAATTGTGGAGAAGATTTTTGGCCGCAACAAAGCATTGGAGCTTGCAAAGATAATGTTTTTCACTCGTATCTAAAGTTTGTACCAAGACCTGACTACTATTAAACTAGACTATTTATTTCTGTATTAGTTACTACTAGTGGAGAGGTGACACGGAAACTTGAATTCATGTTTAAATATGGATTCACAATGCGAAGAGTTGACCAATTTGTCGGAACATAAATCTCCAGAATTTTGAAATAAAACACATGCCATAACTGGTTTTAAGTATGTGTATGTACAAAAATACAAAATCGAAGAATAGACTCCTAATTTCAATTTACGTTCTGCTCAAAGCAATGGCTTTTATTCCACAAGCACAAACAAGAAAGAGTACTCACAAAGTTAACAAACACACATAGCAAACGTTGCATTAACGAGTTTCGGCAACATCATCTAGGAACTTCACTATAATCTTCTTGAGCTTTGCTGCAGCGTCTGTCATATGTATTATCTTGTCAGATGAGTCCGTACAATAATCCAATGCCAAATCCATGATGCTTGATAAAAAATCCATTTTGGCAGAAAAAGCTTGCTCTTTTTGCATAAAATTTGGGTTAACAACTTCAGTCAATCCGTGAGGTAACGACACTTTACCCATCTCCTAAAACTCATTTCTCCCGCGAACATGCCGTCAGCAAGCTTCTTTCTCGTAAAAGTTTCCATCAATAAAACAGCATAATTGTAGACATCACATTTGGCTAAAACAATTCCTTCTAAGCCATACTCTTTATTTTTTAATTTCAATGTATCAAGTGAATATGCCATTATGAAACGAATGACAAAACAAATAATTTTTTGATAATTAATGTAACCCAAACGTTGCAGGTGCTTGAAAAAAGAGCAAAAAGTTTAATTAAAATTGAAACTTTACCTGGTGCCATATAACCAATTGTATCAGAAAATATTCTCCTTTATCTAACAATTTGGAAATGTCGAAGTCGCTCACATGTGCCACCATATTTTCATCCAAGAGAATACTAGTGCGCTTCAAATCATAGTGCAAAATAGGCACTGACGAATGACCATGATAGAGATATTCAAGAGCCGACCCCACATCTATCATTGTATTCAACCTCTCTAGGATGTATAAAAATTGTGAGAATACAACCACTTCTCGAGACTACCATTAGGCATGAACTCTAATGCCAATTCTTTAAAATCTGGATTAGAACAGCTACTAAGGACCTTTAGGAGATTTCGATGACAAACATTCTTAAAAACTTCACATTTAGAATCAAAACTCCAAAATGCTCTCTCTAGTTACAGATTGAAAATCTTCATTGCAACATTAGTGCCGTCGGAAATGGTTCTTTTATGAACTGATCAAAAGCTACCTGTACCAAGCAAGTTACATTCATTAAATTCATCAGTTGCTCGTTGAATGTCTAGGTACGATATTCTTCTCTATGTTGCAAGAGGTGAAAAATCTTCATGATCTTTTTTTTTTTGTACTCTTATTTAGGCATCTTATGTACATAATGATGATAATCACTATAAGTATAGTGGATATTATTGGAGGCAAAATATATTTAAGGATAAATAGAGCAACTTTCTTGGTTCTTCTATTGTTAGCTTGCTTGCAAGGTGGGACTTGGAGTCTAGGTGGACCACAGAGTGCATAATTTCCAAAAACAGATTGAGCTGAGAAGTTTTTGAAAGACCTGTTAATAGAAATTTCCTCTTCTAGCCAATTATGAGACACATTAAGTTGTTTGAGATGTGAAAGTGTCTCCAATGATTTAGGAACTTTTCCAAAAGGATTTTTTATTAGCGAGATCTAAGGATTGTAAGCTTATCAAACTGCCAACTGATGCTGGGATAGGTCCTTGAAGTTGATTACCAGCCAAGAAGAGATTTTCTAGGTCTTTGAGGGCATCAATTGTTGATCGAATATCACCTGATAATTTATTCCTTGATAAATCTAAAACTCTCAAAACCTTTAACTTTTGTACATTCAAAGGGAGATGACCATGTACTGAATTTGACGAAAAGTGCTCAAGGCTCCACAAGTGTGCAGGTATACTAGAAGTGAGCTTGTTGGAGCCGGAGCGGAGTTCTCTTAGAGAAGTCAAACTTGCCAAGCATTGTGGTATAGGTTCGGAGAGCTTATTTTCATATAAATATAGTTCATTCAACCTCCCCAAATGGCAAAGATAATTGGGAATGGATCCTTGCAAATCATTTTCTTGGAGATATAAACCTTGCAGCTGTTGTACTTTTCCCGGAGATGCTGGTATGGTTCTATTTAACTCATCAGCGAAAGGCTTAAAAGTATCAAGCCACGTAAATTACCAATCTCTTTAGGAATGTCGGCCTTGAGCTTGCACCTAAATGCAAAGAAATTTTGAAGGGAAGCAGAGAAATTTCCAATTCATGGTAGAAGGATGCCACCTAATAGATTAGAAGCTAAGGCTAACTCTTGTAGATTTCTGCAATTAGTCAAAGAAGGGAGAAAACTCCACTGATCTGTTGGAGATGATTCAGTTGTCAAAGTTATTGTCTCCTAGTACTACTAGAAAAATAGGCTTTACTGATACTAATTTAGTGTCAATGATCATTTTTACTGACACTTGTTAATTGTGTTAATAATGCTTCTGTCAGAACACATTAACACTAATTTTTAGTGTTAGTGATTTTTGTGTCACTAATTCGTGTCACTGTAGTATCACCAAAATAATGACACTATAGTACTAGTATTTGATGATATTATTTACATTTTAGTAATTTATGTCACTATAGTATCACCAAAATAATGACACTATAATATTATTATTTAATAATACAATTTACATGTTAGTGGTTTATGTGAGTATAGCATTTAGTGGTATTATGCTACTTTTGGTTAATAGTATATTTTTTATTTTAATTATATATTCCTATTTGTTTTACAATGAAGAAAAAAACTCAAAATATATTAAATATACCAAATCTCGCAACACAATTCACATAACAAACATTCCAAATTCATCACTTAAATTAACATAATTTAATTACACTATTTGGAAAAAAAAATAATAAGTACCAAATTAAGTTTTTGACAACAAATTTCTAAATTAGTTTCAACAAACATTATCCAACAAAAAAAGCACAAGGTCACTCAATATCAATCTACGACTTCATTTTTTTCCTTGCCTACAACTACATAAAATCAATTAGTATAAGAAAATATCAATTATTATGATTATAGCTCCAACAATAAATTTATACCTTTGGAAAATCACTTACAGCTTCTGTAATGAATGAATTCTAAAATCAATGGATTCCTATAAAGTGAAATAATTTTTCCAGTACACTTATATTTAACAATATTAACTGCAACTATAAAGACTACTAGAAGCCATGAATAAGTCAACACAAAATATATTGGGCTCAACAATTATAGTTCTAAAAACTAAAATGGAGTCAATGCATCTACAACCAATATTAAAATAAAATATTAGAAACTGTATTATTAATCTTCCAGTTTATATTGTAGCAACTAATCCAATTCGAAAATTAGAATCAAGAATTGGAAGCACTTTTTTTCATTCCATCCATTTCAGCATTACACATACAGATTCCTTTTACAATCTTATGTGTTGTACAAATTTTATTGGACTCACAAGCGCACGAATCTATTGTAGAATAGATCAATGGTGATGAGTGTCGAACCCACGAGGAGGTGAATTTTAATTGCGTGTAGAATTAATTTTCTGAGTTGGTGGTTGGATTTATAATGAAAATGATGTAGGCTATCTTATGATTTAAATTAGAGAGGCGGGAATAAACTATTAAAATGAAGTGCTTGGATCTCCGGATCTGTACTCAACATGCACTATTGGCTTAAAATTTCTTATTAGTGTCAATTAAATCATGAAGGGAGATTTTTCACTCCTCATGAACCTCACTGTAATAGATATGGTGCTAAGTGCTTCCAGTGCCAAATAGTAATAATCTTGTTTGGGGAGACGGTTATACCAGCCAATATCTAGACAAGATTATTACTATCTGTCTATGAAAAATCAAAACATCCACATAAATTAGAGGGGAAGAAAAAGTAAATTTACCAAATTAAGTCCATGGAGTATGTTGAAACTTCATCTTCAACCCAAGCTTGAAAGAAAATTAGCTACTCATAATTGAACTAGGGGTAAGATGAGAATTTTATTAAAATAAATAAAAAAATATAAGATGGAGATGAAATTACAGAAAATAGGGCCAAAAATGGATTCAGGGTTGTTAAATTAGGCGGGGGAGCCCCTTTTTATAAATACAATGAGTAAATCATGATTATCGGATTAAAACAATTTGGACGCTCATGATTGTGACACGTGGCAAGCTCTTATTGGATGGAACACATCATCAGGGCTGCCATTCCGTGTATATGCATGTATCGTACACACTTTTTTTCGATCTACTAACATACTGCTACGTCACAAGTCAACACCACATAAGCATTTTAGTCTAATGGGATCGTGACACATCATCAGTCAATGCCACATAAGCAATCAATGCCACATCATTCGTCCAATCAAATGCTGCTACGTCATAATAAAGTGCCACATCATCGTACAATATATGTAAACAATGCGTGAACAGTGTCAGGAATGGTACCGTATATGTGAACAGTACCATTTATCTTTTTAGGCTCCCTTCTAAGGTTTTCGACTGTCCTGAGTTCAAAATTATTGTCCGTTTTTCTATCTGATCTCTCGTTCATTGTGAAATAACCATGATGTCCCCTAGAATACATAAAATACTTAATTAAAATAAAACATACATAATTAAATCACGAGAGACTTAAATATATAAAAGTATGGATGTTAATGAGACTTGGAGTGTAAAATGATAATTTTCTTCATTATAAATACACACTTTCTAGCACTCAACATTATGCATTCTTTTTTATTTTTTTAAATTTATAAGCAACTGTTATTTTAAGTGAGGTATTGTTGTTGATAATAATAAATTCATAACTACGACTATTTTGTAAGCAATTTTGTAAATGGGTATTGAGTATTGGCCCTTCTCCTGTTATTTTGACACTCTTAAGGTTTTTACACAAGCCATTATCCGGTTTGTCCTATAAAACTCATTAAGATATATTTTTTTAATCATGTATACATTGGTTAAAGTGTCGTTGATAGTTTTTGGGGATAACCATTTCCACTTTTATTTGTCTTTAATTAACAAGTGTAATAAATGGATATCATTATAGAAAATGGGGAAAACAAAGTATACAAATGTCCTAGAATAAATATAGAATTTATGGTAACCAATTCAATAAAACTTATTCCACGTTTTTTAGTATAATTTTTTGTTTAATTAATGAGTAATATTTTTGTTTAATTAAAGAAAATATTTTTTTAAATGAATAAAATATTTTTCACTAAAATTCTGTAGAAACAATGTTAATTTTTTAAATAATTAATAGTCTTGTACGAATTTATTGGTTTTGCTTTATATTTATTAGTTTTATGTGTAATTTTCATTACCTTAAGAAACATATACTATTTTATCAAAAAATTATTGTACAGTAAGTCCATTTTTGGCATATAATATACTGTTTTAAAGCTTACGACGAGACTAATATATTTTAGAATGGGTTACAGCATTCTACCTTGGGATCAAGATGGAAATTCCACTTTTTTCTTGGTCATTTCTTAATTTTAAGATTTTTTTCCTATTTTTCCTAATTCTTCTAGGATTTTTACCATTTTTCTAAAACTCGAATTTAAGTGTCGTTTATTTTAGTTTTCTTATTTTGATTAAAAGAATTTAATTATCATATTATATTTCAAAATTACCTATTTTGGTAAATTTACGATATTTAGACTTATTATAAAAGGAACTCATTTTATTCATTTAGATTTTTTGTTAAAATTTATCATTATTCAGAAACCTTTGTTTCTACCATCAATCTACTTTTAAGGTTTCCTTTTCGTTATAAAACAAATAATTTTTTGATAATTAAGGTAACCCAAAGTTTGCATACTCGGTGAAAATTTCTGCAGAAAATAAGTAGGATGAGTTGAAATTCTAAAATTTTAGTTATGGACTAATCCTCCGTACCAAGAATTAACAAATGAGTAGTTCAAAGAGCAATAGGTTTATTTTTTAAAATTACATTGATTCTAATTTACGATTGTACAAATTTTAATCCTCCATACCAAGAATGAACTAATTTTGTAAAAATAAAATGTATATTATGTTTATGATAAAGTTACAGCTCGTAACAACCTAAGTCTAGAGCCATTACATTGAATTTACAACGCAGTCCTTCAAACTTATTACATAAAAGAACTCATCTAGTTACAATCAATATTAACCTAAATCTATTCCCCTAAAACTGTGAAAATTACTTTACATCAATATCAAAACAGCAAATAAATATAGTTCAGGACTTTAAATGCACTATTCCTAGTTCGCATTCCAACATATATATTACTTATAAACAATAAAAGGTTCCCATTCAAAAATGTTAATACAATTCTACTCAAATCATTATGAGCAGTTCGTGCAAAGAAACACGGCAAAGTTAAGGAAATATATGTTAAGGCTAAACTCAGTGAGCAGGGTTGGGAGTTGTGCTTGTACCGTTTCTACAAGTTCCTAGTTTTGCCAAATTTTTTAATTATTTAATAATTAAATTCATATCAGCCGTTGGATTCGTTATATTGAATCCAACGGTGATTATTTACCCCTGTATGAGATACATAATGTACAGTAGATATGTCCCTAGTCTAGTATTAAGTTTGTATGTGTACAAAGATACAAATTCAAAGATTAGTTTTCTAATTTCAATTTATGTTCTGCTCAAAGGCTTTAATTCCACAAGCATAAGTAGGAGAGAGCACGTAAAAAGTTAACAAACACATGTAGTGAAAAATACATTTATGGTGTGTTTACTAAACTGAAATCGGAATGAGCTGGAATCAGAATGGGCAGGAATGAGAATGGGCTGGAATGGAAATAAAGAATGGAAATCAGAATAAGTTGTTTACTTGAACCATAAAAATCGAAATCAGAATGAGTTGGATTGCCATTAATGTGTTTACTTTGTCTTGGAATCGGAATCAGAATGAACTTGATTGTAATAAATTACCAAAAAGTACTTAATGAATTATTTTCATAATCATTATTTTATATTTTAATTATAGTGATTATTTATTCAAAACATTTTATTATTATTAATTATTGTCAATAATATATTGATATATTAATTAATTATAAAATTAATTAATTAATTATAATAATATACCAATTAATTATAATTATTATATTATTAATTATTGTGATTATTTAGTCAAAATAATGTTTTTATTAATAGTTATTGTTAATAATGTATTAATATAATAATTAATAGTAATTTTTATATTAATTATTTATTATTAATAATAAATGAATTAATTATAATAATAGTAATATATTAATTATTGTGATTATTTAATCAAAAACTATAATTATTAATATATTATTTTTAATAATATATTTATATATTAATTAATAGTAATAATTATATGAATTAATTGATGATAATATACGAATTATATTATAATAATTATATTAATAATTATTATAATAGTAAATTAATTAATTATAATAATAACATATTAATTATTGTGATTAGTTAGTCAAAAACTATAATTATTAATAGTTATCATTAATAATGTATTAATATAATAACTAGTAGTGATAATTATATTAATTAATTAACAATTGTATTAATAATTATTATAATAGTATATTAATTAATAATGAATATAATAATAAAAATATATTAATTATTGTGATTATTTATTCAAAAACTAAAATTATTAACATATTATTGTTAATAATGTATTAATATAATAATAGTAATATATTAATTATTGTGATTATTTAATCAAAAACTATAAATATTAATCTATTATTGTTAATAATATATTTCTATATTAATTAATAGTAATCATTATATCAATTAATTGATGATAATATATGAATTAATTATAATAATTATATTAATAATTATTATAACAATAAATTAATTAATTATAATAATAATAACATATTAATTATTGGGATTATTTATTAAAAAACTATAATTATTAATAGTTATTGTTAATAATATATTAATTAGTTATAATAATTATATTAATTAATTAACTATAATAATATTATATTAATTATAATAATAATATATTAATTATTGTGATTATTTATTCAAAAATTATAATTATTGATAATAATGTATCAATATATTAATTAATTATAATATATTAATTAATTATAATAATATATTAATTAATTACAAATGAGGACAAAATGGGTATTTTCAATTTTGGAGAGGAGCAAAAAGAGAATTCCAGGGAATAGGAGATTGATTCCCACCTCCCCCCATGGGAATCAATCTCCCATTCCTCATTCCCAAATAGTGGTGGGCCCCACGATTCCTATCCCGATTCCTGCTCCATTTTTGCGAAGTAAACGCTACCAATTATTCCGATTCCGAGTTCCGATTCCCCAATCCGGAAAGTAAGCACAACATTACTGGTCATCCAGGAGCTTCACTTTAATCTCCTTGAGCTTTGCCGCAGCGTTTGTCATATGCGTCCTCTTGTCAGGTGACTCCATACAACAATCCAATGCCAAATCCTTGATGCTTAATAAACAATCCATTTTGGCAGAAAAAGCTTGCTCTTCTCGCACCATATTTGCGTCAACAACTTCAATCAATCTGTGAGGTAATGACTCCTTTACCCATCTCCTTAAATTCATTTCTCCTGTGAACATTTCATCAGTGGGCTTCTTTCTCGTGCAAGTTTCTATTAATAAAATACCATAACTGTAGACATCACATTTGGCTGAAACAATTCCTTGTGATCCATACTCTGCATTTTTTAATTTCAATGTGTCAAGTAGATATGTCATTATGAAACAAATGACAAAATAAATAATTTTTTGATAACTAAGGTAACCCAAACTTTGCCCGTGCTCGAAAAAGAAGCAAAAATTTTAATTTCAATTGAAACTTTACCTGGGGCCATATAACCAATTGTAGCCATTGTCATGGTTTGTGTCACAGAATCTTCTTCTTCGCATAAGAGTTTGGAAATACCGAAGTCACTTACATATGCCACCATATTTTCATACAAGAGAATGTTGGTAGGCTTCAAATCACAATGAATTATAGGTGCCGTCGAATAACTATGATGGAGTTATTCAAGAGCCGACCCCACGTCTATCATTATATTCAATCGCTCTACGATGTCTAAGAAATAGTTGTAAGAATACAACCACTTCTCGAGACTATCATTTAGCATGAACTCAAGTACCAATGCTTTAAAATCTGGATTAGAACAGCTGCTAAGGATCTTTAGGAGATTTCGATAACGAACATTCTGTAAAACTTCACATTTAGAATCAAAACTCCTAAATGCTCTCTCTAGGTGCAGATTGAAAACCTTTATTGCAACATTAGTGCCGTCAGAAATGGTTCCTTTATAAACTGATCCAAAACTACCTGTACCAAGCAAGTTACATTCATTAAATTCATCAGTTGCTCTTTGAATGTCTAGGTACAATGTTCTTCTCCATGTTGCAAGAAGTAGGAAATCTTCATGATCTGATTCTTTTGTACTCCTATTTCGGCATCTTATGTACGTGAGGATGGTAATCACTATGAATACAACGGATACTATTGGAGGCAAAATATATTTAAGGACAATTAAAGCAACTTTCTTGGTTCTTTTGCTGTTGTCTTGCTTGCAAGCTGGGACTTGGAGTCTAGATGGACTACAGAGTACATAATTTCCAAAAACAGATTGAGCTGAGAAGTTTTTGAAAGACCTGTTAATAGAAATTTCCTCTTCTATCCATGTATGGGACAAATTAAGTTGTTTGAGATATGAAAGTGTCTCCAATGACTTAGGAATTTTTCCAGAGAGATTGTTGACGGAGAGGTCTAAGGATTCTAAGCGTATCAAACTGCCAATTGGTTCAGGTATAGGTCCCTGAAATTGATTACCAGCCAAGGATTGAGTTTCTAGATCTATGAAGGCGCCAATGGTCGATGGAATATGACCTGGTAATTGATTCCTTGATAAATCTAAATCTCTCAAGACCTTTAACTTTTGTACATTGGAAGGAAGAGGACCATTTAAGGAATTTGACGACAAGTTTATCAGCAAGATGTACTCAAGGCTCCACAAGGATGGTGATATACTAGAAGTGAACTTGTTGGAGCCTAAGTGGAGTTCTCTTAGAGACGTCAAACTCGCCATGCATGGTGGTATATGTCCAGAGAGCTTATTTTCAATTAACTCTATTCCGTACACCACCTCCACATGGCAAAGGTCATAGGGAATAGATCCTTCCAAATTATTATCTCCAAGAGATAAACCGTGCAGCTGCTTAAGTCTTCCCATCATTGATGAAATGGTTCCATTAAAGTCATTGTTGGAGAGGCTTAAAAGTGCCAAGCCATGTAAATTGTCAATTTCTTAAAGAATGTTACCCTTGAGTTTGCAATCGTATGCATAAAATCGTTGAAGAGAAGCAGAGAAATTTCCAATTACTGGTAGACGAATGACACCTAATGGATTAGAAGCCAAGGCTAACTCTCGTAGATCTCTACAATTAGTCAAAGAAAAGAGAAGACTTCACTGGTCTGCTGAAGATGATTTTGTCATCAAGTAATTATCTCCTAAGCTGAGCACACTGAGGTGTCTCAAGTTGCCAAATGTATTTGGAATATGGCCTGAGAATGAGTTAAAGTTCAAGTTTAGGCCAATGAGTTTAGAAGCATTTGTGAAGGAGTTGGGAATTGTTCCGATAAGATTATTGGTCGACAAGGTTAAAAACTCTATGTTTAGAAGCGAGTGGCCAATCGTTGACGGTAACTGGCCTGAGAGATGATTGTTAAGTAGATTAAGGATTCTTAGGGTGGTTGAGATATTGAAGATCGTGGGTGGAATGATGCCACTTAAGTTGTTCATACCAAGAACAAGAGTCTCCAAATTTTGTAGATTGCCAATCCCGGTTGGAATTTGACCTGTCATAATGATTAACCCCAAATTGATGAGTTATTGAGCTTTTTACTTAACATGAATTTCATTTCATAATGCATGAAAATTAAATTTGCCCACAAAATGTGTGTTATTGGTTTTATAATAATTTAAGGGGTGATGATATTTCTGCCCCATGATTTTTGTAAAACCTACCTACTTTCAGAAAATTATTACCTCAAGATCACATTATTCTTAAAAAATTAAAATAAAGAAGAAGTTTATAGAATTAATCAATTAAATCCATCATAATTTATTTTTGAAACTTATGTTCTTTTATTTTTTATTGTATTTAAGTACTAAGGTTGCTTTAACATAAATTAAATGTGACTATTTTACCCTCATAAGGTAAAAGTACTAAAATCCTAACAAATTTACTTTAATTTCAACTAAACTAACAAAATGTATTTATGACATATGGGGCATTAAAAATATTGAATTTTATTTTAAAAATATTATATTACAAAACATAAAACTAAATGCCGAAACTATATGTTAGACACTATAGTACATGTTTCATGGGGTAATATAGTCATTTTACATTATAAGGATGAAATAGTCAAATTAAACTTAACTTGAACCAACCGAATGCCAAAGATTGTTAGAAGACATAAGTCATAAGAGAAAAATATTATAAGAATAGTTTATTTAGTTAATTATCAGACTTATATATTGTTAATTTATAATTTTATAAGATAATTTGAACTTATTGTAATTATCTTATGCAGATGAGGTGGGTTTACAAGAATAATAAGCGGCAATATTGTCACTCTATAAAATAAAAAGAATTATGTAGGCATGCAAATGCAAATATGTTGAACGTACCTTGCAAGTTGTTATAACAAAGATCCAGCTTTAAAAGGTTGCTCAAATTTCCTATCACTGAAGGAATATTTCCATCAATATCGTTGAAACTTGCATCAAACATCCCTAGCTTCGATAAGTTGAAGAGAGAATTATGGATTGGACCTGTGAAATTGTTATTACCAAGACTCATCATTTGTAGTTTGGATAAGACACCAATCTAAGTTAGAATGCTTCCACTCAAATTATTGAAAGTGAAACTAATAAATTTGAGTCGGCCTAATTGCCCCAATTCGTTAGGTAGATGGCCATAAAAATTGTTCAAAGTAATATCTAGAGACATTAGGAATGAGAGATTTCCCAACCGTGGGGGAATAGTGCCTCCAAGACTGATATTTGAAAGATTTAAGACCGTGGCTCTTTGATAGCGTGAACCACAAGAAATACCAACCCGGCTGCATATTGGATGAGATATAGACCAATTATTTGTCAGGACACTCTGATAATCAACGACATGGGCTTTGAATGCAAGAAGAGCTGATTGATCTGTTGATAAATTGTTTAAAGTCGTCAGAGCTAAGTTAGCTATGGAATATTGTAACAACAACATAGGAACAAAGAAGAATGATAAGCGCATATTGGTATAGATACAGCAACCTAATTGCTAGGAGAGATTGATACAAGTTTTTAAGTGAAGGAAATTAGCATATTAGTTTTTAAGTGAAGGAAATTAGCATATACTTATACAAGAGACAAATGAATTTGAAAACAAAAAAATGAAAAAATATAGAGGAGACTTGCAAATTGTTATATTTTGTCATTGAGCGAGTCGTCCAAGTAAGCGCATATATAGACTCTTAAGTTGTTAAATGCCGCCTTACTTGAACCGTAAATAAAGCGCTTATACTTCACTTACTAAAAAGAAGAAGATGCTCAACATAGGCAACGCCGTACTTCGACCGTTTGCATGCCTAGTCCATTTAGTAAATGAAAATAATTTAAAATTTTGGTAAATTTTACTTTTAAAAATTTGTGAAATTCATGTGCCTTCGAAATGAGCAATAAAGCAAATTAGATGGTGTGGGTCAATTTTCTATATTGCGTGATCTACATGCTACATTAAGTGAAATTAATGACTCGTCCACTAGAGTCAGATAGGTGAAATTAATGACTCATCCACTAGAGTAAGATACCGTCGGCTTTAGGTTTCTCACCCGATTTTTACACTCACTATTTTCGTCCCCGAGTCAACTTACAGTAATTTGAAATAATTTGTAAGAGTCTCTCATTTTCGTTGATTGCGATTTGGGATCTATGACAAATACAAATGTAGTATTGAAACACTAACCTGGCATATATAGTGCTTGTCAATTTACAGTTCCTAATTCACTATATATGTTACATGGGTGGATATCTCCGACTTAAATTACAAGGGCCGATGACCCGCGACTTCTAAGTTCTAACGACGACCAATAAAGACGACCTTGACGTACATGTAATCACACTTTCCGATCTCATGCATATTGTTATAAATTTTATCCAATTTCCAGGGCTCCGCTGTCAACGTTTAATTTGTATACTCAAGTCCTCGTTGTTTCTAGCAAGCATAGAGCCATAGTATGTAGTAAATATAAATTTTAAACTATAGTTAGGATTAAGGTATTGTAACTTTTAAACTACAGCTGAGATCTTAATATGGTTTTAATAAGTATAGAGTCATATTGAAATCCTCTATTGAGGTACTATAACTCTTCAACTACAGTTGCTATAAAGAAAAAATAATAATTATAAAATAAAAGTTAATAGTATATAACAAATGTAAATTTTAAATGATAATTTTAAAATATAAATTTTAAATAATAATTTTAATAAAATTATTAAAGATATAATAAATTTTTTATAATAAAAGTCAAAAATGATATCAATAAAGTTTTTAAATTACAGTAGCTAGTACTTATCAAATATTTTAGTACTGCAACTTTTAAATTACATCTTTCCAATCTTAATCCCAAACGAATCTTAATTTGAATTACATAAATCTTCATTTTTGTCATGATTTTAGATTTCAAGCAGGGTGGATGTGTCCAATCAGATTCGACTCATTAGCATCTCAATATATTTTAGAATTGGAAGAGTATCAACATTGAATTTGACTAGCTAACCTGTGCAGAGTTCATTTGACTTATAAATGTTTGTCACTTTCACTCTTCTCAAAAGCATGTGAAATTTAATCTTTGATGAATTTTAAATTCAATGTTGATATTTTGGGCTTCTCTTTAAATAATGTTTTACGATACACGTGTATTTATATAATTGCACGGTTATAGATTCAATTACTTTTAACTGGCTTTAGTTGGAGGGAGAGAATGGTAAAAGGTAAAGAATTCAAACTCCTTTGTCATTTCTTTTGTTTGATTAGCTTCAATATACTGGAATTTACTGTCAAATGGAACTCATCTTCCGGTTGTTTGAGACTCCTCTATTGCAAATGCAGAAGTCAGCTTCCGTTGTTTAAAAATATGAATAACCAACTTCGACCTCACTTATCATACTCCCCAAATTCAACCATTGTAATATAGTACGGGAGACCCCCATAAAACTTAGATTCTTCTGCTGTCATATTTAGGCTCCATTTAGTACGGCTTTTCAAGTAGAGTTTTTATTAATAAAGATTTTATAAGTAGAGTTTTATTAACAAAACTTTTATAAGTAGAGCTTTTACCAAAAAATTTTAGTTGTTTAGTTGTCAATTACAACTTTTATTAAAAATCATAAAATCACTTTAATGACCAAGTTTTTTAAAATTATGTTATGAAAAAAATAAAATAATATTATTAAATAAGCAGAGGATATTTTACATATTTTAGCATTTAAAAAAAAAATTTATACTCTACTCTCAAAAGCCCAAAATTTGAACTTTTATAAGTAGAGGTGAAATAACTTATTTAAGTTTCAAAAGCTTTACTAAAAAGTCAACTAAATAATAATAAAAATTTTAATAAGAGCTTATGAGATTAAATAAGCATTTATGGCCATTAGATATGCCACATCAAATAGGCATTTACTGTTTTTTATTCTACTTAAATAGTTACAATTAATGCAATATAAACATTTATTTATGAAAAAAATTAGAAATAATTTATGAGTTTATGGTCAGGAGCTACCTTTTAATTTGTATTCAAGATTTTTATTAATTCATTTTAATATGATGACATTAGGTTTTCTTTCTAATGTTAAAAAAATTGATTTCATATTTATATTGGATTACACACACACATAAAATAACATATAATCATTCTTAGGTGAATGTAGAGACACTGTTAAGCCGTTTGGTTTGATAGAATTATTTTTAAATACAATATAAAGCCAAGTGGTTAATAGTATTAATATTTAACTTTTTTAAACCTCATAACTTAAAAAGTGTGTTCGCATAAAAAAAAAAAAGGCGCTCGAAATAAAGAAAGACTATATATATATATATATATATATATATATATAGTGCTAATGGAGTCCAGGATCCTAAACTGATATTATACCATTAAACCACACGGGTTAATAGTTTTCCTAAACTTTAACAATGTCCAAGATTCTAAACTAGAACTATACACACACACATGACACACAAACACATGCTTCATACAATGTAGTAGCAACTAGCAAATGAGAGTGCAAAAAGATTAAAATTATATTAAAATAGTAAAATTAGATAAAAATTAACAAATAAAATTATAATATAAATATAATATCAGCTAATTATTTATTACCAGTTTATTTAACAAATTAAATAAATTTAAAGTTTAAATATTTTTTAATTATATTTAATAGTTAATATGGATAGTTTAACACTAAAGGGTAAAATTATCCAAGTAAAAATAAGTAAATACTTTCCCATTAGAATTCCACACCAAACCAATTAAAAGAATTGGAAACCACTCCTCTATTTTCCTCTCTAATTCTCTCATTTCATCTCCTTTCCTTTCATTTCCTCTCATTAGAATTCCATTTCATCTTCAAAGTGAAAGCAAGCCAGGTATTGCAATGAAGCCGCTATCTGTGTACTTAATTCTCAGATAAAAATTACTAAAGTAAAGTCTTGTGAAAGAACTAGTTTTCTTGAATTGTAAATGGTCCCGTTTATGATTGGGAGATTTTGATAAAAATTAATATAATAAATTCTTTGCAAGTGTTTTTCCTTGAAGTACCATCTTTCATAATGTTTGTGAAATCAAGGTATTACCATCTCTCATTAAATATTTACTCTTGATTTGGATCACCTAATCTGAATTTGATGGAAGATTATGATCTTGTGTGATTTTATGAATTTGGTCTTATCTCATGTAACTCAGTAATAAATTAATTAAAGTTTGCTTGCAAATTACAAACTCAAAAACTGCTGCTGCCTCATTAATTGCATTACCCAAATTTAGTGCACTTATCATAAGTTTTCTGAAAATTATGTGATAAAAAGTCATTTTATCAACAGTTTGTTTATAAATAAATGAGTGATAAGAGTCATTCTAAATATTTGCAAGAAGGGTGAGTGATTTCTAGTTCTGTTTTCAATGTTCAGAGTCTGATTGTGATTGATGGTTGTGGACTGGAATGCAATGAATTCAAAACTCGAGCATCTTATACAGCTGCGTTTTGGGTAAGTGGTTTCACTGACAAGTCACGGGCTGCACACGTGATGACTTAAGCATCATCAAACGACATCAGTTTTAGCCGTTTTGAGAAAAGCTTGAGTTGGGGTGGGTCATGTCAAGCTCTAACGTGAATTGAGGGCTGATCATGACCTTGACTTACATGTAAACACACATTCCGCTCTCATACATTTTGTTCTAAATTTTCTCCATTTTCTGGGTCTCCGCTGTCAACCTTACACACTTCAATTTGTGTATTCAGGGCCTCGTTGTTTCTAACAAGCATAGAGACATACACCATACAATTCCAACTCAATAAATCTTCATTTTTGACAAGATTTTTGGATCTCGAGTGGGGTGGATATATCCAACCAGATCCGCCTCTGTGCCATCCCAATATATTTTAGAATTGGAAGAGTATCAATGACCGTGTAATTGTAAATTTGGAATGTGTAATTCCAATTTGAGGACTCAAATGAATTTATTTTAATGTTCCATAAATTGCTAACTTTAATTGAATAATAGGTTTTATCGGTTGTGACTTCGATCAACGTGGTAATTAATAATTCAAAAAATTGATTAGACAATAATTTTTTTTAAAAAAAATTGTACTTTTCTATTGGACCTAACAAAGATAAAAATTAATAACTGATTCATTTGAAACTAAATACATGTAATATGTCATTGAAATGTTATTTCAAAGAAGCACCCTGGCAGTGACGCTTGGAAAAGTCCACCAAAGCCTTTTGCATCTTCTCCTCCAAGACCACCAATAGATTCTTCCACCATTTCAAACGTTAGTACAACATGGTCAGAATTGAATTATAGGATGCTTGCAAGTTTCTTCTATGGAATTTGAGAATTTGTGCTGGCAAAAGTGAATGATGCATGTAACTAGCTAACCCGTGTAGAGTTCGTTTGACTCATAAATCTTTGTCGCTTTCATTCTTTTCAAAAAGGGTCTTGCTAGTTTCAATTACTTTTAGAGTAGAAAAAATTACTTTTCTTGAAAGTGAAAACAGGGCAGGTATTGCATTGCTGCTGCTATTCGTAGTAGTTTATTCTTGGATGAAATTTATTGCAGTAAGGTCTTGTGAAAGAACTAGTTTTCGTAAATTGTAAACGATCTTGTTTACGATTGGGAGATATTGATCAAAATTAACATGATAAATTCCTTGCAAGTGTTTTTCTTTGGAGTCTCATCTTTCATAATATTTATGCAATCAAGGTATTACCACCTCTGATTAATTATTTACTCTTGATTTAGACCGCCTAATCTAAACTCGATGAAAGATTATGATTTTGTGTGATTTTATTAATGTGGTCCTATCTCAGTTAAGTCAGTAATGAATTAATTAGAGTTTGCAGCCAAATTACTTAAAGCTGCTGCTGCTTTTTAATTAATGTCATTTATTTTGGCTTCATTCATGTAATTTTTTTCCACCCAAATCCCAAGTACTTCCTGCAATATCATTCCTGTGTACATGTTGTCCCCCAAGACACGTTTAACTTCGGCTCAAGGTAACAAAGCTAAACTTTTCCTGCCGTCACGGTTGGGTCTGTGGAGAAACAGCTTCGTGTCGACGCGCGTCATGGTGTCAAGATTGTCGCTGATGCTGTCGTGTCTGATTGCCGCAACGCCGTTTTTGATCTTATTGCTCTTCCCATATGTATTGCAGCTCACCTCTGCTTATGTCAATTTATGTGATGTTTGTATAATTATAGATTATTATTGCTGATAGTAAATGTTGAGCTAAATAATTCGTTGTTAATGTTAGGACATTTATGGGTGAAATAGGGTTACAATTAAAATGAAATTGAAAGAAAATGAAAAACAAGCATAAAAGGAGGATACAAAAATTTATGTGATTCGACTTTTAGCCTACGTACACAGATAAAGACAGAAGAAAAATAGTTTACTAGTATATAAAGATTATAAGTATTATAATATTTTTTGCTCATTACTCAGAACCCCAATACATCTAATCTCTCACCTACTAATTTTAAAGATTTTATAATTTAAACTCTTAAATCTCACAAGTACTCAACTTTCTCTCACACAATAGATAAAAAGATTGGAAGAACAATGGATGGATGAAAATGAAGGAAATGCCCCTCCATATATAGCTAAAATTTGGCTACTATTTATCCTTTTATTTTATTATTTATTTATTTTATTATTTTTCTTCAATTTTTGCAGCTTCAAACTTTGCTGCTTTCCATTTTGGCGTGCCAACTATTTCCCTTCAAAGCTTCTAGATTGGTTAGCTTTTAGAGGCAGGATATTTTGACAGTTAAGTCGTCTTCATTTAATTTTTGATTGAAAATGAAAAAATAATAATTTTGAGCAAAGAAAAATATAGAAAATGTTTATTTTTATTTTTATTTTTATTTTTATTTTTATTTTTTAATTTTTTGGGATTTCTTCATTGTGGCGGTTATCTTTCATTATCTGGTCCTAGTTAAATATTTCAAGTTGTTGTAGTCAGTGAAATTCTTTTCGATATTTATTCTGGCATGTGTATTTTTCCTTTTCAATTTCTTTTGTTGCTGATTCTTTGATTATGTTATATCCTTTTTTGTTTCCCCTGTAGAGTGGCATGCCCGGTGCTACCAATCTGAAAGAATCTGAAGTATTAGAAAGCAATGTGAAGAAGGAGGCTTCAGATGGGCGTCTTTATGCTGCTGTCTGTGCTTCACTTGCTGTGGCATTAGGGTCTTGGGGTCTCTTGAAGGGATTGAATGTAAGAATTAGATAAGCCTTTTGGATGTTTTGTGTTCTTTTGGGAATTGCATTGATATTTGTGTTACACGTCAGTTTTGCCCTCACCGATGATTATTAAGATCTAATTTATGTGGTTATTCATTTTTTGTAGGCTACTTGTTATTGATCATTTATGGAGCAATTAGCTCCTGCTTGTGCAGCAACTGTTGAATCAAGAGTACAGTAGGATGGTAAGTTGTTACAAGTCGTGGACCTGGCACTACCATGGAGTTTGCTGTTACACTTGTTGAGCAGTTGTATGGGAAAGGGAAAGCTGATGAAGTTGCTGGGCCATTGGTATTAACGTTTATAGATTATGTTGTATAAAAAAATTATGAGTTATATAATTTGTGGAAATCCATTCTAATAGGTTCATCTCGCATATCTAATTGGAAGGTTCAGATGCTAAATGTATTAAAAAAAATTTGTTCTGGGGAAAATTGCATTAGTGGTTCATTAGATGAAGTTGTATACCTGCTGGTCCGTCTTAAGGTGGTGAAAATAATGTCTGATATAATTAATGGAATCTCGATATATGCATTTGTTGAGCTTCAATGTCTTGACTGATCAGATTCCTATTGGTGTAATTTCTTTCTCTTGGTATTTGTCTTTGAATTTTCTCTTCCTCATGCTTTTGTCTTTACTGTCACCTTGTGCCTAGGTAATGCGTGCAAATCATGGAGATGAATACGCTATTGCTGAATTCAATCCAATCCTGTGGACATTTGACAATTCTCCCCAGGTGAGATTGGACTTCTAGTTTCTTGTATTTGTTTATCTTCTTCCAATGTTTTCAGGCGTACCCATTTGGCAATATATAAAAATCTGTGATATCTTCTATACATATACATATAGATCATTAGCTTCACTCATTTGTGAACATATTGGAGGTAGCAGATTTGTTGTTATGAAATTTCTAATAAATCCAAATCCAAATCCAAAGTTTGATGCAACTACAAAAGAATTTGGACCCCGTGGGGGTGGGGGGGGGGGGGGGGGGGGGGGGTGGTGGGGTTTGGGTTTGGTTGTGTGGCACATGAACAAAAGGAATGACAGGGGTGAAAGTTCAGGCTGTCGGCAAGCTGTAAAATAGGGACATGAAATTTGAAATTAGAGATAATTTCAAATGTTACAAGTTCTTGGTGTAATTTTATACTTTCTTTCCTTTCAGATTCTTGTGCCTATCACAAATGGTTCAGAGGAGATGGAAGCTGTTACGATAATTGACGTTCTGCGACGAGGTAAAGCAAATGATACGGTTGCATCAGTGGAGGATAAACTAGAAATTCTGGCTTCTCGTTAAGTTAAATTAGTGGCAGATGTGCTCATCGATGAGGCAGCTAAACTTTCGTATGATTTAATTGTCTTGCCAGTAAGTGGGGGTTGCTTATCCTTGCTTCATAGTCTTTACCACATTATTGACTTACTAACTACAATTTATCTTTGCACAGGGTGGACTTGGTGGTGCTCATGCATTTGCGAAGTCAGAGAAATTGGTGAATATGCTAAAGAAGCAAAAGGAATCAAATAGACCTGATCGTGCTTTATGTGCATCCCCAGCTTTAGTGTTGGAGCCCCATAGCTTGCTCGAGGTATGACCATTTCTGCTTATATATTTACTCTGTGGATTTGGATCACCTAACCTGAACTTGATGAAAGATTATGATCTTGTGTGATTTTATGAATGTGGTATTGTCTCATGTAAGTCTGTAATTAATTAATTGAAGTTCGCTGACAAGTAATAAGCTCAACAACTGCTGCTTCATTATTTACACTACCCAAAGAGTTACGATAGACATCCCAAATTTTTTATCCCGATCTTTACCCCAAAAGATTTGGCATTTATTGAGTGGTTGGTAATTTTTTGCAAGATTTAAGTGAACTAATTATATTATCTTACCAACCAATTCATGAATGCTCCATCATTTAAGAAGGTATTTTGGGATAAAAAATTTGGGATGTGTTGCAAATTTTTTTGCTGATTTATTTTGGCTTCATTCATGTAAATTTCCCCGTGTCGAACAAGTAGGTGTTACTGCTGAGTTCTATGGTGGTGAGCTGAATGGCGTGAGTTATAGTGATAGTACTACGGTGAAAAAATATGCTACACGTTTATCATTCCTGTGCATTTGTTTTCCCCTAAAGACGTGTTTAACTTCGGTTTAGGGTAAAAAGGCTACAGCTTTTCCTGCCATCTGCAATAAGCTGTCAGATCAGATTGAAATTGAGAACAGGGTTGTGGTTGATGGCACACCTTATCACCAGCAGAGGGCCAGGAACTTCCATGGAGTTTGCACTGGCAATTGTGGAGAAGTTTTTTGGCCGCAGCAAAGCACTTGAGCTTGCAAAGATAATGCTTTTCACTCGCACCTAAAGTTTGTGCCGAGACCTGACTACTATTAAAATAGAGTATTTATTTGTAGAGAGGTGAAACGGAAACTTGAATTCATGTTTGAATATGGATTCACTGTGCGCGTTTGTACAATAGTTTGTTTATAAATAAATAGAGTTCATAAAGAGTCATTTTAAATATTTGCAATAAACGTGAGCGCTGTGTAGTTCTGTTACCAATGTTCAGAGTCCAATTGTGATCAAGAGTAATATAATTATCCTCCCTGGGAATTTAAAATATGAACTAAAAAGTAGTTATTTTATATTCGACCTTTCTACAGAATATCAAATAATAGATCGATTTAGAGGATAAGAAGGAAAAGAAAGATGAGCAGAGTCTCAAAAAAGAATTGACCACTTTGTTGGAACAGAAATCTCTGGAATATTGAAATAGAACACATACCATATCTAGCATTGTGTGTTTGTGTGTGTGTATTTATACACGTCCAAAGATACAAATTCGTATATTAGATTTCTCATTTCAATTTATGTTCTGATCAAAGCAATGGACTTTATTCCACAAGCACAAACAAGAAGGACTACACACAAGAGTTAACAAACGCAAATAGCAAACGTTACATCAACTAGTTGCAGCAACATCATCCAGGAACTTCACTTTGGTCTTCTTGAGCTTTGCTGCAGCGTCTGTCATGTTTATCCTCTTGTCAGGTGAGTCCATACAACAGTCCAATGCCAAATCCATGATGCTTAATAAACAATCCATTTTGGCAGAAAAAGCTCGCTCTTCTTGCACCAAATTTGCGTCAACAACTTCAGCCAATCCGTAAGGTAATGACTCCTTTACCCATCTCATTAAACATATTTCTCCTGTGAACATTTCATCAGTGGGTTTCTTTCTCGTGAAAGTTTCCATCATTAAAACACCATAACTGTAGACATCACATTTGGTTGAAACAATTCCTTCTGAGCCATATTCTGCATTTTTTAATTTCAATGTATCAAGTAGATATGTCATTATGAAACAACTGATAAAACAAATAATTTTTTGATAATTAAGATAATCCAAACGTTGCCCGTGCTTTAAAAAAGAGCAAAAACTTTAATTAAAATTGAAACTGTACCTGGTGCCATATAACCAATTGTAGCCATTGTCATAGTTTATATCACAGAATCTTCTCCTTCACCTAAGAGTTTGGAAATGCCGAAGTCGCTCACGTGTGCTACCATATTTTCATCCAAGAGAATGTTGGTGGGCTTTAAATCACAATGAATTATAGGTGCTGATGAATGACCATGATGGAGATATTCGAGAGCCGACCCCACATCTATCATTATATTCAATCTTTGTAAGATATCTAGGATACACTTGTGAGAATACAACCACTTTTCTAGACTACCATTAGGCATGAACTGAAATACCAATGCTTTAAAATCTATATTAGAACAACTGCTAAGGATCTTTAGGAGATTTCGATGACGGAGATTCCGTAGAACTTCACATTCGGAGTCAAAACTCCTAAATGCTCTCTCTAGTTGCAGGTTGAAAATCTTTATTGCAACATTAGTTCCATCAGAAAGGGTTCCTTTATAAACTGATCCAAAACTACCTATACCAAGCAAGTTACATTCATTAAACTCATCAGTTGCTCGCCGAATGTCTAAGTACGATGTTCTTCTCCATGTTGCACGAGGCAAAAAATCTTCATGATCCAAATGCTTTGTACTCCTATTTTTGCATCTTATGTACATAATAATGATAATCACTATAAATACAGTGGATACTATCGAAGGCAAAATATATTGAAGGACAATTAGAGCAACTTTATTGGTTCTTTTTCTGTTATCTTGCTCGCAAGGTGGGACTTGGAGTCTAGGTGGACCGCAGAGTGCATAATTCCCAAAAAATGATTGAGCTGAGAGGTCTTTAAAAGAGCCCTTGACAGGAATTTCCCCTTCCAGCCTATTGAGAGATACATTGAACTGTTTGAGATATGAAAGTGCCTCCAATGACTTAGGAATTTTTCCAGAGAGATTATTGTTAGAGAAATCTAAGGATTCTAAGCTTATCAAACTGCCAATTGATTCAGGAATAGGACCCTGAAATTGATTACCAGCCAAGGATAGAATTTCTAGATTTTTGAGCGCACCAATGGTTGATGGAATATCACTTGATAATTGATTCCTTGATAAATCTAAAACTATCAAGACCTTTAACTTTTGTATATTCGAAGGGAGAGGACCCTTTAACGAATTTGACGACAAGTTTATATGCAAGATGTATTCAAGACTCCACAAAGATAATGGTAAACTAGAACTGAGCTTATTGGAGTGTAAGCACAGGCTTCTTAGAGAAGTCAAACTTGCCAAGCATTGTGGTATAGTTCCGGAGAGCTTATTTCCACTTAAACTTAATATATTCAACCTCTCCAAATGGCAAAGATCATGAGGAACGTATCCTTGCAAATGATTCTGATCGAGATAAAGACCTTGTAGCTGCTGTAGTGAGCCTATAGATGTTGGAATAGTTCCATTCAAGTCATTGAAGCCGAGACGTAAGACGATCAAGCCACGTAAATTACCAATTTCTTTTGGAATGCTACCCCCGAGTTTGCACTCGTATGCATAAATTTTTTGAAGAGAAGCAGAGAAATTTCCAATTAATGGTGGAAGGATGCCACCTAATGGATTGGAAGCTAAGCGTAAATGGGCTAGATTTCTGCAGTTAGTCAAAGAAGAGAGAAAACTCCATTGATCTGCTGAAGATGATTCTGTCGTCAAGTTATTCATCATAAGGCCGAGCGCGTGGAGGTGTCTCAAGTTGCCAAATGTAGTGGGAATATGGCCGGAGAATGAGTTGAAGCCCAAGTATAGGCCAATGAGTTTAGAAGCATTGGTAATCGACTTGGGAATTGTCCCCATAAGATCATTGCCCAACAAGGCTAAATGCTCTATGTTCCGAAGCGAGTCGCCAATCGTTGATGGTAAGCCGCCTGAGAGTTGATTGATAAGTAGAATGAGGATTCTTATGGTTGAAATATTGAAGACCGTGGGTGGAATGAGGCCACTTAAATTATTCGCACCAAGAGCAAGACACTCCAAATTTTGTAGAGTGCCAGTCTCGGTTGGAATTTCACCTGCGATAAGGCCAACATTGAGGAGTCATTGAGCTTTCAGCTTAAGGTAAATTGAGTTTGACAATGTTACCCTTCAAAATGTAAAAGGATCAAATTAACTTTATTACATAATAATTTCAGCCATTAATGTTCTTTAAAATATTTCATGGATAATTCTGCTAAATATGCATGCAATTGGAAAAATTTGCTTCAATTACAAGAGGTGGTGGAACGTACCTTGAAGATTGCTAGAACTAAGATCCAAAACCACGAGCTTACTCAAATTTCCAATCCTTGAAGGAATATTTCCACAAATAATATTGGACTGTGCATGCAGCTTCTCTAGCCTTGATAAATTGAAGAGAGAATTAGGGATGGGACCTGCAAAACTGTTATTAGCAAGATTCAATATTTGGAGTTTAGAGAAGACACCAATCCATGATGGAAAGCTTCCGCTCAATTTATTATAAGCGAAACTCATAACTCTAAGTCGACGTAATTGCCTCAATTCTTTCGGCAGATGGCCATGAAAATTGTTATCACTAATGTCAAGAGACACTAGAAATGAGAGATTTCCCAAGTGTGGTGAAATGATGCCTCCGAGACCCAGATCTGAAAGATTCAAGGCAGTGACTCTTTGATGGCGTGAACCACAAGAAATACCAACCCAGCTACATATTGGATAAGATATAGACCAATTATTTGCTAGGACACTCTGATAATCAAAAACATGAGCTTTGAATGCTAGAAGAGCTGATTGATCTGTTGTTAAATCGTTTAAAGCAGTCATAGCTAAGCTAGCAATGAGATATTGTAACAACGACATAGGGACAAAGAAGAATGATAAGCGCATATTGGTCGTTTTTAATAGTAGTTGCAAGGCGAGATTGATACAAGTTTTAAGTGAAGAAAATTAGCATATACTTATACATGAGACATGAATTTGAGAATAAATGTCTGTTTGGTATGATTTATTTTATAGTTATAAGTGCTTATTTGATCCCATAAGCACTTATTATAATTTTGTTGTTATTTGGTTGTTTTTCTAGTAGAGCTTTTGAAACTTAAATAAGTTATTTTGCCTCTACTAGCAAAAGTTCAAAATTTGAGCTTTTGGGAGTAGAAGTTGAAAAGTTTTTTTAAATGTTAAAATATCTAAACTATCTTCTACATATTTGACAATCTTACTTTATTCTTTTCATAACATAACTTTAAAAGTCTTATTTATTAAAGTAATTTCATAAATTTTTAATAAAAGCTCTTATTGACAACCAAATAACTAAAATTTTTTTAGTAAAAGCTCTATTTATAAAAGCTCTATAAACAAAAGTTCTATTTAAATAAGTTTTATTTGAAAAGCTGTACCAAATAAAGCCTAAGAGCACAAGAAATATACAGGAGACTTACAAATTGTTATATTCCGTCATTGAGCGAGCCGTCCAAGTAAACGCATTTATACTTGACCGTAAATAAAGGCCTTATGGCACTTTAATTGCCAAGAGGAAGAAGATGCTGAACATTGGCTACGCGTTTGCATGCTGTCCATTTGTTCACACTATGCTAAGGCTTATGGCAACCACAATACAGGAGTGGCAAAAAAGTCCGCCCAGCCTGGACTCGGGTGATTTGGGCTGGGTAATACCCGGCCCGGCTGTGAAGGCAGGCCGGGTATGGGCATTATTTTATAAACTCAGGACCCGGCCCGGAACCCGGGTTTTATTAAAAAAATATTATAGAATATATTTTATTTTAAATATTTATATTTATTTGATTCATTTATTACACAAATATAAATTTTTAAACACTTAAAGTTTATAATTTCATATCAAATTTCATTAAAATAAATTTAAAACTTATAAAATTACAAAAAAAATAAAAAAATATGTATTATAATATTAAAAAATACAAAATTTGGGTACCCGGATTAAAACCCGGCCGGATACCGGGCTTAAAATACTTGGCCCGGGCAAAAAATTTTGGCATCCGGGCTGGGTTCGGGTATTGGATTTTGCCAACCCTACCGCAATATGTTCTTTTTCTTTTCTCTGAAAATAAAAAAAGGCGATCGTCACTTGACTTGGTCTAACAATTATCACTAAACAATTAATAATGCTAACTGTCAGTGGTATACAGCTTTAAAATAATTATCGTTAGTTGTTAGTTGTCTTAGAGATAAAAGAAAAAGATAGTTATACCTTCATAATTTAATGAAATAATCATGTAGATTTCTAAATTTTTTACAATGGATACTAAGACCCTGTTCTGTTACTTTTTTACGGTTTATGTCAAACGCTTTTTTTTTTTCTTTTTTCCACAGTGGATGTCAAATGCGAAATTTAATGTTATTCCAATATCATAGTCATCACTTGCTTCTATACATGGAATGATATATTGACTGTTTTTCCGAAGTTTTAAATTGAATTAAAAGCATTCTAATTAACCTAAAAAAAAAAAATCATCCAACCAGATATAAATCTTCTAATCAACCTAAAGATAAGCTACACCCCCATATTAATTCCAGTTAAATAAATCTTCATTTTTGTCATGGTTTTGGATCTCGAGCAGGGTGGATATATCCAACCAGATCTGCCTCATTGGCATTCCAATATATTCTGGAATTGGAAGAGTTTCAACGAATTAATGTGTAATTTTAAATTTGTAACGTTTAATTCTAATTTGAAGATTCATATGAATTTATGTGGGTCTAAAAATGGACTGAAGATTGGCAATATAACATTCTTTTTGATGAAGATTTTTGTCCTAATAAGATCTCCAATTTTAGACTGGCAAAACTTTGCGTTAAGAATTAAAGAGAGCAGGTAAAAGGATTGTTCACCCCTTAATGTTTGGGGAAGAGATATAAAACATTGTAATATTTTAAAGGGGCATATAACCTCCAAATTCTATTAATTTTTGGTTTATTTTAACTGAGCAAATGATAGCATTGTATATTTAAAAAAAAAAAAAGCACTTGTATTTACAAGAAATGACAGATAAAATTTTTAAAATTGTCTTTCTCCCTAAAACTCTGACTGCCACAGCCCTGAAAATTAATAGGATTTGAGAATTATATGTCTTTTCTAAAATATTAAGGGGTGCTCATTTCCTTAAACGTTGGGGGCTAACAATCCTTTTCCTAAAAGAGTATTGTGTCGATGTTGGAGGCTAGAAGCAATTCGTCACATTGCTCCAGAAGTGCTTAATAGAAATTTTGGTGAGGCATCACATAATTTAAATTACTGGATTTGGCGATGTATATACGCACAAGCATTTCGAGCAGGATAATGAATTTAAATTACTCGGAATTGTAAGCAGCGATGAAAGTGAAATTGCAAGGAAGATGATTATTTTTGGTTTGTGGTGTATATAGAATCGTCTATCGGAAATAGAGTGATAGAAATGTTATTTCAAAGAAGCAGACTAGCAGTGACGCTTTGAAAAGTCCACCAAAGCCGTTAGCATCTTCTCCTCCAAGACCGCCAATAGAGTCCGTTTGACTTGTACATTTATTTCACTCTGTGAATGCTTATCAAAAGGACCCCCAATATTTATAGAATTTGGATGGACGATCACTCTTTTTAAAAGGACCACGATCTTTAATGAATTTTGGGTTCAGTGTTGATATTTTGGGCTTATGAAAGCTAGATTCCGTTTGACTCGTAAATTTTTGTCACTCTGCGTCTTTGCAAAAGCATGTTAAAGCTAATTTTCAATGAATTTTTTAATTAAGTGGGGAAATTTAGGGCTTATCTTTACGTATTCTTTTATCTTTTATCACGCAGGCACTTATAAAATTACACTGTTGTAGATTCAATTACTTAAGTAGAAAAAATTGCTTCTCTTGAAAATTAAAGCAGGGCAGGATAAAGTTGCTATTTGTAGCAGTTAATTCTTGGATGAAATTTACTATAGCCTAGTCATCGGAAAGAAATAGTTTTCTTGTATTGTAAACGGTCCCGTATATGATTGAGAGATTTTGATCAAAATTAATATGATAAATTCTTTGTAAGTGTTTATCTTGCACAATGTTTGTGAAATCAAGGTATTACCATCTCTGATTAAATATTTGTTCTTGATTTAGACCATGTAATCCGAGCTTGATGAAGGATCATGATCTTGTGTGATTTTATGAATATTAACTTATCCCATATAAGTCAGAAATGAATTAATTAAAGTTCGCCGACAAATTGCCAAGTCAAAAACTGTTGCTGCTTCATTAATCACATTACCCAAGTCCCAAATATTGCTCGAGTTGGTCTTTTCCCTGAAACATGTTTAACTTTAGTTCAGGGTAATAAAGTTGCAGCTTTGCCTGTTGTGTGTAACAAGCAGTGAGTAAAGTGAAATTGCAAAGAAGACAATCGATTATTGATGATGCGGAAAATAAAGATTTATACACCTTAGAAACAAGTTTTTGAATAATTAAAATATTATTGATAAGTTTGAATTAATAAAATTGAGATTTTGGATTCTTTTATACTAATTCTAAATATCGCGAAATCTAAATAAGGAGAACAAAATAAACGGCACTTAAATTTAATAATTAACAAAAAAGATGAAAATCTTAAAAGCAATAAAAAAATTGTATGATGACTTAAAACTGCAAAGTGACAAAAAACGAAATAAAATTTTGCATGGGGCTGAAAAACTTTAACTCCTTTTAATTTGGTTTGCCTCATCGCAAATTTTGAAGAACACATTTTATGCTCAAAGCAAAGACTTATAAACGGTGGTATGATCTCAAAAGGCATCATGCTCATCCTACAAAAACCTGGCTACATTAATTATCGTTGGCTTTTGTGTATTTAGACTCGTCCATCAGATAGGCTGTCCATGAATAAACGATAGTAATGTTATTGCAAAGAAGCAGACAAGCAGTGACACTTTGAAAAGTCCACCAAATCCTTTTGCATCTTCTCTTCCAACGCCGCCAATAGAGACCGTTTGGCTCACAAATTTTTATCGCTTTCACTCTTTTCAAAGGCACGTGAAAGCTAGATTATAGAATTTTGGATGGACGATCACTCTTTTAAAAGGGGCCTCCAATCTTCAATGAATTTTGAATTCAATGTTGATATTTTGGGCTTATCAAAGCTAGAGTCTGTTTTCCTAATAAATTTATCACTTTCACTCTTTTCAAAAGCATGTTAAAGCTATATCCTTCATTGGATTTTAGGGCTTATTTTTAAGTAATCTTTTACCACGCATGCATTTAGACAATTATATGATTATAGATTCAATTACTTTTAAAGTAGAAAAAATTACTTCTCTTAAAAGTAAAAGCGGGGCAGGTATTGCAATTTGTAGCAGTTAATTCTTGGACGAAATTTACTAAAGTATAGTCTTGTAAAAGAACTAGTTTTCTTAAATTGTAAATCTTGTTTATGATTGGGAGATTTTGATCAAAATTAATATGATAACTTCTTTGCAAGTGTTTTTCTTGAAGTTTCATCTTCCGTAATGTTTGTAAAATCAAGGTTTTACCATCTTTGATTAAAACTTTACTCTTGATTTGGACCACGTAATCTGAACTTGATGAAAGATTATGATCTTGTGTGATTTTATTAATGTGGTCTTATCTCTTGTAAGTCATTAATGAATTAATTAAAGTTTGCTGACAAATTGCAAGCTCAAAAACTAATGCCGCTTCATTAATCACATCACCTAAATTCATTGCAGAACTTATCATAAGTTTTCTAAAAATTTTATGTAACACCCCAAATCTAACACGTGTGGAGCACGTGACAAAAGATGTTACTTACAAATAAAAAACCTTACACAAAAATCTTAAATTAAAATATCTCAAATTTTATTTAAATAAATCAACGGATCCATATGTTTAATACTAAACATTTTCTACTGAAGACGTAACAAATGTATCAACTCTCCCTAATTACAAGTTCATAAATTAAACAAATGTAAAGGAAATATGAGTTTATCATTCTCTTATTCAACTAGTAAAAGTAAATGAATCTTTACCTCTCAACAAGATAGATAATCTACAAAAAGTAATGACGATGGGTGAGCAGTCAACTCGGTAAATAAAACCATTCCTAACACACTGGGCTTATCATGTACCAAAAATATGGCAAGCCTTCTTTTTATCAAAACATAGATTATAAATAATAAATTTTATAAAATAACATATTATAACAAGATGACATAAATTCATAGTAATTCACTACAAGAAAACAATCATAAAAGGGGGTGCATGACATACAGTTTATTTGTCATCTATGTCATTGACATTAATTTATAACATAATTTTTTCCATCATGAATTCATGATGGTTTTTTATAATCATGTAGCTATCACATAATATTTTAATGTGAAAAATGATTAAATTAAAATTAAAATTATTTAAATTTTAGCATTTTTTTTTATTTTTTGGCAAAAAATTAAATTTCATTTATAAATTTATTATTCAATTTTGTCAAGAAATTATTTATGATAGAATATATGATGGCTATTTCCCATCATAAAATTTTCATTTTTTAAAATATATCATAATTATAATTTTTAATGAATTCCTGTTCATAAATTTAATTAATTAATAAAATGAATATCATAAAAAAACCAAAAACAATTTTATATTAATTAACATCCATTGAGTCCAACAAATTAATTTCAAAAGAAATCGATCTAATATCCAATGTAATCACCACCAATAGATAATAAAGCATCCCAAATTGAAAATACCATCCCAAAGTATAAAATAATACTTAAATTCCAATCAAACTCTAAGAAAAGCAATTAAATTCCAGCCACCAAGCCAAATTACCCAATAAAACTTCCAAAGTTTAATGCAAGTATTCCAACAACAAGACCTCTAGCAAAACTTCCAGCAACAATACCATCTTCACTCTAATTCCAGCCATATACCCAGCAACATTCCAAAGCAAACTCAGCAAACCAATCTATGTAGAATCAATCAAAACACCCAATGTTATCAAATGCATAACATCTACACTACAATCCTTAACAAAAACCATTATGGTTTGACACTATGAATTTAATTTCAACAAATTGTAACAACTAATATCTATAGTTTCATACTCATACGTTTGCTGATGCGACAAGGATGTCGGAAAAATGATTTGCACACTCCAAGTGAACATCATCTAATTCATCCTAAGTGTATGTTTTCTTTCCATTAAACTGTTACATACTTCAAAAATAATGTCACATATATGGAATAAAAGAAAGTAAAGTTATCTTGTCATCCACTTACATTGTTCATTAACAAACTAACGTCTGCTATTGTTTCCTTCTTGTACCTTAAGACATAATAGCCGCACTCTAACTTTGCAATATTTTGTTTCAAAGCCTGGTCACACAAATATATATATATATATATATATATATATATATATAGCTTACACAACCCATATATTTTAGTTAAGGTAATTGATAGGCACTATGGTTTCTATAGGGTTACATTTACCTTCACAAATCTCATCTTAGTATTATAATTTCTTACAAAACTGAACTTTAATTCCAACACCAACATTATCATATGCAACTTAATTTCTAATCTTAAGCAATATAAGAAACCAGAACAACTATCTCTTCAAAACGAACAGAAACATTGGCATTGTCCAAATTCTAATTATTAGTAGAATTGTGAATAAGTTCTGGAATGTTGTTGAGTCACATACGCCAATTTCAATCAACACAACTTGGATAAATAGTAATAAAGGCTGAATGTAAAGAAATAAAGAATAAAATAAAAGCAAATTGCAATGGAAGTTTTTAGATACAATTTTTACAATTGTTTTGGTAGCAAGACAACCACCTGGATACTATATAATAAGCTTAAACAAGTTAACATATGATATATCTGAAGTTGAACCATTAATATTAGATAATGTTTCTCAAATCCTCTTATGGAAGAATGCAAAATCATGAAATTCATAGAAGACGGTTGAATATTCCCATGATGAAAATTTTCCTTGTCAAATAACATCAAATTGCGAAGAAAATACTTTAACACTGGTATGAGAGTGGCATTTCTTCATTTCAAATAAGAGGCACAATTAAGTCCATATTCCTCAAGTACTCAAAACCAAAAATGATAATTTATGACATTAATTTATGCTCATTGAATATTAGATTCTAGCAAGATGGCATGGAACATTTAATTTCCACATGATGTCAAAGTGCACACTAAAATACTTGACGTTTATGATAAGCTTCAATGAACATGACATCTATGGTGGAATCTCCAATAACTATAGATCCACTATTATATCAAAATATTAAACTTAAAAAATACTAGAAATTCCATACTCCATGTCAATGATCATATAGCTACCAACAAGAGAGATATGGTATTGCTATAAGGAAAAGTTTGTAATTAATTACTTTAAAAGGCATGTCGTTTTAGTATTTTCTATATATTTCTTTTCACTTGTTAAAAAATGTTATCATAAAAACAATTAAGTTTATGACTATGCCAACGTAATTACTACTTAATTGAAATGAGAAGTAATGAGACCACAAAAAAGATAAAGATAGGCAAACTTTAATAAAGTTTCTATAGATCATTCATAGGATATCAAATCTTTAAACTACTTAAATCTTAAAATAAAAAATATTGAATTAAATAGCTTACTAAAAAAATATGGCATCACTTTCTTCTTCTTTTATTTATTTTATTTTCTTTAGTAATAATAAATTAAATCAAAATGGTGAAAAAAATTGTAATTTTAATTCAATACAAAGACGAATAGATTTTGTGAGTGACATCAATTTTATAAACATTTAAAAGAAAAGGAAAAGTTAATGCAAACAGATGTAGAAATCCTAATCACAAGTAGAATCTTACATCACAAATTACATAAGCCTGCAAAGGTGTAACAATCAGAATGATTGCAGCAATGTGTTCAAAACAACAAAAAGTAGTGTCAGATCACCTTTGATTTCTCCTCCTACAAACTATAGGCAATATGTACCAATCATATTACATAATTGGAGGCTACTTATCTTCAGAGAAAGTAAAAAAATTAAATCCAAGGGGACTCGTTCATTTTTTTCTAGTTATTTTCGCAGGCCTTACATTTCCCCCGCTCATTTGAGGAACATGAGAAGTCAGAATGAGAATCGTCGTGCCAAGCATATCAATGTATTTTTGAAAACCAAGAAGAATGGCTTGAGCTACATCAGAAATGCACCATAAAGTTTTCAAAGTAAAAATTCTCCATGAAAAATTAAGGTTCTCAGTAGAGCAGTTACTAAAAGTGACACATAACATTGTATGTCAAGTTCCCAATATATCCAGACACAAAATTAATCTGTAAAATAATCGTTATTGTTAAAAGTAATATTATTTTTAGAAAAGAATAATAAAACATCTTAATATTTTCTTTCAGTGATGTGGTTACAATATGCAGTATTTAATTAGAGAAAATACCAAATTACTTTTATGTGGTGTCGACCACAAAGAGAAGAGGAGTGGTAAAAGTTGCTTTCGGCTAACAAAAAGAACACAGATAAAAGCATATCCTAAACTATTAAAATACCAAAAACTTGCTTAGGATATTGTTGGGTGATTTCTTAATATATAGGTGTCAGTGCGTAAGTGTACACAAGAAGTAATAAAATGATAAGTATTTGAGTATCGTCTCCACAGGGACTGATACTATAAGAATTGCTACAGCAAGTAATTGTGGTGCAATTTCTAAAAAATCAAATTCTTTTTAACAACTAAATTAAACTAAGAAATCTAAATGACAGAAAATAAAGTGCACTAAAATAAATCAACACGTCTCACACAAGGATGTAATCACTAAAATGATGTAGTTGAGTGAATTAACTTACTTAATGGTATTGACTGTTTTTTCTGTTATAGTACCGTTGCTATAGCAATTACTACAGCACTGGGCAGAATCTTAACGCATCCTCAGCTGTCGCTTGTTGGATTTCTTATATCTATATGCAACCTAACAATGACCAGCTGATAAATTACATAAGATATAGTATTATGGGATCATGGTTCCTAATTATCCTACAAGGTGAATCTCTATGTCTAATTCATCACTAATTTTAAATTTAGCATAACCCTATTTAAATTGAGTTAACTCAACTTGGGAAACCTAATCTAAAACCAAGTATTGCTATGATATTCTCTATTAAAAAAGGCCCTTTTGTGGCTTTCTTTTAAGTTGTATCACTAAATGGGTGGTCAGCCGAAATCGTGAATGAAATTAAGCACTATCAAAACAAAATACTATAGCACTCATGCAGCAACATAATAATTTCAGTCAATAAACCATCAAGATTGTCATTCACTCAACCACAAATAGATTTAGTTTATGATTTGTATTAAAACAAAAAATAAAACAAGTTCAATCATCGAATACATCATCATTAATTAAAGAAACAAGAAAGAATAAGGATAGAGATGCAAGTCTACTCATGATGATTGGTTTCTTCTTCCTCACGCCTGTAATCTTTCTTTTTCAGCCTGAAATTTTCTATTTCTTTGCTTTTTTTCCTTTTCTTTTCTAAATTTTTCTTGTGGTTGACGGCTCTCTCTCCCCCCTTCTTTTTTTTTTTTCTTTTGTGTGCACTTCCTTTTGTACTTGAAAACTAGGGCAACTAGACTTCTAAGACATATATTTTTCATATTTAGAAACTGTAGATCATAGATTTTTTTTGAGATGCGCGCAAATTTTTTTCCTTTGTTGTTCCAAGATTGCTACAGCAATTGTGCTACAGCAATCTGATGGGAATTATTATTTTGTTGTTCCAACACAGGAGTTTAGTCACATGCTCTAAAGTAAAATACCTTAAAAACTGAAAGATCCAGGCAGCTTTACAATTTCTTGTTCCATAGGAACCAAATATACTGAAAAGGCACTCTGTCATCTTGGGGCTAGCATCAATCTCATGCCTCTTTCAGTTTTCAAGCAACTAAGAGTTGTCACACCAACAATAGTAACTTTGCAATTAACAGACAAATCCCATGCCTATCTAGAGGGGAATATTAAAGATGTATTGGTGAAGGTGGAAAAATTTATTTTTCTAGTGAATTTTATTGTGTTGGACTTTGAAGTAGATAAAGAGGTGCCAATCATCTTAGGAATACCTTTCTTAGCTACGGGAAAGACTCTTATTGATGTGCAAAGAGGAGAGTTAGCAATGAGGGTCAATGATCAGCAAGTTACATTTAATATGTTAGATGCAATGAAGAATCCTGATGAGATTGAGGACTACAATTTCATCAGTATTGTAGATCTTACTTTAGTAGAGCAGGTAGACAGTTGTTGCAGTAACATGCAACCTGATACTGTAGTTTTTTATGATAAAGATGTTGAGACAGTTGATATAGCATGGCTATGAGAGAAACAACCATTCAGAGCAAACAAACATTTTAAATCTTTGGACTTATTACACATGGAAGTAAAACCTCCTGTACCTTCTATGGAATCCCCACCAGTTTTAGAATTAAAAATCTTACTTACACTTTTAAAGTTTTATAGTTACTAAAGTGGGAATTATTATTTTGTAGGCACTATCATGATTCGTTATAGTAATAGACGTGGTCGAGGCTATGGCTGTGGTCGTACTAGGCTAGTAGTTGGGTTGACTCTAGGCGTTGTACCTGTGGGGGAAAATGAACCCATGAACGAGAGCATAGTTGAGTCCTCAACACATGAGATGGCACAACAGGCACCAGAGAATGTGTCGAATATTGAGCAGTCATTTGATAGGCTAGCACAAATTATGACAATAGTGGTACAGAATCAGACTTATGTACATGCCGGTTATGCTAATACTATTGAGCGCGTGAGAAGTTTAGGGGGTAAAAGCTTTAATGGTTCTGGAGATCCACCCAAGGCAAAGTCGTGGTTTGTTAAGTTAGAACATATTTTTGATGTAATGAAATGCTCAGAAAAAGATAGACTTTCCTTCGCCACTTTTCTACTTGAGGATAGAGCCTTTCACTGGTGGCAGACAGTGGAGAATCTATATCACGGGCATGCTGCGATTACTTGGGCTATAATCCGTAAGGAATTCTATGTTCATTATTTTCTAGTCGTGTACCAAGATATTAAGTGGAGTGAATTTTGTCAGTTGGTTTAGACATCCATGACAGTTGAGGAGTATGAGAAGAAATTTATAGACCTCTCTAGATTCGTTACTTCTGTAATGGGTGATAAGAGGGAGAGATACAGGCGATTTGAGGAAGGTTCTCGATTTGAGATATGTACGATTGTAACTGCATCACGATATACTGAATTTACAGAGGTAGTTGAGGCAGCAAAGAGAGTAGAATATAGTAGCTCAGAGGGACACAGAATTCAAGCATTAAAACAAAAGCGTAGTCAGAGTTGGACAGAAGATGGCTCTAGCAGTAGGCTGCCTAAGAAAAGAGGCACTTATGCCAGTTACACTAATAACATTCAAAAGAGGCTTATGCTACACTAGAAATTATCATGGGTACGCTATGCTATCTTTTGCCGCGAGGCCCATATTCTTGTTGATTGAAGATCTACATATTTTTTTATTTCCTGTATGTTTGCCATACATGTAGAGCGAGATCATGAACCATTGGATTGTGGATTAGTTGTTAGTACACCTACTAGAAGGTCATTACTTATCAAGAGTGTGTATCGAGATTGTATGATTAGACTGGGTGAGCATGAATTCAGGGAAAATTTGATTATTTTAGACATTTAAGATTTCGATGCTATCTTGGGAATGGATTGGCTTGCATCTCACTATGCTATTGTAGATTGTTTCAAAAAGGAAGTTGTGTTCAAAAAGTCAAGAAAAACTGAGGTGAAATTTTGTGGAGAGCGTAAATTATTACCCTAATGTGTCATATTGGCTATTAGTGCAAGACGGTTGTTACAAATGGGATGCTTAACTTATCTTGCATATGTGATAAACATAGAAGCTAAAGAGTTGAGATTAGAGGATATTCCAATAGTGCAAGAGTTTCTAGATGTATTCTTAGATGAACTTTCGTGGATGCCACCTAACAGAGAAATTGATTTTTCTATCGATTTAGTCTATGAGACAGCTGCTATATCGATAACACCGTACAGGATGGCTCCAACTAAATTAAAGAAACTTAAAGTTCAACTATAAGAATTGGTGGATAAAGGATTTATTAAACCTAGTGTATCCCCCTAGGGAGCTCAAGTTTTGTATGTTAAGAAAAAGAATGGTACCCTTAGACTCTGAATTGACTATCGGTAGTTGAATAAAGTTACAGTACATAATAAGTATCCCTTTCTGTGTATTAATGACTTGTTTGATTAACTTCAAGGGGCGAAAGTTTTTTTGAGATTAACTTGCGCTCGGGATATCATCAGCTTAGAATCAAAGAGGTTGACATTCCTAAAGCAGCTTTCAAAACTTGTTATAGACATTATGAGTTTCTAATAATGCCATTCAGGTTGACTAATGCTCCAGCAGTTTTTATGGATCTCATGAATAGAGTATTTCACCCTTATCTAGATCGGTTTATGATTGTGTTCATTGATGATATTTTGGTGTATTCTTAGAGTTAAGAGGAACATGCAGAGTATTTATGGACTGTTTTGCAGACTTTAAGACAAAAGCAACTTTATGCCAAGTTCAACAAGTGTGAGTTCGGGTTGGACAAAGTAGTACTTTGGGCCATGTGAAATCAGTTGCAGGCATTTATGTCGATCCTCAAAAGATCGAAGCAGTTGTAAAATGGGAACGACCTACAAATGTCTTAGAGGTTAGGAGTTTTTTTGGATTAGCTGGGTATTATCGTAGATTTGGAAAAGATTCTCTAAGATTATTACTCCTTTGACACTGTTAACCAGGAAGAATGCTAAGTTCCAGTGGGATGATGATTGTGAAGAGAGTTTCAAGAACTTAAGACACGTCAACAGATAGGTGGCAAGTTTTTTCATATATTAGCCTATATGGTGACATCCCAATCGGGATTTTGAAAGCCGTTCTATATGCCCACAATGCATCATCTAGTCTTAATGACCAATCTTTTTTGTCTGGTCTCACCGTCTTTTCTAATATGTGCTTTATTTCTCGATTGGAGATCTCAACTTGGCCACTGGTTTGCGAATGATATGGGTCGCCACTTTGTACGTAATGGAATACTTTGTCAAAAGGGCTTTGAATGATTTGTTACAAAAGTGGGCTCCACCATCACTGATTATTGCTTGAGGAAATCTAAACCGTGAAACAATGTTGCTTTTCAAAAATCCGATCACTACTTTGTGATAATTTGTTCTATATAGAACTGATTCTACCCATTTCGATATGTAGGCAACAGCGACCAATATGTATTGATGGCCAAAAGAAGGGGGAAAGAGTCCTATGAAGTCAATACCCCATATATAAAAAATCTCAACCACTAAAATTGGGTTTAGTGGCATCATGTTCCTTTGCGTAATGCTCCCCATTCATTGACATTTATCATATGAAGAGCAAAAAATGTAAACATCTCGAAATATAGTTGGCAAAAAAAAACCACATTGTAAAATTTTAGTAGTTGTTTTCTTAGCACTGAAATGGCCTCAACAAGCTTGTTCATGGTAGAATGAAAGGATATTTTAAAATTCACTTTCTGGAACACATCTTCTGATAATTTGATCTGCACAATATTGGAACAGATAAAAGTCATCCCAGAAGAAATTCTTTATTTCTGCAAAAAATTTGGCTTTGTCTGGCTTAGTCCATTGCTATGGAAGTTTACCTGTAACAAGATAGTTAACTATATCAGTATACCATGGTAATACTTCTACACTCATTAATTGTTCATTTGAAAATGATTCATTCAACCGTAATGGTTCTGTGATTGTATCAAAATTAAGACGAGAGAGATAGTCTGCCACAACATTTTCTTTGCCTTTCTTATCTTAGATTTCAAAGTCAAATTCCTACAAAAGTAACGCCCAACGAATTAGTCTAGCTTTTGTATCTTTCTTCGTGAGAAGATATTTAAAAGCAGTACAATTTGTGAGAACAATTATTTTACAACCAATGAGATAAGATCGAAATTTCTCTAATGCAAAGACTACTGCTAGCATTTTTTTTTCAGTGGTTGAATAATTCAATTGTGCATCATTCAATGTCATATTAAAATTCTAAAATACGTCTTAAAATTCTGAAATACATCTTCCCATGGTCTAGGTTGAGAATAGTTTAGGTTCTAATTGTATAGTCTCAATAGTGGCTGAGAGGCTTGAGGATTTTGAGGAATTTGTTGCATTGGTGGAGCTGGAGCTGCTAGTCCATTGTGTTGGAATCCTTGAGACCATGAAAAATTGAGATGGTTGTTGTGCAAATTTTATTGAACTCGCAAACGCACGAATCTATTGTAGAATAGATCAACGGTGACGAGTGTCGATCCCACGAGGAGGTGGATTTTAATTGCTTGTAGAATGAATTTTCTTAGTTGGTGGTTGGATTTATAATGACAATGATGTAGGCTATCTATTAATTTAAATTAAAGTGGTGGGAATAAACTATTAAAATGAAGTACTTGGATCTCTGGATCTATACTCAACATGCACCATCGACTCAACATTCATTATTAGTACCAATTAAATCATGAAGGGGGATTTTTCACTCCTCATGAACCCCACTCTAATAGATGTGGTGCTAAGTGTTTTCCGTGCCAAATAGTAATAACCTTGCCTAGGGAGGCGGTTATTCCAGCCAATATCCAGACAATATTATTACTATCTGTCTACGAAAAGTTAAAACATCCACATAAATTAAAGGGAAAGGAAAAATAAATTTACCAAATTAAACCCATAGAGCATGTTGAGACTTTACCTTCAACCAAAACTTGAAAGGAAATTAGCTACTCATAATTGAACTAGAGGTAAAATGAAAATTTTATGAAAATACATAGAAAATACAAGATGGAGATAGAATTACAAAAAGTTGAGCTAAAAAATATATTTAGGGGTGTAAAATTAGGGGGGGATCCTCCTTTTTATAGATACACTGAGTAAATCATGGCCACCGGATTAAAACAATTTGGACGCTCAGGATTGCGGCACGTGGCAAGCTCTTATTGGATAGAACACATCATCAGGGCTGTCATTCTGTGTATATGCATGTACCGTACACACGTTTTTTCGATCCACTAACATTCTGCCATGTCGCTAGTCAGCATTTTGGTCCAATAGGATCGTGACATGTCATCAGTCAACGCCACATCATCAGTCAATGCCATATAAGCGGTCAATGCCACATAAGCGGTCAATGCCACATCATTCATCAAATCAAATGCCACCATGTCATCGTGCAGTGCCACGTCATCATACAGTACAGGTGAACAGTGTCGTGACCAGTATCATGTACCGTACCGTATATGTGAATAATACCGTTTTTCTTTTTATGCTCCTTCTAAGATTTTCGATTGTCCTGAGTTCAAAATTACTGTCCGTTTTTTTATCTGATCTCTCGTTCATTGGGAAATAACCATGATATCCCCTAAAATACATAAAATACTTAATTAAAATAAAACATACATAATTAAATTACAAGGGATTTAAAGATATAAAAATAGGGATGTTAGTGAGACTTAGAGTGTAAAATGATGATTTTCTCCATTATAAATACACACTTTCTAGTACTCAACAATGGTCTCTCCATCCAGGATTATATGTGTTGAAGTAAGGGTTGTAGTTTGATGGCTTTCTCATTACACCTATGGCATTGGCTTGATCTGCGTATGAGTTCTGGTCATGTGGCTTTGTCAATTTAGCAATTATTAACGATGATATTTGTCAGGAAAGACCTTCAATTATCTCTTTGACTTCTTTAATTTTTGAATTTGACTCGCCAATGTGAAGCTCATTCACTCATTTAACTCTTTTAGTATTCCTGAGTGAACGACTCCGTTGTTGGGGATTATCTGCTTATCGCTGGAAGAAATCTCAAATCTCTAATGCACTTTTTGACATTAGCTCTCCTCTACTTGTTGCCATTAGCCATTCTTGCCTTCCAAAAACTATTGGCATTGGTGTCATTTCTCGTACCCATGATGTGGACACTTTAATAATAGCCCATTGAATCGCTTCCATGCTTTGAAAAACTGCTCATTTTCTCTTTGGGTAAACTCTAAAATTTTCATGCGAATAGCATTGATTTTATGTACTGGGAAGTATTTATTCAAAAATTTTGTTACCATTTGTTCTCATGATATAATGCTATTAGCAGGCAATGCATTGAACCATGAACGAGCTCTATCCTTTAAAGAAAATGGGAATAATGTAGGTTTAACATCATCATCTAAAAAGTTCTCATATTTAAAAGTTTGACATATAGCATGGAAATCATTGAGATGATTATATGGATCTTCATTTTCTAAGCAATAGAATATTGAGAGACAATTTAGCACACTAGGTTTTAACTCAAAACTCCTAGCAGCTACATTTGGGTATCGTATGCATAATATGCTCAAGTTAGCTAAGGGATTGAAGTAGTCCTTAAATGGCCTTTCTTGTGTTGATGGTTGCAAATTCATTCTAATTTTATTTTTAAGGAAAATTATTCACCGACCGCCTAATGTTTCAGGCTTTTTCAAAAATACACAATTCCTTTTTTTTTTTGCTTGAATTACACCTGAAGTTACAATTCTTTACAGTTTTTCCACTTCCGCTTGTTGATCGTTAAGATTCCATTAGTTTTTTTAACAAAATGACGGTTTTGCCCTCCACAATTAATGCTATAGGATGAAATTGTAATTTTACATTTTGGGGGGTAAAATCGTCATTTTAAAAAAAAACTAATGAAATCTTAACGGTTAACATACGGAAGTGGAAAAGTGAAAAAAAATTATAACTTCAGGTGTAATTCAGGCAAAAAAAAAAAAAAAGAATTGTGTATTTTTGAAAAAGTGAAAAACATCAGGTGGTCGGTGGATAATTTTCCTATTTTTAATTGCATGTGTTTATGTGTGCGAAGTATTTTCTCCAGCTCAAAGTCTATAGGCTCAAGATTAGATAATTGTGACCTACAACCATGCATGCAAAGAACACAGAAAAAAATGAGAAAAATAAAAATAAAGAAAAAGGAGAAATTATGATATTAATCTTATCACGATGTTATAATCTTGCTATGAAAACCAACTCAAGTGCTATATATATAAAAAAAATATGTGAAAAAAATTAAAATAAATTAATAGGCAGTTGAACCTGCCAAATTAAAAAAAATAACATGAAAATTAAATTAAATTACAGAAATTTAAAGAAGAAAAAAAAATAATTACCTCAAAATGAAGATTCACCATTTTTTTAATAATAATTAAAAAAATTACAAGAAAGAAAAAAAATAAATTAAGAAAGAAATTAAAAATTTATTCTACGAATTAAAATAACTTACCTCTTTGGCAACGGCGTCAAAAACTTGTTGTGCAAATTTTATTGAACTCGCAAGCGTACAAATCTATTGTGGAATAGATCAACGGTGATGAGTGTTGATCCCACGAGGAGGTGAATTTTAATTGCTTATAGAATTAATTTTATGAGTAGGTGGTGGAATGAAAGTGATGTAAGCTATCTTATGATTTAAATTAGAGCGGTGGGAATAAACTATTAAAATGAAGTGCTTTGGTCTCTGGATCTATACTCAACATGCACAATCGGCTTAACATTCATTATTAGTGTCAATTAAATCATGAAGGAGGATTTTCCACTCCTCATGAACCTCACTTAATAGATATGGTCCTTATCGTGCCAAATAGTAATAACCTAGCACTAGGGAGACAGTTATACCAGCCAATATCTAGACAAGATTATTATTATCTGTCAATAAAAAATCAAAACATTCACATAAATTAGAGGAGAATAAAAAGTAAATTTACCAAATTAAGCCTATAGAGTATGTTGAGACTTCACCTTCAACTAATTTGCCAAATTAAGCCTATAGAGTATGTTGAGACTTCACCTTCAACCTAAGCTTGAAAGAAAATTAGCTAATCATAATCTTCTATTAAATCTTACATTCAATGCAGGACTGCCAATGCTCATATTCAATACAGGACTGGAAATATACAATTGTCCTTTGACAATTGGAGCTAAATATGTTCAACATTGCCAAACAACCTCACAATGCAGATGATGGAATTGTTGATGTGGATTTAATGGAAGAATTAGTTAATAATACTTTTCTTTCAAACCTTAGTGATGACCCTTTACAAACATGTTTAACTCACTTTGGTTTTTATTTTAATATTGACAAATCAGTAGATGAGGTTAACATATTACTTGATTTAGCACCATCCATGGACACTAATAAATAGAAGTCAAGAGTTGAACAACTAGCACCATCTGAGAAAAAACTCAACCCACTATCAGAATCACCCTCAAAACTCAAGCTCAAACCATTACCCGACACTTTAGAATATGCGTTCTTGGGAGAAGAAAGCACTCTACTACTAATCATTTCATCATCCCTAAATGACAAACAAAAAGGTAAGTTGTTGGAAGTTTTAAAAGTGCACAAAGGAGAATTAGGATGGACCATAGCCGACATAAAAGGTATAAATCTAGTGGACTGTATGCATTACATTAACCTTGATGAAAATGCTAAACCTACTAGGGAAATGCAACATCGATTGAACCTTAACATAAAATAAGTTGTTAGAACTGAAGTCCTTAAATTATTATACTCATGTATCATTTACCCCATTTCTGATAGTCATGGGTCAGTCCTGTACAAGTTGTCCCCAAAAAATTAAGAGTCACAGTAGTTACCAATGCTGATAATGAATTAATACCCACTAGAATAACTGCAGAATGGCACATGTGTATTGATTATGGAAAGTTGAATTCTGTCACACGTAAAGACCATTTTCCTTTACCATTTACCAATCAAATACTTGATAGATTAGTAGGTCATGAATTTTATTACTTCCTAGATGACTACTTAGGACATAATTAGATTCCCATAGCACCAAAAGATCAAGAGAAGACCACTTTCACTTGTCCTTTTGGCACTTTTGCATGTAGGAGAATGCCATTTGGATTATGTAATGCACTTGCTACATTTCAACGATGCATGTTAAACATTTTTTCTATATGGTTGAACGATTCTTTGAAGTCTTTATAGATGATTTTTCTATTTTTGGTGATTCATTCGATTAATGTTTACATCATCTAAGACTAGTTCTGTAGAGATGCATAGAGAAGAATTTAGTCTTAAATTGGGAGAAGTGTCATTTTATGGTAAAACAAGGTATTGTTCTCGGTCACATCATTTCGAGGAAAGGTATTGAGGTTGATCAAGCCAAGGTGGATTTCATTTCCAATCTTCCTACACCTAAAATAGTTAAAAAAGTAAGATCTTTCCTTGGGCATGCAGTTTTTATAGACGTTTCATTAAATGTTTTAGCAAAGTTTCTAGACTATTATACAATTTACTTGCAAAGGATATACAATGAACAAATTAAGCCAATTTATGGCTAATCCATTGCAGCCTAATTGGATAGCTTGCAAACGTGTGTTAAGGTACTTAAAGGAAACTGTTGATAATGGTCTGGTATTTAAGCAATCGAATTTTCTTGATCTAGTAACTTACTCAGGTGCTGATTGGGGTAGTGATCCAGATTACAGAAGATCAACAAGTTTTTATTGTATATTTTTATGTGAAAACCTCATTAGTTAGAGCTCAAAGAAGCAAAGTGTAGTATCTAAGTCATCAGCAGAATTTGAATACAGAGTTATGGCTCTGGCTTGCTAAAAAATAACTTGGATTTGCTCAATTATGAAAGAACTAGATATAACACTTCAAGGCATACCTCTACTATTAAGTGACAGCACAAGTGTAGCAGTCATTGCTACAAATCCTATGCTTCATTCAAAAACAAAGCATATAGAAATTGACAGTCATTTTGTTAGAGACAAAGTTGAAAGAAAATAAGTTGAAATTGCTTTTGTGTCTGGCAATGATCAAACTGCAGATATGCTAACTAAACCTCTCACTTATCTTAAGTTCAGTTTCTTTAGAGGCAAACTTAAAGTCTTCTCAAAAGACTTAAGTTTGAGAAAGGGTGTTGAAATATTTGATGAAGCTGAACTCAGCTCATCTCACGTTTGAGTTAATGCAGAATCATGTTCAGCAACTAACTCAACATCTCATTCCAGACTTGCATTATCAACCACACGTGACAAATTGGAAGCTTCAAGATGGCAAAATAGTTTTACAGATATTCCCTTGCAGCTGAGCTATGAAGTTAGTTAGAAACAAACAAAGTAAATGGTGCCATATATATATATGATAGTTAATTAGTTGTTTTTTTTAGTGATATGTTATTCGGTTACAGATGGAAATAATGTATTTTGCATCTAGAAACGAATCTAGAAAATTCATTTAATTACTATATAAACTCTATTTAGAACCAATGGTAAAATTGATAAATGAAATTAATTCCTCTTATGTTCATCACTGAGTCCCAAATTCTAAGTCACCTTTCTACAAAATCATTTGGAAAATACACACACACACACATATAGATTTGTGTATATATGGTAACTCGATTTACAGAGTAAGAAAGAAAGACACCAGGAGGGAAGCAGAGCTTCAAAGACTTAATCACTTTGTAAGAGGATCAATTACATAAATCGGCAAAACATTGAAATCAAACGCATATCTTATCTAGGGCCTTTGCTGCTCTACATGCATGTATCTGATACATGCATCTAATAAAAAAATTAAAAAAAAAGCTTCTAAATTGTTTAGCTGCCATATTATAAAAGTTAAAAAAAAAAAACAACGAGAAGCAACCGGTTGCATAGTGAATAAAATAATAATTAAATGTAATGAAATAGAAAGTATATAAAATAACATAATAAAAAAAAATTAGTTTCATATTGAATAACAGTAAGTTCAAGTTTGATGGTTAGTTTCATATTGAATAACAGTAATTTCAAGTTTGATGGTATTACTTTCATGTTTATTATACTTGAATTGACTTAATTAATCATTGCAGATTTATGATCCCATTTTTAATGTTCCTTGCAGCAAGTTTTAAATTACATTGGTTTTTGTTTAATGGTTTGTATGTGAAAATTAATGGTAAGTCTTGATTTGCATGATTTTTACGATTTATGATCCTGTGTTTCGTGTTTATTGCAGTATAAACATATAGCTCACTTATTTATTTAAGCATGTGAGGCTCATCCTTATCGCTTCTCTTTGCAATAAAAAACCATCCTTCTTCCCCTTCCCTATGATCTATCAGTAATTAGACTGCTTGTGGGATCAATTTCTAGACTATTGTTCAACTTATTAATTCTAAGAGTAGTATCGAGTTCGGTTGAAGTGCTTGTCAAAGAGCGGTTACCAAAAAGATTCTTGAACATATTTTTGTCTAGTAAACTGCAAAAGCAATTTCTCTAAAGAGCTACAGGCAAATAAACCACCATAAATGACACCCCAAGATAAGTGAGTGCAAATGGTCGTCAATACTCAGTGAAAATTTTCTGCAGAAAATAAGCAGGATGAGTTGAAATTCTAAAATCTTAGTTATGGATTAATCCTCTGTACCAAGAATTAACAAATGAGTAGTTCAAAGAGTAATAAGCTCATTCTTGAAAATCACATTAATTCTAATTTACGATTGTACAAATTTTACTCCTCCATATCAAGAATGAACTAATTTTGTAGAGTAAAATGTGTATATTATGTTTCTAGTAAAGTTATAGCTTGTAACAACCTAAGTCTATTTTGAGACATTACATTGAATTTACAACAACAGTCCTTCAAACTTATTACATAAAAGGACTTATCTAGTTACAATCATTATTAACCTAAATCCATTCCCTTAAAACTGTTAAAATTACTTTACATCAATCCCAAAACGGCAAATACTATTCAGGACTTTAGATGCACTATTCCTAGTTCTCATTCCAACATACATATCACTTATAAACAATAAAAGGTTCCATTGAAAAATGTTAATACAATATCATCATGAGCAGTTCATGCAAAGAAACATGGCAAAGTTAAGGAAATAAAAAGTCTTTGTGGAAACCAACAAACAAAACCAAAGAATCAAACGTAAAGGGGAAAAAAGACTATAAATAAATCATTACTTGAGTGATTTCAGCAGAGGTAACCCAAATCAACATAAAAGCGCCAATCGAACCATCCTCCACTCCATATCCACAAACAAACAAAATAGCTAACAATTGACATAAATAAATAAACAAAAAAAATCCAAGTACTGTAAATCAATGTAATTGTTGTTAATGGATGAAGCAAAAGTTTGGGAAGGTGTTGAGGCGAGATTGCGGGAGAAGGAGCGCCAGTTGCGGCCAGATCCAAGGAGGCCATGGAGAACGAAAGCGGTTGATGTGCACGATCTGGCCCAGGAAGATCAGACTTCTTTGTTAGCTAGGGTTTGGAGTGATCTGAAATTCTATATAGGCTACCCAAGAGGGGGGGTGAATTGGGTTTTAAAAACTAAGCCAATAAAAATGCACAATATTAAAACTAATGTCTTAATCAAAATCAAAAGCAATAAATTCAACAATGCTCAAATTAAAAAGGATAAGGGAAGAGAAATCAAACACGTGATTTTTACGTGGTTCGGCCAACCGTGCCTACGTCCACGCCTCCAAGCTCACCGGGCTTGAGGATTCCACTAAGCAAGCCTCCAAGGCTTCAATACACTTACACTTGACTTCAAGGTGTCAATGGACCTTTACAATCAAGAGATTATTCCCAATCTCTTAACCCAAGTGTATCCCAACACTTACAATTGACTTCCAAGGTGTCAATGGACCTTTACAATAAGAGATTAAACCCAATCTCTTAACCCAAGTGTTTCCCAACACTTACAATCACTCAATGATAGAGATTTAATAACAAATAATCTCTCACACACTCCAAATGATTACAATTGAAATTTTAATGTGTGAGGAATGAAATAAAACACAATTGAAGCTCAAAGAAGATTGTTTTTCAAAGAGTAAGCTCAAATATCAAATGTTGGATAACTCTTGTTTGAATTTGATTGAGCCTTTTATAGTTGGAGGTGAAAACTAGCCGTTATTGACTTTCGAGAATAATCGGATCGCCGTTTGTCTACTATCGGTTAGCCGTTTTGAATTTCCAACTAGCCGTTATCCTTTGACTTCAAATAAACGGTTTCCGTTAACTTTATCGGATCACCGCTTTCTTTCCAAGAACCCGCAAAATGTAACTCGCTCTCCGTTTTGATAAACGGTTCAAGACTAGAGAACTTCTACTCACCGGAAGTTATCGGTTAGCCGCTTTAAATAAACGGTTCAAGGCTAAAACATTTTTACTCACCGGAATTGTTCGGTTAGCCGTTTTAATTAACGGTTCACCGTTAATTTCCGTAAGTTCGTGACACAAAACTTTGCTAACCGTTTGGGCTAATCCGGTTCAAGGCTAAAACATTTTTTACTTACGGAATGTATCGGTTAGCCGTTTTAAATAAACGGTTCACCGTTAATTTCGAGAACATGTGAAATGTTCATCATCAGAAATTATCGGTTCACCGTTTTCCAAGAAATCCGCTTCACCGTTAATTTCCGCTTTCATCATTTTTTGAACTTAAAACAAGTGTATTTGCTTTTAGAAAATTCTTTTTAATAGCCCCAACACTTTAATCATCAACATATAATTTTTGTTATCATCAAAATCATTATTATAAGATTAACAATCTCCCTTTTTGATGATGACAAATTTTATATGTGAAGGACAAAAATATTTGTTTTAACTCCCCCGAAAATAAGCTCCTTGAAAAATAAACAAAATTTTTGTTAACTTCCTTTTGAAATATAATCAAAACTATTCTCCCCTTCAAATCAAAAAGAAAAAATAAAGGAAAACAGCCACGCACGTTTTGACAAGTAAAAATTTCGACAAAGATCTCCCCGTATTTTAATCATTCCCAAAAATATACACCAAACAAATCAAAAATAGGATACAACCATTTGAACCAAGCAATAAGATCAAGATCAAAATGAGAAAACAAGCATCCATATATAATAAAAGCATCCGATAGCATACATAAATAATGCATAACACATGAAATGTTTGTGCGAAATATGTTCAAACACTAAAAAGCTATTGCGGAGGAGGAGGAGGAGGAGGAGTAGTAGTAGAGGAGGAAGGAAGGAGGAATGGCGAGAGCAAAAAATGCGTTCTTTGTCCATCCAAGATCTGCTTCTTTTGCCGGAAGGATGCAACCGATCTCGGCTGCTGCCGCCCGAAAGTGTGCGAATATCGCTAACGAGTCCAAGAAGATGATCGATGCAGATGGAGCAAACAAGTAGATGGTCGAGCAATCTCCGTCTCATGTGCCTCGGGACCGATCTCGGGAGGCCGAGAGGCGATCCGCGGCGAGAGGCGGAGGACGAGCGCCGAGTCGAAAGTCAAGCACTGATCGAGGTAAAGATGTCGTTGAGAACCGGGCATCTTCCTGAGCTACGAGAGTGTCTTGGTTTTTCGCATTAGGCGTTTTTATCCAATCCCGACTCCTTCGAGAAAAACCAATCGCCGAAATAGCCTCTTTCCCAATCTTCTTGGTCTCAACATACACGAGTCTCGAAGAGGTACGCAAAAGTGTCGCAAAAGCTTAGAGATAATGTTACCGCATGCGGAAGTAGCCTATGTGTAACAAAGGGGTATTCAACATATACGCAAAATAATATACCCAAGGTTAATACGGCGTCCACTAAGACTATCAAGAATCCCGACATCCAACCTAGTAACCTCATCCGAGTGTCCCTTCCTAGGGGTAATAATATCTTTGCAAAATGGTGTGTAGAATCCGAACTCGCAGCCGCAAAAGTCGGGCTCTAAATGGAAGGGTGCATATCTCATTAGTGAGATCCCGACGCCTACAAATGTTCCTAACCCCTCGAATATGGTTAAAATCGGCAAAGGATAATTCCTTCCTCGAAGTGTATATATTATGTCCAGCAGTGATGGCGATCACAAAATGGTGTTTAAATCAAAAACATCAAAATCAATAGAACACCCCAACACCGTAACTATTCGATCTACTCTTTCTCACGACAATTCCATGTTCGAATAAAAACACGAACTAGGTTAGGATAAATCCTCTCGCCTAAGTCTAATGCCGACTCCCATGGCAACAACATCTCGCTTAACACTTTTTCCACAAACAACCAACTCCTCAAAATCATCTAAATCCACAAAGTAAGAGTCGATTACCTTACGACCCATGAATCGGGTTTCAAATCGTTTTACCAAATGAGTGTTGGAAAATGGATTCTTTGGAACTCGGTTGTCTCTTTAGGAGGTATGGGGTTGCTCTTTGGGACAAATTTTTCTCTTCCCCGGGTTAGAGGATTCGGCCATTAATGGAGCTTTGAGAATGTGGGATTTTGTCAAAAAGATGAAAATGAAGCAAACTGGACCAATAAAGTGAATGAAAAAGAGTAGAAAGGTTTCCTGAGGCTCAATTTGGTAGGAAATTGTCAACAAATGAGTCAAAAATCGAGAAATTTGCTCGGTTGCGCTTAGGGTTACAATTTGGGATTTCGGGTTTGGTCAGAAAATTTATGATTTGAATGGTTAAAACTGGTCTAATAATGATAAGGAATGTTTCTATGATCGTGTTTTGGCAAGAAATAGCAAGAGAAACCAGAAATTTTAGAGAGAGAGAGCTTAGGGTTTCTTTGGTAAGAGAAAACGGTGAGAGGGTAACTAAACGAAGAAGAAGAAACAGACCAGCTTTTATATCCCACAAAACGGCGAGCCGTTTAAAAATATCGGTTTACCGATAAGCGTCGAGAGCTTGAAAACATAATCGGTTAACCGTTAGTAATAAACGTTAGCCGCTAAAAAAAAAATAGTGTTTTACGAATTAAACGGTAGACCGTTTGAACCATAAACGGTAATCCGTTTTCTTGACTTTGATTTCGCACATAAGTTTTATCTACGGCCAACTTTCAATATATTTCTAAATCATTTTATTGATCAAAAATGTCTTGAAAGGCCAATACAATGCATGATTACAAAATTTAAAAACACATCCAAAGACAAATAAACATTCGATTATCATATTATAGAAACACAAGGAAGATAGTGTATAAATCATCATGAGTAGATGCACAATCTATATCAATAGTTATAAACGTTAACACACCTCTTTCCAACAAAGCATATATTTTCAATGAGAGTTGAGGAAACTCTACCGACATTACCAATATCAATGATTTTTCCTTTTGAATTATCTCCAAAAGATACATCGCCTCCATTTTCGATTTTGGTAAAGCTTGAGAACCATGAATAGTCACCGGTCATATGTCTTGGATATCCGTTGTCCAAATACCATTTATTGCTATTTCCCTTCTTCTTTGATTCATGCAGAGAAGATCTCAAATTTTAGGTACCCAAAACTCTTTGGGTCCTTGAGTGTTAGTAATGGTTCCTTTTGGAACCCAAACAAATTTAACTCCATAATAAGCATTTCTCTTAATAGGACATTTATTTTTCATGTGACCATCTCTATTGCAATAATGACAAACAATTTTATGATTATTAGTGGTAGTAGCCTTAACAAAGTAGCTTTTGTAGTATTTTTGTTTCAAATTAGGTTTATAACCAATCCCTCCTTTATCAAACACACATTTTTGGCACCAAGTAATTTTTCTAAGTTCTTTTGCCCATTTGTGAATTTAAACAATCTCATTTAGTTCATTGCTCTTCTTTTTAAGTTCTTCATTTTCTTTGATCAAGTCATCAACATGTAATTTTTCATGTTCATATGAAGTACTTTGTTTACCTTTTAAAGAAGCAATTCTATCATGCAATCTTTCATTATCTAATTCTAGCTCTTTAATCTTATCATTTAACACATCATTACATTTTTGCATAAAGATCCTTTTCATTTGAAAGTTCGAATATGTTCTTTTTAAGACATGTATTTTTCTTTCCAATTTTCATCATATCACTATGCAACTCATTAAAAGCATCATATAATTCATTATAAGATGGAAGATCACTTACCTCATCAAGCTCATCTTCTCCTATTGCCATGAGTGCCAAGTTTGATATTTCTTGTGATTGTTCATTTTCACTTGATTCTTCATCGCTATCATCCCATGTTGCCAACATAGCTTTCTTCTTGAATTTGTTGAGAAGGGGACATTCCAGTTTTATATGGCCAGGCTTCTTGCATTTATAACATATGATTGCTTCATTCTTCTCCTTTTGATTCTTGAAGTTTTTGAATTTTCTTTGTTCACCGGATTTTTTGAAAAATTTCCTGAACTTTCTAGCTATCATATCCATCTCTTCATCTTCAAGATCGCTTTCCTCATCGCTTTCAAATTTTGATGCTTTCAAGGCAATGTTTTTCTTCTTCTTATCTTCATCTCCTCTTTCAAATGTCAAATCTTCTTCATAAGAAATAAGTGAGACAATTAGATCATCAATAGACAAAATGTTTAAATCTTTGGCTTCCTCAATAGCAGTTCTCTTAGGTCTCCATTCTTTTGGTAATGACCTAATGATTTTCTTTACCCTCTCGCTATTTGAAAAGGTTTTACCAAGTGCCCCTGAGTGTTTACAATGTCTGTAAATCTAGTATACATAGAGTAGACACTTTCATTTTGTTCCATTTGAAACAATTCATATTGCCTAGTGTATCTACTTATTTTAGATTCTTTGACTTGGTTTGTTTCTTCATAAACAACTTCAAGTTTCTTCCAAATTTCATAAGCATTAGAACAACTTGAGACTCTATGAAATTCTTTCTTATCTAAGGCACAAAATAAGGCATTCATAGCTTTAGAATTGAGTGAAGCTTTTCTCTTTTCAAAATCATTCCATTCACGTGAAGGTTTAGGAATATCTTCTCCTTCTTCATTTTTAGTTATCGGCATGAATGGACCATCACATACAACTTCCCATATTTCGTAATCTAAAGCTTGCAAGTAAATTCTCATCCTAGTTTTCCAATAAGGATAATCATTACCATCAAAGAATGGTGGCCTAGTGGTAGATTGTCCTTCCCTATAGCTAGAATCATATTGGGTTGCCATGGATCGTTTACTCTAGACGATTAAGTCCTAACAAGAGAACCTTGCTCTGATACCAATTGAAATTCTATATAGGCTACCCAAGAGGGGGGGTGAATTGGGTTTTAAAAACTAAGCCAATAAAAATGCACAATATTAAAACTAATGTCTTAATCAAAATCAAAAGCAATAAATTCAACAATGCTCAAATTAAAAAGGATAAGGGAAGAGAAATCAAACACATGATTTTTACGTGGTTCGGCCAACCGTGCCTACGTCCACGCCTCCAAGCTCACCGGGCTTGAGGATTCCACTAAGCAAGCCTCCAAGGCTTCAATACACTTACACTTGACTTCAAGGTGTCAATGGACCTTTACAATCAAGAGATTATTCCCAATCTCTTAACCCAAGTGTATCCCAACACTTACAATTGACTTCCAAGGTGTCAATGGACCTTTACAATAAGAGATTAAACCCAATCTCTTAACCCAAGTGTTTCCCAACACTTACAATCACTCAATGATTGAGATTTAATAACAAATAATCTCTCACACACTCCAAATGATTACAATTGAAATTTTAATGTGTGAGGGAATGAAATAAAACACAATTGAAGCTCAAAGAAGATTGTTTTTCAGTAGTAAGCTCAAATATCAAATGTTGGATAACTCTTGTTTGAATTTGATTGAGCCTTTTTATAGTTGGAGGTGAAAACTAGCCGTTATTGACTTTCTGAGAATAATCGGATCGCCGTTTGTCTCTATCGGTTAGCCGTTTTGAATTTCCAACGAGCCGTTATCCTTTGACTTCAAATAAACGGTTTACCGTTAACTTTATCGGATCACCGTTTCGTTCCAGTAACCTGCAAAACAGAACTCGGCTCTCCGTTTTTGATAAACGGTTCAAGACTAGAGAACTTCTACTCACTGGAAGTTATCGGTTAGCCGTTTTAAATAAACGGTTCAAGGCTAAAACATTTTTACTCACTGGAATTGTTCGGTTAGCCGTTTTAATTAACGGTTCACCGTTAATTTCCAGAAAACTTTGCATTCGTGACACAAAAACTTTGCTAACCGTTTGGGCTAATCGGTTCAAGGCTAAAACATTTTTTACTTACCGAATGTATCGGTTAGCCGTTTTAAATAAACGTTCACCGTTAATTTCCAAAACATGTGAAATGTTCATCATCAGAAATTATCGGTTCACCGTTTTTCCAAGAAACGGTTCACCGTTAATTTCCAGTTTCATCATTTTTGAACTTAAAACAAGTGTATTTGCTTTTAGAAAATTCTTTTTAATAGCCCCAACACTTTAATCATCAACATATAATTTTTGTTATCATCAAAATCATTATTATAAGATTAACATGATCGTGTTGTAGGTGAGTTAAGGAACTGAGTCAGTAGGCCCATGCGTGAGGTGAAAGTGACACGACCCGCCCCAAACTCCCAGGCGAGTCTGCCTAATTCTATATAATCTTTTTGACATAATCTGATTAATCAGAATTCTACCGAAAATTCGACAAAGCCTATCCTATATTTATTATAAAACTAATTCTGCAAAAATTATAAATCAAGCACTCCCAAATAATTTCTAAATACAACCAACTTCGTCAATCAATTACCTTAACCAAAATACCAAATCACTCAATTATTCAATATTAAATAAAATACATATGTTATCCACAATCCCCGAAATATAACAAATTATACAATCCCAAATTATCTCAATAAATCAATCGATAACTCCTAACATCATAGCGTGGCCATAATTTCGAAAATAACTATTGTGGCTGGGTCGACTGTTGTACCTACGAATCTCCTGCTGGGGGGAGGGGGAAATATAATAAAATAAAATGAGTATAAAACTCAGTGAACTCAATTAGTGGATAGAAGTGTTTCAACATAACTTTACTCTAAATTAATTAATCATATCAAAAATACCAACTCATCAAAATATCACAAAAACTTAAATAACTTATTAAATCCAATCATGTACTCAAATAACAATATAGCAAATATACTGCATAAATCAATAGAAATTCATAATACTTATAACATCAATACTGAAATACCGAAAACTATCGCCAAACAAGTATCCATGGGAAATAATCTCATCATATCCGGACCTTGACGGACGGGCAATGACGTACTATCTGGGTACAATTACGCCCCGGAGCTACACGGATAGATCGAGAAAAGCCATATCATATCACATCATATCCGGACCTCAACGGACAAGCAATGACGTACTATCTGAGCACAATCACGCCTCGGAGCTACACGGATAGATCAAAGAAACATCATCTCATATCTCATATATCTGTGCATGCATAATCTGGTCCCCAAAAGACAAGGTCGCCCGAGTACACGACCTAAAGCCTCTGTGTGTACTCAGACGGGCCCCAAAAGCCTGTATCTCATCTGTATCTCATTATCAGTATTTCTGTATTCATCATACAACATACATATCTCATCTTATCTGTATCACTGTATCTGAAAAGGGAGGGTACTGTCTAATGATTTTAAAAACGATCATTATTCTTATATTCATATACCTTTGTACACATATACATAAACATATAATCTCATCCGAAATCTCATCCAAAATAACATTCGAAATTTCATCCAAAATCTCATTCGAAATCTCATTTCCTTTTTCATTGAACGTCTCTTAAATTTGCTTTTCTTTTCTTTAAAATATTATCATGCATATTCAAAATCGATAACTAAAATTATTAATCAAACACATTTCTCATAATAAATACCAAAACACAATAAAATCTATTTACATAAAATCATTAAATCAAAGCCTTTAAAATCAATCTCGCAAACATGCTTTACCATATTTTAAAAATTATAATAAACTACAATGAAAATAGGTTTTGTATATTCCACTCACAGTGACGGTGTCCGAACTCGGAATCGACAACGTCCGCGCGTTGATTCTCGTTCGTGGATCCTCCTAATTTGAGGAAATAACATAATTATTAACTATGATCACAAATTATAACTAATATGCTCGAAACGACATTTATCCGTAATAAAATATTCTCGAATTCATAAAATTACCAAAATGCCCTCGACATCAAAATTCATCAAATTATCCTCAGAATCACATATTATCAAACTATCCTCAATTTCGATTACAAAGATATCCATAAGTTTTGAATTTACAAACTTAGCCCCAAAAAATATAAAATTACCAAAATGCCCCTAACGACGTAAATTACTAAATTACCCTGAAATCTCAAATTACCTAACTGCCCTGATCTAAAATTACCAAAATTTCCACCGATCTTAAAATTACAGAATTACCCCAAAATTTTATGAATTTACCGAATTGCCCCTAACGGTCAACGATGACCGGAACTCATTCAACGGCGACGGAAAGCTCAGGTCTGCTAGATCTTACCTCGGTGAGTCCAATGGTGCCGGCGGCGACCTCCCACACGCGGCGGTAACGACGAATCTAGCTCCCCAAAAACCATGAGCCTCCGAGGTCGATCCGCGGCAATCCAGCCGTTTCAGGTGACGGGGTTGGTCGGAAAACAATGAGGGGAAGCTGAGGAACAAGATCGAAGCGGTGGATTGGCCTAAAATAGGTGAAATCAATGGCGAGCAAAACGGGTTTTGCCGCGGGTTTTCGGGTTCATTTGCCGACGTTCTGGTCGGTTTCCGGTGACGAGGACGGCAGGGATACGTCAACCAACAGTCAAGTTTTAGATCGGTACCAAGCTTGGTCGGTGGGGTGGCCAAAACCCCGAGATCCGGCCTGATTAGAGCCGCAAGTCGGGTCAGCGGGTCGCGGGTCAACGATCTCTCTCTCTCCTTCCTCTCTCTCTCCCTCTCTCTTCTTTCTATTTTAGGAAAGCCAAATGTCTCTCTCTCTCATCACTTTCCATTTATAGTAACCAATATTTTTTTTAAGCTTAATACAAATTAAGCTAATTCCGGACCCGAGTGTCAAAATAAAATCCGATTACGTGGCCATTGGATCGCGTCTGAAATGTCTTGATTTTGTGTCGCGACAAAAATTAAATCATTTCGAGCACGATCGATTTTAATAATTGCGACCAATTACTCGTAATAATTTGTGATAATCTGCCGATTTTAAAAAAATTTGAGACGAAGATAAAAATAACATTACACTAAATTAAAAAAAAATTCAGTGCATATATTACACAGAAAGAGTGCACAATTTTTTTTTCTTTCATAGTTTCACTAAGGCTAAACTCAGTGAGCAGGGTTGGGAGTTGTGCTTGTACCGTTTCTGCAAGTTTCAAAGTTTTGTAAAATTTTTTAATTATTTAATAATTAAATTCATCTCAGCCGTTGGATTCGCTATATTGAATCCAACAGTGATTATTTACCCCTGTATGAGATACATGTATGTGCAGTAGCTATGCGTATTAAGTTTGTATATGTACAAAGATACAAATTCAAAGACTAGTTTTCTAATTTCAATTTATGTTCTGCTCAAAGCAATGGCTTTAATTCCCCAAGCACAAGCAGGAGAGAGCACGCAAAAAGTTAACAAACACACGTAGTGAAAAATACGTTTAACTGGTTGCAGCAACATCATCCAGGAGCTTCACTTTATTCTTCTTGAGCTTTGCCGCAGCGTCTGTCATGTTTATCCTCTTGTTAGGTGAGTCCATACAACAATCCAATGCCAAATCCATGATGCTTAATAAACAATCCTTTTTGGCAGAAAAAGCTTGCTCTTCTAGCACCAAATTTGCTTTAACAACTTCAATCAATCTGTGAGGTAATGACTCCTTTACCCATCTCCTTAAATTCATTTCTCCTGTGAACATTTCATCGGTGGGCTTTTTTCTCGTGAAAGTTTCTATTAATAAAATACCATAACTGTAGACATCACATTTGGCTGAAACAATTCCTTGTGATCCATACTCTGCATTTTTTTATTTCAACGTATCAAGTAGATATGTCATTATGAAACAAATGACAAAACAAATAATTTTTTGATAATTAAGGTAACCCAAACTTTGCCCGAGCTTGAAAAAGAATGAAAAATTTTAATTTCAATTAAAACTTTACCTGGTGCCATATAACCAATTGTGGCCATTGTCATGGTTTGTGTCACAGAATCTTCTCCTTCACCTAAAAGTTTGGAAATGCCGAAGTCACTCACATGTGCCACCATTTTTTCATCCAAGAGAATGTTGGTAGGCTTCAAATCACAATGAATTATAGGAGCCGACGAATGACCATGATGGAGATATTCAAGAGCCGACCCCACATCTATCATTATATTCAACCTCTCTAGGATGTCTAAGAAATAGTTCTGAGAATACAACCACTTCTTGAGACTACCATTCGGCATGAACTCAAGTACCAATGCTTTAAAATCTGGATTAGAACAGCTGCTAAGGATCTTTAGGAGATTTCGATGACGAACATTCCATAAAACTTCACATTCAGAATCAAAACTCGTAAATGCTCTCTCTAGTTGCGGATTGAAAATCTTTATTGCAACATTAGTCCCGTCGGAAATGGTTCCTTTATAAACTGATCCAAAAATACTTGTACCAAGCAAGTTGCAATCATTAAATTCATCAGTTGCTCGTTGAATGTCTAGGTACGATGTTCTTCTCCATGTTGCAAGAGGTAGGAAATCTTCATGCTCTGATTTTTTTGTGCTCTTACTTCGGCATCTTATGTACATAAGGATGGTAATCACTATAAATACAACGGATACTATTGGAGGCAAAATATATTTAAGGACAATTAAAAGCAACTTTCTTGGCTCTTTTGCTGTTATCTTGCTTGCAAGGTGGGACTTGGAGTCTAGGTGGACCACAGAGTGCATAATTTCCAAAAAACGATTGAGCTGAGAAGTTTTTAAAAGACCCCTTAACAGGAATTTCCCCTTCTAGCCTATTCTGAGACACATTAAATTGTTTGAGATGAGAAAGTGTCTCCAATGACTTAGGAATTTTTCCAGAGAAATTGTTGCCGGAGAGATCTAAGGATTCTAAGCTTATCAAACTGCCAACTGATTCAGGTATAGTTCCCTGAAATTGATTACCAGCGAAGGATAGAGTTTCTAGATCTATGAGGGCACCAATGGTCAATGGAATATGACCCGATAATTGATTCCTTGATAAATCTAAATCTCTCAAGACCTTTAACTTTTGTACATTTGAAGGGAGAGGACCATTTAAGGAATTTGACGACAAGTTTATCAGCAAGATGTACTCAAGGCTCCACAAGGATGGTGGTATACTAGAAGTGAGCTTGTTGGAGCCTAAGTGGAGTTCTCTTAGAGACGTCATACTCGCTAAGCATGGTGGTATATGTCCAGAGAGCTTATTTTCATTTAACTCTATTTCATACAACACCTCCAAGTGGCAAAGATCATAGGGAATGGATCCTTCCAAATTATTATCTCCAAGATATAAAGCTTGTAGCTGCTTAAGTCTTCCCATAGTTGATGAAATAGTTCCATTCAAGTCATTGAAGGCGAGGTCTAAGAGGATCAAGCCACGTAAATTACCAATTTCCTGAGGAATGCTGCCCCCGAGTTTGCAATCTTCTGCATAAAATTTTCGAAGAGAAGCAGAGAAATTTCCAATTAATGTTGGAAGGATGCCACCTAATGGATTAGAAGCTAAGGCTAACACTCGTAGATTTCTGCAATTAGTCAAAGAAGAGAGAAAACTCCACTGATCTGCTGAAGATGATTCTGTCGTCAAGTTATTTTCTACTAGGCCGAGCACGTCGAGGCTTCTCAAGTTGCCAAATGTATTTGGAATATGGCCTGAGAATGAGTTAGCGCCCAAGTCTAGGCCAATGAGTTTGGAAGCATTGGTAATAGAGTCGGGAATTGGTCAGATAAGATTATTATCCGACAAGGTTAAATACCCTATGTTCGGAAGCGAGTGGCCAATCGTTGATGGTAAGTGGCCTGAGAGTTGATTGCTAGGTAGATTAAGGAGTCTTAGGGTTGAAATATTGAAGATCGTGGTTGGATGAGGCCACTTAAGTTATTCGTACTAAGAACAAGAGTCTCCAAATTTTGTAGATTGCCAATCTCGGTTGGAATTTAACCTGTCATAACGATTAACCCCAACATTGATGGGTTATTTAGCTTTTTATTTTAACATAAACTTAATTTCATAATGCATGAGAATCAAATTTGTCCGCAAAATATGTGCTACTAGTTTTATAATAATTTAAGGGGTGATGATATTTCTACCCTATGATTTTTGTAAAACCCACATGCTTTCACAAAATGATTACCACAAGAGTACATTATTCTTTAAAAATTCAAATAAAGAAGAAGTTTGTAGAATTAATCAATTAAATACATCTTAATTTATTTTTGAAACTTATACTGTTTTATTATATCTAAGTACTCAGGTTGCTTTAACATAAATTTAATGTGAATGTGACTATCTTACCCTCATAAGGTAAAAGTACTAAAATCCTAACAAATTTACTTTAACTTCAACTAAACTAACAAAATTTATTTTTGACATATGGGGCATTAAAAATATTGAATTTTATTTTGAAAATATTATATTACAAAACATAAAACTTAATGTTGAAACTATATGCTAGATACTATAGTACATGTTTCTTGGGGTAATAAAGTTATTTTACATTATAAGGATGAAATAGTCAAATTAAACTTAACTTGAAGCAACCGTAAATGACAAAGACTGTTAAAAGACCTAAGTCATAAAAGAAAAATATTATAAGAATAATTTATTTAGTCAATTATTAGACTTATTGTGAATTTATAATTTTATAAAATAACGTGAACCTATTGTAATTATCTTACGGAGATGAGGTGGGTTTACAAGAATAATAATGAGTGGCAATATTGTCACTCTGTAAAATAAAAAGAATTCTGCAAGAATAATGAGTGAACGTACCTTGCAAGTTGTTATAACGAAGATTCATATTTAAAAGGTTGCTCAAATTTCCTATCCCTGAAGGAATATTTCCATCAATATTGTTGAAGCTTGCATCTAACATCTCCAACTCCGATAAGTTGAAGAGAGAATTCGGGATTGGACCCGTGAAATTGTTATTATGAAGTCTCATCATTTGTAGTTTGGATAAGACACCAATCCAAGTTGGAATGCTTTCACTCAATTTATTGAAAGCGAAGCTAATAAATTTGAGTCGGCCTAATTGCCCCAACTCATTAGGTAGATGGCAATAAAAATTGTTCAAAGTAATATCAAGAGACACTAGGAATGAGAGATTTCCCAAGTGTGGGGGAATGGCTCCTCCAAGACCCATATTTGAAAGATTTAAAACTGTGATTCTTTGATGGCGTGAACTACAAGAAATACCAACCCAGCTGCATATTGAATGAGATATAGACCAATTATTTGCCAGGACACTCCGATAACTACCTTCACTTAACTTGGTCTGATAATTATCACTAAACAATTAATAATGCTAGGGGTGCAGCTTTGAAATAACTGCTTTTAAAATAACCTTAAGGGAAAAAGATAGTTCGTTAGTTACACCACTATAATCATGCACACCCCGATATTTTTTATAATAAACATTAAGACCCTTTCTGTTATTTTTTACCCTTCATTTAAATGTCAAATGCTAATTTACTATTATGCCCATATCTTGTCATCACTTGCTTCTGTACATGGAATGATATATTGACTGTTTTTCCAGAGTTTTAAATTGAATTAAGAACATTTTAATTAACCAAAAAATATAAAATAAAACTCATCCAATTTTGTATACATATGCACAATAAGCACAAATAATTAGAGCATGCAAAATCAGCAGCTAAAACTGATCATAAACATAAAGAATGACAAAACCCTCCAACATTTGCCCAGGCCACGGACTATGAGTTAGAGATTTTTCAAATTCAACAGTCACTGGTCATCATGAAAACTACGGATTGCTCGCATTTCCAAAATGATAATTGGTATGGTTTTCTTTTTTTTTCTTTTTTCTTTTTAAATAAAATATGGGGGAGAAGACGAATAATGCGAGAGTGAAGAAGAAGATGGCGGCATGAAGGAAAGTGGTGGCGGCTGTTAGAGGTTTGATTAATTGATGGTGCTTAATTATTATATTTAATTTGTTTTATAGTTGAAGTCTATATGCTGTGGTGGTTTTAATGTTGGATATTAGTTTTAGTTATGATTAGCTTAATTGCTACTACAGTTCCTGCATTTTTTTTTTAACTTCCTTCTGATTAATTACTTTAAGCCATTTTATTTCTTTTTTTTTTAATAATTATTATTGGCAAACTAGGTTAGTTTATCCCAAAAAAAAAAAGCCAAAGTGACAAGTGGCTCATTTTTAAAATTCAAGGCATCACAAAGCAAAAGTACCTAAATACTCTTTTTTAAATCCAAATAAATGTCAAAAAAGGAAAGGGGGATTTTAGTGTCTATTGTTGAAAACTTGTGAGTCTATATGATCATTTAGCTAAATTATGGGGGGGCATAGTTGTTATTTTTCTTTAAAAATAATCAATTGTAAAGAAAATCATTTAAATGTTTCGTAAAAATTTACTTTTAAAAGTTTATGAATTTCAAAATTAGTCGAATGTATTTGGTAAATTTAAATGTTAAATTATTGTAAGAATACAAATAATTGAAACGGATATAATATTCAACAAAATATTGCTTATACACATATATATACATAATATTACGTAAAGATATTATTTTGTATTCAATTAACACATACTCATGTTTGGCACCAAAACTAACAGACACAACAGTGCATTAAAGGGGTGAGCTAAGGCGGCAACTGTTGTATTACCTCACCTCTTTTTTCTTTTTTAACTTTTATAATAATAATAAATAAATCTAACTTTTAATATAATATAATATAATGTTATTTTTTATTTTTACATTATAATTTATTATTAAATTTATAGTTTAATATAACTAACAATAAATATTAAAAAATTAGTGAATTTTTAAAATTTAAGACTTTTAAATTTAGTATTTTTTTAAGTACTAATAAATATTCTTTTTTAAATATATAATTTGAATTAATGACAAAAAAATAATACAACACAGTGCAACACCAAATATTGTATAATTAAAAATTAATACAACATAATATAATACTAAATATTATACAATATTATTATAATATAATACTAATGCAATACAATATAATACAATATAGTGTACCAAACGTACCCTAAGACAATTAGTGATATGGGCTTTGAATTCGAGAAAAGAATTGATTGATCCGTTCTTATGTTTCTTGTAGACATAGCTAAGCTAGCCGTGAAATAACATAAGAACAACATCGGTACGCAGACGAAGTACCCCATATTGGTGTTTTTAATAGATACAGCAAACTAAGTATATTTGCAAAGTGAGATGGATATAACTTATTAACGAGAGATCTACTTAACACAAGAGATGCGTTGCGTGATCTACGCGCTATTGCAACAGTCTCTACACTAAGTGCAATTAATAACTTGTCCGCTTTAGGATGGTGGTGGGTCCATTTTGTCCCTGAGTCTCTCATTTTCGTCGATCACGATTTGTGACCGATGACATGCACGAAAGTAGTCAATTTACAGCTCCCTCAAACGGGGTCTGAATGGATAGCTCTAACGTAAATTAAGGGCTGATGACTCTCGACTTCTATCGACGAGCAACGAAGACGACCTTGACTTAACTTGTAAACACACATTTCGGTCTCATACATTTTGTTCTAAATTTTCCCCATTTTCCAAGACTCCGCTGTCAGCCTTACACGGCTTAATTTTGTATATTCAAGACCTCATTGTTTCTAACATGCATAGAGCCATAGGCCATATTAATTGCAATTACATAAATCTTCATTTTTGTCCTGATTTTGGGTCTCGACCAGATTCGCCACATTGTCATCACGATATATTTTAGAATTGGAAGAGTATCAATGAATGTGTAATTGTAAATTTGTAATGCTTAATTCTAATTTGAGGACTCAAATGAATTTATCCAACAGTATCTCATTCAATTAATATTCAATAAATTGTTAACTTTAATTAAATATTAAGTTTTGTTGGTCCCAACTTAAGATCAACGTGGTAGTTAATAATTTGTTAAATTTATTAGATAATAAATTTAAAAAAAATGTTATTTTTGTTATTAGGCCCAACTGATATATAAATTAACAATTAATTAATTTTAAAACTAAATTCATATTATGTCAATCAAATGTTATTGCAAAGAAGCGAACTGACTAGCAGTGATGCTTTGAAAAGTCCACCAAAGCCTTTTGCATCTTCTCCTCCAAGACCACCAATGGATACTTCCACCATTTCAAAGTCATGACATGATGATCAGAATTGAACTATAGGATGTTTGTAAGTTTCTTTTATGGAATTTGTGAATTGCTGTTGGCAAAAGTTAATGCAACATATGGTATGTGAAAGTTAATGAATTTTGAATTGAGTGTTAGATATTTTGGGCTTATCAAAACTAGGTTATATGGTCTTTTAATGAATTTAAGATTCAATGTTGATACTTTGGGACTTATCTTTCAGTAACCTTTTACCATGCGTGCATTTATATCATTGCATAGTTATAGATTCAATTACTTTTAGGGTAGAAAAAAATTACTTCTCTTGAAAGTGAAAGCAGGGCAGGCATTACAATGCAGCTGCTATTTGTAGAAGTTAATTATTGCATGAAATTTACTGAAGTATAGTCTTATGACACTACAAGAATAATGGTTATTTTCGAGGGCAAACACTCTCGGAAATATACAAACGCCCTTGGAAAAACTCATTTTCGATAAAGTCATGCCATCGACCATCGTCGTATTAAGTTGCATCGGAAAAACACAATTTCCGATGGGTCAATGGAGAAAAAATTTATTTTCAGCCTCAATTTTGTTAGAAATGACATCAAATAGCCTTGGAAATAATCCCTATAAAACCAAAAATTACATATTTCCAAATGCATTTTCCCTTGAAATGTAACATATGCACCGAAATTTTTATTAATTGAGCGTAATGTTATTTTTATCTTCGTCGTAAATTTTTTTAAAATCGGCAAATTATTACAAATCATTACGTATAATCGGTCGTAATTATTAAAAATTGATCGCGCTTGAAATGATTTAAATTTCATCGCGACACAAAATCGAGACATTTTTCAAACGCGATTCAATGGCCGCGTAATCAGAGTTTATTTTGGCACTTGGGTCTGGAATTAGCTTAATTTTTGTGTTAAGCTTTAAAAAAAAATATTGGTTACTATAAATGGAAAGTGATGAGAGATAGAGGCATTTTTTTTTCTTAAAATAGAAAGAAGAGAGAGAGAGAGAGAGAGAGAAGAAAGAGAGAGGACCTGTTGACCCGCAACCCGACCCGTGTGACCTGCGGCGTTGACCCGGCCACTTCTCCCATTTTCGGCGATCCCTCCGGTCGATCTTGGTAACGATGTGAAGCTTGTGAGCCGACCGACGTATCACTGCCGTCCTTGTCACCATAAAATGACCAGAACGCCGATAAACAGACCCGAAAACCCACAGCAAGACCCGTTTTGGTCGCCATTGATTTCGCCAGTTTTAGGCCGATCCACCGCTTGGATCTTGTTCTTCAACTTCCCCTCATTGTTTTCCGACCAACCTCATCACCTGAAATTGCCGGATTGCCACCGATCGACGCCGGAAAGCTCACGATTTTTGGGGAGCTAGATCTGCCATTATCGCCGCGCGTGAAAGCTTACCGCCACACCATTTTCTGTCACTGTTGACCGTTAGAGGTAATTTGGTAAATTCATAAACTTTAGAGGTAATTTTGTAATTTTAAATTTGGTGGACATTTTGGTAATTTCAGATCAGGACAGTTAGGTAATTTGAGAGTTCGGGGGTAATTCAGTAATTTACGTTGTTAGGGGCGTTTTTGGTAATTTTATAGTTTTTCAGCAGTAATTTTATAAATTCAAAACTTGTGGATATCTTTGTAATCGGAATTGAGGATAGTTTGATAATATGTGATTCTAAGGATAATTTGATGAATTTTGATGTCGAGGGCATTTTGGTAATTTTACGAATTCGAGAATATTTTATTACTGATAAATGTCGTCTTGAGCATATTAGTTATAATTCGTGATTATAGTTAGTAATTATGTTATTTCCTCGAATTAGGAGGATCCGTGAACGAGAATCAACCCGTGGACGTTGTCGATACCGAGTTCGGACACCGTCACTGTGAGTGGAATATACAAAACCTACTTTCATTGTAGTTTATTATGATTTTAAAATATCGTAAAGCATGTTTGTGAGATTGATTTTAAAGGCATCGATTTAATGATTTTATATAAATGGATTTTATTGCGTTTTGGTATTTATTATGAGAAATGTGTTTGATTAATGATTTTAGTTACCGATTTTGAATATGTATGATAATATTTTAAAGAAAATAAAGGCAGATTTAAGAGATATTAAATGAAAAAGGAAACGAGGTTTCGAATGAGATTTTGGATGAGATTTCGAATGTGATTTTAGATGAGATTTCGAATAAAATTATATGTTTATGTAAATGTGTACAAAGGTATATGAATATGAGCATAATGATAGTTTTTAAAATCATTAGACAGTACCCTTTCTCTTTCAAATACAGTGATATAGATGAGATGAGATATGTATGTGGTATGATGAATATAGAGATACTGATAATGAGATACAGATAATACAGATGAGATACAGGCTTTTAGGGCCCGTCTGAGTACACACAGAGGCTTTGGGTCGTGTACTCGGGCGACTTTGTCTTTTGGGGACGAGATTATGCATGCACAGATATGATGAGATATAAGATGATATTTTTCGATCTATTAGTGTAGCTCCAGGGAGTGGCGGTACCCAGATAGTACGTCATTGCCTGTCCATTGAGGTCCGGATATGATGAGATATGATATGGCTTTTCCCTGTCTATCTGTGTAGTTTCAGGGCGTGATTGTACCTAGATAGTTCGTCATTGCCCGTCCGTCGAGTTTCGAATATGATGAGATTATTTCCCCTGAGTACTTGTTTGGTGATAGTTTTCAGTATTTCAATATTGATGTTATAACTATTATGAATTTCCATTGATTTATGCAGCATATTTACGATATCATTATTTGAGTACTTGAATTGAATTTAATAAGTTATTTTAATTGTTATGATATTTTGATGAGATGGTGTTTTGATCTGATTAATTATTTTCGAGTAAAATTATATTTAAAAACTATTATTCACTCACTGAGCTAACTAATTGTTATACTCATTCCATTCTATGATATTCCCCCCCCCCCAACAGGAGATTCGCAGGTACAGCAGTCGACCCGGCCACAATAGTCATTTTCGGATTTATGGCCACGTTGTGATGCTAGGAATTTTCAATTGATTTGTTGAGATAATTTGAGATTGTATAATTTATTATATTTTGGAGATTGCGGATAATATAAGTATTTTGTTCGTTAAATGAATGATTGAGTGATTGGCATTTTGGTTGAGGTAATTGATTGACGAAGTTGGTTATATTTGAAATTATTTGGGAGTGCTTGATTTATAATTTTGCGGATTTTGTTTTATAATAAATATAGGGGAGACTTTATCGATTTTTTGGTAGAATTTTGATTAATCGGATTACGTCCGGAAGATTATATAGAATTAGGCAAACTCGTCCTGTGGATTCGGGCCGGGTCGTGTCATGGAATGACATCAACTACCCTTGGAAATGAGATTGGATAATACAAATGATTACTTCCAACCGTAATTTGCCCTCAAAGATGCAAGAAACACATTGGAAATATGCTTTCTTTTAATTTAGTGACCCATTTAATTTATTTAATATTATTATTTCTTATGCCTTTTTTTTTTTAAGTATTTGTAATACCAATGCAACATATAAAATCAACAAAATAGCAATAGTAACATGCAAAATACATTAAGTGTAGCTTCATTAATTTCAAAAATTCATAGAAATCACATTTACCAATCAAAAGTACAACATAATCAATTTTAATAGTATATTTTGAAAAAAAAATCCCAAATGTATACGCAATATGATCTCATAGCTTGAATTATTTCAGGCATCCTCCAACATGTCTTCTTCAGTCTCTGAGACTTACGTTTGCCTCTACCTCATCTTCTCCATTCCCATCATCATCTTCATTCAACCAAATAATATCCTATATAAATAAAAAAATATTAATCTGCTCCATTCCCACATCATCATTAGTAGACCAAATAATATCCTAGATGAATGAAGAAATATAAATCAGTAAATTATCAAATCAGTAACTAGTATAATAGTATGTTATATTCGAACAATCACTTTGTATAAAGCTGAGCATAAGTACTATAACCAAGATATGCTTAAGAAGCCTAACAAAATATGAAACTGGAGTAATGGATAATAATCATTAGAGCAATATTTTGTATCAATAAGCAAAAATGCTAATATTTGGAGTCAACGGCAGGAGTTGATTCTAAATTTAGCAAGTATTTACTAACCTACAAATTTGGACATTAGTCCTTATACAAGTTTAGGGAAGTCGAAAAACGCAACACTGCCATTAGAAGATCTATGCGCTAGCAATAATCTGGCCTATCAGTTACAAAACCCTGTTATGGTTAGTTTCTATAGATTAGAAAATGAAAAAAAAATTTGAAAAAAAAGCTTGAAAGTAAATGAAAATTAACAATCTGTAAAAAAGTCCATGAACCTGATAGTTTAATATCTACTGACTAAGCCCCAGCCGTATTTAAATAACATTGCTTTTTCTATCAGGCATTTCAACAAATAGCTTGAAGACTCCATTGAAATCAGAAAGAGACTAAAAAAGAGTAGATTGATGCATTTGACATCAGATAAAGGAGACCTTATATTTTTTCCCTTAATATGTTTTAACCATCAATTGAGCTAAATAATAATTTTAGATCAGTGAGCGAGGCTTTATTAATCTAATTGAAATAAGCTAATATTGGAATATCCTAAGCTCAGGTTCGTTAATTAAAATTGCTCAAATTGAGTAGCTAATTGCATCAGGATCATAAGGTAACTTATTAATTTAAAAGAGAGAGCTAAATGTTCAACATTATGAAAATAAAATTAAAGAGTATTGAAATATGAAAATTGGACCTTGATCTGTGATTTTAATGACCTATTTGAATTCGGATCGTTCGATGTGTCTGTTGAGGAAGGTGAAGAGATCTTTGATTAGAACCCTAAAATTCATCAGCTGATGGAAATCATAAACTAATCCAAAACTAACTAGAATCTAACCTTAAATTAATTTGAAAAAAAAATAAAGAAATCGACTGCGAAATTAAGAGATCGAACAATGGAGAAGTGAGATAATTACCTTCGGGCAATCGAGAAGTGAGAATAATGGAGATGTGAAAATGATAGGTAATTGTCAGATCTTTGTGTAATTAAAAAGTTATTGAGAGAGAGAGCTGTGATCTTCTAGTTGCGTTCTTCTCCATTTTTTTTTAAATGAAATCAGTTTTAGTGGACTAATGATAATTTAATTAGCCACCGAGTTCAAGTTCAGGCTTTTAATTAGGCAAAGCCAGTGCATAATTTAATTAGGCACTCATTTATTTTTAAACATATCATTAACATTAGGTTTAATTTGAGAAGATTTAACATTAAACGTGCTCTTGCATTTTCGACCAGTGTATTATTTATTACTGACAACAATTTACCCTTGAAAAGACTAATGCGTTTTTTAATGTTTATTCAATGGTTCTCTTCGACTTTTATTTACTTTATTATCAAGAGTAAATAAAGTTCTCAGGAATATCTCGTCGGTAATGCTATTATTTATTGTATTGTGAAAGAACTAATTTTCTTAAATTGCAAATGGTCCTGCTCAAAATTAATATTTTAAATTCTTTGCAAGTGTTTTTCCTCTATTGATTTTTCTGGTTAAGCATTTTAATGAATATTCATTTAGTTTCTATATTTTGATTTAGGTGTCTATTTAATCCTTATATTTTAAAAAAATATTTCAAAACCTCCTACCATTAAAGATGTGACATTCTTACCCTTATTTTTTTCTTTTGTTTATTCAACAATATTCTTGACATTAATTAAATTATTTATGAAACAACAAATTAACAAATTAACCAATAATTATTTATTTGTAAATTAACCAATAAATATCAATGTGAAAGAACTATTTTTTTTATACATATACAGTAATCTTTATAACAATTATTTATAAATGAATTAATATCAATCAACGAAAATTAATATTTAATATCATTACAACACTCTTACTAATAATTATTTTATTAAAAAAAAAACTAATTTAACACATTAATCCTAAAAGTAAATTAATTCAGTAAATTACCATCTCTGATTGAATAGTTACTCTTGATTTAGATCACCCAATCTGAACTTGATGAAAGATTATGATCTTGTGTGATTTTATGAATGGAGTCTTGTCTCATGTAAGTCAGCAATGAATTAATTAAAGTTTGCTGACGAATTACAAAACTCAAAAACTGTTGTTGCCTCATTAATCACATTATACGAATTCGGTGCAGAACTTATCATAAGTTTTTCGAAAATTATATGAAAAGTCATTTTGTGAACAGTTTGTTGATAAATAAATCAGTTGATAAAGGGTCATTTTAAATATTTGTAAAAAACGGAGAGTGCTGTCTAGTTCTGTTTCCAATGCTCAGAGTCCAATTGTGATTAGACAATAATATAATTATCCTCATTGGAAATTTTAATTATGAAGTAGAACTAAGAACTTGTAATATATTCCGCCTTTCTGTACGGCTATCTGGAATAATAACATATATTAAAAAAGAATAATAATAACTCGACTTAAAGGGTAAGAAACAAGAGAAAGACGCTAAGAGAGAAGCAGAGATTCAAAGACTTGACCACTTTGTTGGAGGAACAATTACATAACCCTCCAGCATTAAGCATATGCATGTCCAAAGATACAAATTCAAAGATTAGATTTCTCATTTCAATTTATGTTCTGCCAAAGCAATGGCCTTTATTCCACAAGCACAAACAGGAAAGAGTACGCGCAAAGTTAGCAAACACGCCTAGCAAACATGACATTAACTCCTTGCAGTAGCATTATCCAGAAACTTCACTGTAATCTTCTTGAGCTTTTCACCGGCATCTTTCGTAGATGTCCTCTGTTCTGCTAACTCCATGCGACAATCCAATGCTGAATGCATGATGCTTAATAAACAATTATTTCAGAAGAAAAAGCTTGCTCTTCTCTCACCAAATTTGCATCAACAACATCAGTTCATGCATGAGGTAATGACTCTTTTGCTCAGTTTCTTAAACTTATTTCTCTGGTAAACATTTCATCTATGGGCCTCTTCTCATGAAAAAGTTTCTATCAATAAGACACCATAACTATAGACATTACTTTCGGCTAAAATGATTCCTTCTGATTCATACTATACATTTTTTGGTTTCAATGTATCAAATAGGTAAGACATTATGAAACAAATGATACACAAACACATTTGTTTGTGAAGGTGACCAAAACTTTGTTTACTAAAATATTTTGATAATCAAGGTGACCCAACTGCTTGTGCTTGAAAAAATTGCAGAAATTTGAAACTGTAATTGAAACCTTACCTGGTGCCATATTACCAACTATAGTCATTGTCATGGTTTGGATCAAAGAATCATCTTCTTCATCTAAGAATTTGGAAATACTGAAGTCACACACATATGCTCCTTATGAATATAATAATTCAGGCTACGGGGAAATAGATCCAAAATTCCCCTCTCTTCTCTAGCCGTACCGTATTTTCATCCACGAGAACGTTGTTAGGCTTCAAATAAAAATCAATATAGGTCCTGATGAATGACCATGATGGATATGTTCAAGTGCCGACCCCACGTCTATCATTATATTTAGCCACACTAGGATATGTAGGAAATAGTTGTGAGAATACAACCACTTCTCAAGACTACTATTGGGTATGAACTCCAGCACCAGTGCTTTAAAATCTGGATTACAACAGCTGCTAAAGATCTTTTTGAGATTTCAATAACAAACATTCTGTAGTACTTCACATTTAAAATCAAAACTCCTAGAAGCTCTCTCTAGCTACAGATTGAAAACCTTTATTGCGACAATATTCCCATCATGAAGTGTGCCTTTATACACTAATCCAAAGCTGCCTGTACCTAACAAGTTACATTCGTTAAATCCATCAGTTGCTAGTTGAATATCATGATAGGATATTCTTCTCCATGTTGTCAGAGAGAACAAATCTTCGTGACCTGGAATTCTTGTTTTCCAATTTCAACATCTAATGAAAAAGATGATAACAATTGTTATTAGTACACCAGATACAATTGATGGCACAGTATATTTCAGGACAAGCAGAGTAGCTTTCTTGGATCCATTGCTATTATCTTCTTTGCAAGGTGGGACTCGAAGTCTTGGTTGACCGCAGAGTGCATAATTCCCAAAAAACGATCAAGCTGAAATATTTTAAAAGGTCCTTCGACAAGAATTTCCCCCTTTAGCCTATTGTGAGACACATTAAATTGTTTAAGATATGAAAGTGCCTCCATTGACTTTGGAATTTCTCTAGACAGATTGTTGCTAGAGAAATCCATATATTCCAACCTTATCAAACTACCAAATGATTCAGGGATCGGCCCATAAAATTGGTTTCTAGTGTTGGCGATGGAGTTGGGAATTGTCTCGCTAAGTTTATTCTTCGCCAAATTTAACCAGTCCATGCTTGGGAGCGAGTGACCAATCGTTGATGGTGAATGGCTTGAAGAGTGGTTATCAGCTAGAGTAATTCTTGTTATGATTGAAATATTGAAGATTGTGGGTAGAATAGAACCAGTTAAGTTATTGGAATTAAGAGCTAAATAGTCCGGATTTTGTAGGTTGCCCATCTCAGTTGGAATTTCACCTGCCAGCATTAATGCTCACACTATGTTTAGAGTTATTTAGCTAAAAGCACAAGCAGAGAAATGTATGTGCAAATGCATGAGAGTTGCAAGTTTCGTTTGACAATAAGCATATGAATTATGATCTCTCTTGTTCAGCGATTTTGTGCTTTTGTTAATTAGTTGAAAAAAAAATATGATGGAGAATGTTTAAATTGGACCCTTTATTTTCATTATAGAATAAATTAACTATTAATTTTCATGAGAAAAATACTTATTTCCGTAATATTATTCATGCTTTTAGAAAGATTAAGAATTAAAAATATTCTATGCTGAATTTGTGTTATCAAATGTTAATGGAGAAACACAATTTTCTTCTTAGAAAAAATTATCTAAACGTTCACACACGTTATAAGAGATTCGAACTAAGACCTAAGTCTTATTAGTTCATGGGAAAAATAATGTTAAACTAAGTCTTGGTCTCATAGAAAAAAACAATTTGTTTATTATACAAATTGAAAGAACCAGCACGCATTCTCTTTATTCGTGGGATCTAGCTAGTTTCCTTGATTTTGCTCTCATTTTTTATTTTGTATGTGCTGAGGATACACAAAAACAATGCAGATTGAATTTGATTGTTAATAATCTCTTGTGGAAGGAAATGACTGTAAGGATTAATTAGGAAAAAAAACTATGTTCAGAGACAGATGGGGTACTTGGTGGAAGGAATAGTTTGATTTTGGGGAAAAATAAAATACATAACATTTATGCTATGATCAAAACAATTGGCTCCTATTCCACAAGCGCAGACAAGATAGAGCAGCAAGCCGGCAACATTAAGAATGAACTCAAACCGATATGGATGACATGTCACTCCGAGCTTGGAATGTCTTTGACATGTTATTTTGACATAAATGACGTTGCATATATATAATAAGTGTATGACAAGTGACTACAGTGGTTACGGTTGTTAGATGAAGCACGTGATGTCACGTGAGCAACTAAATTAGATTGGCTCAGAAACGGGCTCAGGACGTCGTTTTGGTCATCACCAAGTTGCGTGCCTGGAGCACGTGCAAGAAGCAGCTACGGGCTGTTATTTTTTGTGGGAAAAAATCTGGGCAACTTGCCCAACACCAGAAAGGCAGTAACAACGTTTATATGAAGGGTGATTAACATCTATTGTTTGGAACGATGCGACCAGGAACTCACGAGCAGAGTGTGTTCTACTCGTCCTGGGATGGCTCCCTGAGGAAGTAATGTCCGACGAGGTATGAATTTGGTCACACAAATACAGTAGGTAGAGGGTGTGTGAGGACAGGACAAAGTCGGGCCAGATCAAAGACTTGGTCAAAGGTCGACATGCGAGTTACTTCCAAAGAGCTTGGACACGAAGCCCACTCAGCAACGGCTACTAAAATGTGGTTTGTCTCTAAAGGGCTTTGGCATGAAACCCATTTAGCGACAGTTATGCTGTTCATTCACCCACGATGGTGCAACTAGACTAATAACAATTTTGGGGAGGTGAAGTCGAATATTCTGGTTTAGGTATAAATGCTTTTGGGGACGAAGGTAAAAAGGTTGGACAAAATTTCTTTTGATTCTTATTTATTCTCTCTCTGGTTTACACTTTCTACTTATTTTTTCTTCTTTTGGAGAATTGAGGTTTCTAACTTTGAATTGATATAATTAAGTCACAAGTTTGTGGTGTAAGATTTTTCGAAAGAGGTCCAATTACTAACTTGAGCATCAGAGGGTTATTGTCAAAAAAACATCCCGTGCCCCTCTTACTGGATATTGTGAGTGCATGTGATTCAAACTAACAAGTTTGTGGCTAAGATTATCTGCCCAAATGGATAGCTGCAGCGTCAGTCAATTCCCCAGCAAGCAAATTTTAAACGTTGGCGCAGATAGCCTAGTCGTAAATCCATCGACTAGTTTCATGCATCAATAGCTATTATTTTCAGAGGTTGTTGAGAGAGCTTTAATTGAGTTAGAGAGTGAAAGTCGTATTGATTTGTTCTCTATAATGCCCATGAGGCTCTTGTAACCTTGTCCTCTTGAAATTCGTGAAGCCATTAATTTAATCTTGATCCACTGTAGATGTAGTCATGTTTGATGCTAAGCTACCATAAGTCTTTGTGTTTCTTTGTTTATTGATCTATTTGCCAATGCTGAAATCTATTCGACTCAGTTTGCGGCTTCATACCAGACCCTTGAGTCATCACTAAATTTGTTAAATTTGTTTGAGTTATCACTAAATTTGAGGCTCTTGTAACCCTGTCCTCTTGAAATTCATGAAGTCATTAATTTGATCTTGATCCACTGTGGATGTAGCCATGTCTGGTGCTGAGCTACTATAAATCTTTGTGTTTATTTATTTATTGATCTATTTGCTGATGCCAAAATCTATTCAAGTAAGTTTGCGGCTTCATACTAGACCCTTAAGTCATCGCTAAATTTGTTTAATGTGGAAGTGGCTTGTTAATCTCTAAGAAAATCCTCCAACCATGAGCAAATGCAACCTGAAAGCAAATAATCTGCGAGGTGTTGATCAACAAGCACCTAAAATCACATAAAAACCATTCGATACTCAAGTTAGTTTATGGGTTTAAGGGAAAAATAACAATTGTAATTTCTGGTTTTTATGAAGAATAATCTTAAGTAAATTTAATAGAAAAATAAAAATTGAGAAAGAGAGTTGAACCTCTCCATTTATTAATTCCCTTAAGGATTTTTGTTGAGGTTGAAGTTTCAACCTTCTAGTGTGTCTGTGAGACTGTGATCTAAAGATTGAATTAAGGAAAAGATTTTTTTATTCCCCCCTTCTTTCCCAAGAAGACTCATCTCAATCATAAAGGAGTCCTACTTTGGTTTGTTGACCATTTTTCCTATTTGTACTCCCCCCCTTCAGAAGTTAAGGATATGAGATTTAAAACCGAAAAGTAACCCTTCTACTTTCCTCCTTTTTCTCTTTTTTTTCTCACCAAACACTATTCATTGTTAATGTCCATTTCAAATCAGTGTTTGTGAATCTTGAGTACTTGTTGTTCAAGCATTGTGGTCTTGGGGTGTTAATTTGGGATCAAATCACAACGCCTATAAACATATATCCGTTGGCTTCTTTCTTTCCACCAATAAAACGCCATAGCTATACACATCGCATCTGAAAGGAATAGTTCCCTCTGTTCCGCAGTCTGTATTTTTTTACTTTTAAATTTCAACATATCAGAAAGGTGTCTCTTTATGAAATAAATTGTAAATGAATAGCGTTTGGAATAAATTTTGCTTAGGTTTCAAAAAAAGGGGCAAAATTTGAAACAGGCTTGATACATTACCTGGTGTCATGTAAACAAGTGTGGCAATTGTCATCGTCGTCACAGAATCATTTTAAGTATTTACTCCTGATTCGGATCACCTAATCTGAACTTGATGAAAGATTATGGTATTGTGTGATTTTATGAATGTTGAACAACCCATTCTTATCTCGTGTAAATCAGTAATAAATTAACTAAAGTTTGTCAGCAAATTACAAACTCAAAAACTACTGCTGCTTCATTAATCACATTACCCAAATTCAACTCCGAACATATCATAAGTTTTCCCAAAGCATTGGAGCTTACAAAGATAATGCTTTTCACACGTATCTAAAGTTTGTACCAAGACCTGACTACTATTAAACTAGAGTATTTATTTCTGTATTACTTACTACTAGTGGAGAGGCGACATGGAAACTTGAATTCATGTTTAAATATGGATTCACGATGTGAAGAGTTGACCACTTTGTTGGAACATAAATCTCCAGAATATTGAAATAAAACACATGCCATAACTAGTATTAAGTATGTATATGTACAAAAATACAAAATCGAAGAATAGACTCCTAATTTAATTTATGTTCTGCTCAAAGCAATGGCTTTTAGCAGCATCATCTAGGAACTTCACTATAATCTTCTTGAGCTTTGCTGCAGCGTCTGTCATATGTATTCTCTTGTCAGATGATGAGGCCATACAATAATCCAATCCCAAATCCATGATGCTTGATAAACAATCTATTTTGGCAAAAAAAGCTTGCTCTTTTTGTGCCAAATTTGCGTTAACAACTTTAGCAATCCGTGAGGTAACGACTCTGTACCCATCTCCTAAAACTCATTTCTCCTGCGAACATGTCGTCGGCAGGGTTCTTTCTCGTAAAAGTGTCGATCAATAAAACAACATAACTGTAGACATCACATTTAGCTGAAACAATTCTTTTTGAGCCATACTTTGCATTTTTAATTTCAATGTATCAAATAGATATGTCATTATGAAACGAATGATAAAACAAATAATTTTTTGATAATTAATGTAACCCAAACATTGCACGTGCTTGAAAAAAGAGCAAAAAAGTTTAATTAAAATTGAAACTTTACCTGGTGCCATATAACCAATTGTAGCCGTTGTCATGATTTGTATCACAGAATATTCTCCTTAATCTATCAGTTTGGAAATGTCGAAGTTGCTCACAAGTGCCACCATATTTTCATCCAGGAGAATGCTGGTGTGCTTCAAATCATAGTGCATAACAGGCATTATGCACTATCATTGTGTTCGACTCTCTAGGATGTGTAAGAATTGTGAGAATACAACCACTTCTCGAGACTACCATTGGGCATGGACTCCAGTGCCAATGCTTTAAAATCTAGATTAGAACAACTGCTAAGGACCTTTAGGAGATTTCGATGACGAACATTTCATAAAACTTCAGATTTAGAATCAAAACTCCTAAATGCTCTCTCTAGTTGCAGATTGAAAATCTTTATTGCAACATTAGTCCCGTGGGAAATGGTTCTTTTATGAATTTATCCAAAGCTACCTGTACCAAACAAGTTACATTCATTAAATTCATCAATTGCTCGTTGAATGTATAGGTACAATATTCTTCTCCATGTTGCAAGAGGTTAAAAATCTTCATGATCTGATTTTTTTGGTACTCTTATTTCGGCATCTTACGTACATAATGATGATAATCACTATAAGTATAGTGGATACTTATGGAGGCAAAATATATTAGAGACCCCCAATAACCAATTCTCGCATGAATTGCTAATTTTCTTGTTTCTTTTATTGTTAGCTTGCTTGCAAGGTGGGACTTGGAGTCTAGGTGGACCACAGGGTGCATAGATTCCAAAAACATATTGAGCTGAGAAGTTTTTGAAAGACCCGTTAATATGAATTTCCTCTTATAGCCAATTATGAGACACATTAAGTTGTTTGAGATGTGAAAGTGTCTCCAATGATTTAGGAACTTTTCCAGAGGGATTGTTGTTAGAGAGATCTAAGGATTCCAAGCTTATCAAACTGCCAACTGATGCAGGGACAGGTCTTTGAAGTTTATTACCAGCCAAGAATAGATTTTCTAGGTCTTTGAGGGCACCAATAGTTGATCGAATATCACTTGATAATTGATTCCTTCATAAATCTAAAACTATCAAAACCTTTAACTTTTATACATTTGAAGGGAGATGACCATTTAATGAATTTGACGACAAGTGCTCAAGGCTCCACAAGGGTGCTGGTATACTAGAAGTGAGCTTGTTGGAGCCCAAGTGGAGTTCTCTTAGAGAAGTCAAACTTACCAAGCATTGTGTTATAGGTTCGGAGACCTTATTTCATATAAATATAATTCATTCAGCCTCCACAAATGGCAAAGATAATTGGGAATGGATCCTTGCAAATCATTTTCTTGGAGATATAAACCTTGCAGCTGTTATACTTTTCCTAGAGATGCTGGTATGGTTCTTTTCAAACTCATCGGCTAGAAGGCTTAAAAATATCAAGCCACGTAAATTACCAATCTCTTTAGGAATGCCGGCTTTGAGCTTGCATCTGAATGCAAAGAAATTTTGAAGGGAAGCAGAGAAATTTCCAATTCATGGTGGAAGGATGCCACCTAATGGATTAGAAGCTAAGGCTAACTCTAGTAGATTTCTGCAATTAGTCAAAAAAGAGAGAAAACTCCACTGATCTATTGGAGATGATTATGTCATCAAGTTATTGTCTCCTAGGCTGAGCACGTCAAGGTGTCTCAAGTTGCCAAATGTGTTTGGAATATGGGCTGAGAATTAGTTAAAGCTCAAGTCTAGGCCAATGAGGTTAGATGCATTGGTGATGGAATTGGGAATTGTTATGATAAGATTATTCTCCCACGAGGTTAAATACTTTATGCTCAGAAGCGAGTCGCAAATCGTTCTTGGTAAATGGCCTGAGAGTTGATTGCGAATTAAGGTTGAATATTGAAGATCGTGTGTGGAATGAGGCCACTTAAATTATTCACTTCAAGACGACGATACGCCAAATTTTTTAGATTGCCAATCTCGGTTGGAATTTGACCTGTCATAACGATTAATGCCAACATTGATGAGCTATTGAGCTTTTTACTTACCACAAATTTAATTTCATAATGCATGAAAGTCAAATTTTCCCACAAAATGTGTGTTATAATTTTTGTAGAACCTTTCGTGTGTTAAACCTATGGTCTTTCAAAAAATTATTGCCATAAGAACACATTATTCTTCAAAAAAATCAAGTAAAGAAGAAGTTTGGAGAATTAATCAATTAAATTCATCTTAATTTATATTTGAAACTTATGTTCCTTTATTATATTTAGTCACCAAGGTTGCTTTAACATAAATTTAATATGACTAGTTTACCCACATAGGGTAAAAGTACTAAAACACCCAAAATTTTATTTTAACTTCAACTAACCCAACACAATATATTTATGACATGTAGGGCATTAAAAATTATTGAATTTTATTTTAGAAATATTATATTACAAAACATAAAACTAAATGCCAAAACTCTATATCAGATACAATGGTATATGTTTCTGGGGCATTAAAATTTATTGAATTTTAGTTCAGAAATATTATATTTCAAAACATAAAACTAAATGCTGAAACTATATATTAGATAAAATAGTATATGTTTCTTAGGGTAATGGAAATTACACATAGAACTAATAAATGTAAAGTAAAACCAATAAATTCATATAAGACTATTAATTATTTGAAAAATTAACATTATTTCTATAGAATTTTAGTGAAAAATATTTTGTTCATTTAAAAAATTATTTTCTTTAATTAAACAAAAAATTAATCATTAATTAAACAAAAAAATTATACTAAAAAAATGGAATAAGTTTTATTGAATTGGTTACCATTAATTCTATATTTATTCTAGGACATTTGTATACTTTGTTTTCCCCATTTTCTATAATGATATCTATTTATTACACTTGTTAATTAGGTGCAATTATTTATCTTGATGTGGATCAAGTTAAAAAAAAATTATTATATTACTAGATATATATATGATATATTAATGAAATTAGATCTAATTTTGAGTATTATGCATACTGTATGTAATTTCAAACTTTTTACTTATATTTGGAGACCATTTAAGGTTGTTGTTGAAGAAGTGTAAAAAGATACAAAATAACCTTATCTTACAACAACTATAAAAGATATTAAAATAATATTTTTTTAAAAATCCAATTTTGGGCATAAATTCATCCTTAATAAAACATCACATATATTACATAAATACAAAACTAACATTACCCAATTTAAATAAAAAATCAATAAATATATAAGGTAATAAACATTATAACGAGCTTTTATTTTACAATTGGAAATTTTTTTTAATAGTAACTCTTATATTAATTTACTTATTTTACATTTTATTCATAAATTTTAGCCATAATCTACAAACTTTATGTTTTATTTTGCACTTAATGTTTATTTACTTGTTTTATGTTATATTTATAAGTTTTTATTTTATTTACCAATAATATATTAATTTACCAGTTTTATAGTAATTTACTTATTTTACCTTCATTTACCAAGTCCTGTATTTCATTTTCAAAATTTATGTTTTATTGTACAGTTAGTGTTGATTTATTAGTTTTATGTTATATTTGCAAGTTTTTTTTGTTTACCAGTAATACATTAATTTACTAGTTTATATTAGTTTACTTGTTTTATCTTACATTTACAAGTTTTATGTTTTACTTTTAAAATTTATGTTTTATTTTGTACTTAATGTTGATTTACTAGTTTTATGTTATATTTATAAATTTTTATTTTATTTACCAGTAACACATCAAATTATTAGTTTTATAGTAATTTATTTGTTTTACCTTTTATTTACAAGTCATTTTTTTTAATTTTCAAAATTTATGTTTTATTTTACCGTTAATGTTAATATACTAGCTTTAAGTTATATTTGCAATTTTTTTGTTTACTAATAATAAATCAATTTACTAGTTTTATATTAACTTGTTTTATTTTCCATTTACAAATCTTATGTTTAATTTCTAAAATTTATGTTTTATTTTATACTTAATGTTGATTTACAAGTTTTATATTATATTTGGAAGTTTTTGTTTTATTTACTAGTAATGCATCAATTTACTAGTTTTATATTAATCTATTCATTTTACCTTTCATTTATAAGTCATAAGTTTAATTTATAAAATTTATGTCTTATTTTATAGTTAACGTCAATTTATAAGTTTTATATTAAATTTACAAGTTTTATGTTTTATTTATATAATTTATGTTTAATTACGGTATTGATATCATAATTTTAATCAAGGCATTATAGATTGACCTAATAAGAATAATTTAGTTCGTTAATTGTTCAGACTTATTGTTAATTTTTAAGTTTATAAGATAATATGAACTTATTTTAATTATCTTATGGACATGAGGTAGGTTTACAAGAATAATGAGTGGAAATATCCCCACCCTATAAAATAGAAAGAGCAAATGCACATATGTTGAAAGTACCTCGTAGGTTGTCACGACAAAGATTCATATTCAAAAGGTTGCTCATTTTTCCTATCTTTTAAGGAATATTTCCATCAATAACGTTGGACATGGAGTCTCATATCTCCAGCTTTGATAAGTTGAAGAGAGAATTAGGGATTGGACCTGTGAAACTGTTATTACAAAGAATCAACATTTGTAGTTCGGATAAGGCACCAATCCATGTTGGAATGCTTCCACCCAAATAATTGAGAGTGAAACTAATAAATTTGAGTTGGTGTAATTGCCTCAATTTGTTAGGTAGATGGCCATGAAAATTGTTCAGAGTAAGGTCAAGATATACTAGAAATGAGAGATTTCCCAAGTGTGGGGGAATGGTACCTTCGAGACCCATATTTGAAAGATTTAAGATCGTGACTCTTTGATGGCGTGAATCATAAGAAATACAAACCCATCTACATATTGGATAAGATATATGTGTCAGTATGTAAGTGTACACAACAAGTAATATACTAATGAGTATTCAGATAGTCTCTAAAGGGATTGATGTTATCAGTTTTGCTACAACAACCCTAGCAGTGCAATTTCAATCTAACTTAAGAATAAATAATTAATGAAACTAATGAGCTAGCTAAATTAAAAATGCAAGGAATGAAGATGCAATAAGATAAATCTGAAGTCAAACACAATAACAAACTCAATGGGATACAAGTAGTTGAGTGATTAAATTCTCTTAATGGTATTGACTATTTTTCTAATTAAAATTCTATTGCTACAACATCTACTACAACATTGGGTAGAATCTCTCATGCATCCTCTGCTGCCACCTGTTAGATATCTTATATTTATATGCAATCTGATAATGACCATTTGTTATGCCAACATATAATATAACATTATATGCTCTAGGCTTTTATTGTCGTACAAGGTGAATCCCTATGTCTAGTTCTTCACTAATTTTAGATCAAGTATAGCTTTATTCAAATCGAGATAAACTCAACTTGGAAAATTTAATCTAAAACCATGTAATGTCTTAATTTGTTTGACTAAGTCAATCTTTTTTTAGGCAAATTCTTAGCTAGTATCTACTACATGGGTGGTCCGCTGAAATAAAGAATTGCAATAATTAAAATCAAGACAAAAATATCGCAGCAAATATAGAGCAACACGCATATATCAATTAAATAACCATTAACTTTGTTTATCACTCAAGTACATAAAATTATTTCATAATTTGAAATAAAACAAAAACACAGATCGTTTCAGCCATCAAATACATTGCCATAAAGAAATAAAAACAAGAAAATAAGATGAGGAATTGAGTTTCGCTTGATGTTGCAAACTCTTTTTCTTTTTCTCTTTCAATCCTTTGTTGCAGGCCTCAAATCTCTCTTATTGTCCTTTTTTTTTGTTCTCTTTTATTTTTCTTCAATGACGCCTCCCTTTTTTGTTTTCATGCGTGCTCCCTTTTGTAGCTCAAAATTAAGGTAACCAAAAGCGTTTGCTGCGTATCTGCCATTTTTGGAAAACTTGGAATGCAATCTTTTAATTATTTTGCCCGAAATCTTCTCAATAGTTGTTACAAGACTGTTGTAGCATCGATTATAGCATCTGCACTATTTTAGATTTGTTTCCATTCCTCTGTAGCCTAGGTCTTTTGTCATCTTTATAAGTTTATTATAGTAGCATTCCCTCCATGAAGCTTGAGCTTTTGGTTACCTACAATTCACACATAATTAGAGCACCAAGTGATCTAAAACGAGACTATTTTATTAAAACTTAAAATTAATTAAATTATCATGTAAAATACACTAATTATGCAATGAAAATACATTGTTTACTCTTTAAGTACAGTGCCACATTATTCGTTCAATCAAATGCTGCCATGTCATCGTATAATGCCACATCATCGTACAGTGCCATGTCATTGTATAGTATAGGTGAACAGTACCGTGAACAGTGTCATGTACAGTATCGAATATGTGAACAGTACCTTTTATCTTTTTAGGTTTCTCTTAAGGTTTTCGACTGTCCTGAATTTAAAATTGCTGTCCGTTTTTCTATATGATTTCTTATTCATTATGAAATGACCATGATGTCCCCTAAAATACATAAAATACTTAATTAAAATAAAACATACATAATTAAATCGCAAGGGACTTAAAGACATAAAAGTAAGGGTGTTAGTGAAACTTGGAGTGTTAAATGATAATTTTCTCCATTATAAATACACATTTTCTAGCACTCAACATACAACATCTCATGCTTTGGAGAGATGTTTCCTACCTTTTAACACCTGTCACAAACTTTAACAAATGTGTAAGTATCTTTAAAAATAGAGGGCCTCTAGCAACCTGATTCAAAGACTTTTGCTGCTATCTTGTGTCCACTATATGTTACAGCATGACAGGACTGTAAAATGCTTGAAATTTCTTCATCTAGTATGCATATTCGAATTACATGGTCTAAACACAATTTGTACAAGTAATGCTCGTTTCACTAATATCTTTTGTCAGTATGAAGAAACCTCTTCCTCTGCTAATAATTTAAATCATGCTACGATAGTTGACTCATTAAATAATTGGCAAAGTCTGCGTACTATGAAAATCTTGATTGCTACAACATCTGTGCATGCTATAACATTAACAACTGCTAATTGGGAAATGTTTATGTGATGTTCTGGTTAGTTAGAGTGCTTGCGTTTATTTCTAATCTAGATAGATGGTCTGCAACTTGATTCTCAGTCTCTTTTCTATCATTGATCTCCAAGTCAAAACTCATGTAGCAAAAGAATCCACCTAATCAGCCTTGGTTTACCATTTTTTTTAGAGATCAAATACTTTATGGCTGAGTAGTTTATGTAAACAACCATCTTAGTGCCAACCAGATATGCCTTGAATTTTTCAAAGGTCAAGACAATAGCTAATAACTCTTTTTCAATGGTGGTATAGTTGAGTTGAGCATTTATTAGGGTCTTGTTAGCATAATAGATAGAGTTAAAAATCTTGTCTTTCTTCTACCCTAACACTGCGCTAACAAAATTGTCACTGGTGTTAAATGTCAAGACAAATACTTTATGGCTGAGTGGTTTGTGTAAACAGTCATCTTAGTACCAACTAGATATGCCCTGAATTTGTCAAATGTCAAGACAATAGCTAATAACTCTTTTTCAATAGTAGTATATTTGAGTTGAACATTTACTAGGGTCTTGTTAGCATAATAGATAGAGTTAAAAATCTTGTCTTTCTCACATCAGCTCGAAACGCATATTCTAATAAGTGTTACAACAACTGGGTTGTAATAAGAGCTCTTTTCAACTCAACAAAAGTCTTTAAACAATTCTCATCAAAATTGAAGGGTTTGTCATGCTCTAGTAGCATGCATAAGGGTTTGGCTATTTTGAAAACATCCTTAATAAATCTTCTATAGAACCCGACATGTTCTATAAAACTTCTTATGCCCCTGACTAAAGTAAACAATGGAAGTTTATTAATTCTTATAGTTTTATTTTATCCACCTCAATTCCCTTTCTAGAGACCCCATGGCTTAAGACTATCCTTTCTTGTACTATGAAGTAGCATTTTTCCCAATTTAACACTAAATTTGTTCCCTTACGTCTCTTAAACATATTTTCTATATTATGCAAATAGTCATTATATGATTATCCAAAAACTGAAAAATCATCCATGAATATCTCAAGTGTTTGCCCCACTATATCTGCGAAAATTGCCATCATACACCTCTGAAATATTGCTGGAGCATTGCACAAGCCAAATGACATCCTTCTGAAGGTAAAAGTTCTATAAGGACAAGTGAATGTTTTTTTCTAATCTTCTGATGCTATAACAATCTGGTTATAGCATAAGTATCCATTTAAGAAACAATACTACTTTTTTCCAGCAAGTCTATTTAGTATTTGATCTATGAAAAGCAATGGAAAGTGATATTTTTTTATCACCTTGTTTGACTTTCTGTAATCCATGCAAACTTTCCAACCCGTGACTATTCTTGTGGGAATGAGCTCATTCTTTTCATTTGCTACAACAGTCACTCCACCTTTTTTTGGAACACATTGTAGTAGGCTTACCTATGAACTATTTGATATTAAGTATATGATTCCAACGTCTAGCCATTTGATGATCTTATTTTTTACAACTTCCTTCATGATGGGATTCAGTCTTCTATATTGCTCAACCGAGTACATGCATATAGAAGTACTGATTCCTTTGATAACTGCCATAGTCCATCCGATGGCCTTCTTGTGCCTTCCCAATACCTTCACTAAGCTTTTCTTTTGATTTGCATTCAAAGAAGATGAAATAATTACAAGAAGTGTGTCATTGTCACCAAGGTATGCATATTTTAAATGTGAAGGTAAAAATTTTAATTCTAAAACAGATAGTGACTTAACAGAGGGAAAGAAGGTTTTACTTCCCTGTTTGAAAGATCAAGATGTTCAAAATACTTGTTTGTTTTGAAAAGTTGTTTCTCTTCTAGCCATGTTATGTCAGTCGTGTCAATATCTCACTCTTCAAGTTCTTCAATTGTTACAACTTTTCTTTCTTCATTACTGCAGCAGTTGTCTACTTGTTTTGCTACAGCAAAATCCACATTAATGATAAAATTATAATCGTCAATCTCATCGAGATTCTTCATTGTATCTAGCACATTGAATGTAACTTGCTGATTATTAACCCGCATAGTTAACTCTCTTTTTTGCACATCAATTAGAGTCTTTCCTGTGGCTAAGAAAGATCTTCCTAGAATGATTGATACCTCTTTGTCTGCATCAAAATCCAACACTATAAAATCCACTATAAAAGTAAATTTATCTACCTTCAGCAACATGTCTTCAATTTTTCCATCTAGTTAAGCATGAGACCTGTCAGCAAGTTGTAAGGTCATGGTTGTTGGACTCACTTCTCCAACCCCTAACTACTTGAAAACTGACATAGGTATCAAATTAATGCCAACTCCTAAAACACAAAGTGCTTTACCATTATATTTAGTTCCTATAAAATATGAGATTGTGAAACTTCCTAGATCTTTTTACTTCTATAATATTTTGTTCTAAAGCATATGGCTATACTCTTGTGTCAAAATAACTGTTTCAAATTCTCCAGGCCTTCTTTTCCTTACTAAAATATCTTTCAAGCATTTCACTTAATTTGGAATTTGTTAAAAAGCTTCCGCGAATGGAATGTTGATATGTAGTTGTTTCAGCACTTTTAAGAATTTTCTAAATTGCTTGTCTTACTTTTGCTTCTGTAAAACTTTTTAGATCCTTTAAATTCTGTGGTTTCTTGTTCTGAAGCATATGGCTACACCCTTGTGTCAGAACAACTGTTTCAAATTCTCTAGGACTTTTTTTCCTTGGTAAAATATCTTTTAAGAATTTCACTTAATTTGGCATTTGTTACAAAGCTTCTGCGAACAGAATGTTTATATGTAGGTATTTCAGCACTTCTAAGAATTTACTAAATTGCTGGTCTTACTTATGCTTCTAGAATCTTCGTTGAAAGGGTGGTGCATTCTTGAATTACTATGCTGCAACAAGCTGTGCAGACTACTTCTATTTTTCCATGGTTTGGTCTACTGTAGTTATTACTGTAGCATCTTCCCCAATAGATTATGGATCATCATTTTTTACAGATGCTGTAGCTTAAGTGTTTTCACCGGTGTGTTGGATAGTTGAAGGTTGTGGCTTTTCTTCGACTTGAGTTTTTTCTTAGGTTGAGATAGGTTCAACTCTTTTCTTTGGTATACCAACCAGGATATGAACATCCTTTCCAAATCTTAAATTAATCATCTTACAATATTTTTTTTCTTCTGTTTTAGAATCCTTTGTGTTGTTGGCTAAGCTACCCTGAGGTCTATTGTTTAATGCTGTAACAAGTTATCCAACTTGATTCTCTAAGTTTCTTAAAGATACAACTTGACTTTGGACAACTGCTTCATTTTTTACAATATACTCAATTGATAGTGGGTTCTTAGTTAGGCTTTTGAAATTCAATGGCAGCAACACGCGCTGGATGGGTACTCCGTATGGTTCTCAGCGAAGGCTAAATTGACGACGAAAGATGAGACAATGCCCACGGTAGTCCGTTGCCCTGAAAGGATTTCAATCAAAGAGAAAGAGATATTAGAGTCAGAGACGAGAATGAGAGTGACAACACTTACAGGAAAACAAGATGAGTGGGGTTTGTTTTTTTTTTTTTTATTTCCTTAACTAAACAATGTCATTTCTCTTAGCTTTTTACAACGACGGTTCTTTATTAACTGTCATTAAAATTCTACACATATAATGACCGTTGTATATAATGACAGTTTTTTAAGAGCCGTAATTAATATTAAAATTTTTTTTGACTAAATACATAATGACAATTATGCTTAAAAAAGGGCCATTAAAAGCAAAGACTATTTTTAATTGCACACATAATAACCGTCAGTAAAAATAGTCATGTTCAATGACAGTTTTTATAAGTGAACCTTCATTAAAATTAATTATGGATTTTACTTTACATTTAATGACGGTTTTATTACATAATGGCCATCATAAATGCTACATATTATAACTGTTCATATAATAACCATCATTAAAGATATTTAATGACAGTTGTTAGAAAGAACCGTCAAAACATATGGGTCATTACTTTACATTTTGTAATAGTGTGAATTCTAAAATGCTTATAAGCATCTTAGAAAAAGTATGGGTCATTAATTTTTTATTAATAAAGCTTTTATAATTAAAGTTTTTATAGAAAAAGTTTTAGTTGTTTGGTTGTCAATTATAGTTTTGTTAAAAATTATAAACTTATTTTAATAGATAATTTTTTTAAAATTATGTTATGAAAAAAATAAAATAAGATTATCAAATAACTAAAGGATATTTTAGATATTTTAACATTTAAAAAAAAACTTTTCATCCTTTACTCCAAAAGCCCAAAATTTGAACTTTTACGAGCAGAGGTAAAATGGTTTACATAAACTTCAAAAGCTTTACTAAAAAATAAACCAAACAATAACAAAAATTTTAATAAGAGCTTATGGGATTAAATAAGCACTTATACCAATTAGATAAGCTACAGCATTTACTATTTTTTATTCTATTTAAATACTTACAATTAATGCAATATAAACATTTATTTATAAAAATTAGAAATAATTTATGAGTTTATGGTTTGGAGCTACCTTTCAATTTGTATTCAAGATTTTTATTATTTCATTTTAATATGAAGACATTAGGTTTTCTTTCTAATGCTAAAAAAATTGATTTCATATTTATATTAGATTATACACAACACACACATGCACAAAATAACATATACTCATTCTCAAGTATGGGTGCCTTTACTTTTTAAAATGTGGAGACACTATTAAGCCATTTGGTTTGATAGAATTATTTTTAAATACATTATAAAGTCAGGTGGTTTAATAGCATTAAAATTTGACTATTTTAAACCTTATGATTTAAAAGTGTGTCCGCATAAAAAAAAAAAAATGAAAGTGTCTGCAATAGAAAAAGACTATATATATAGTACTTATCGGATCTAGGATCCTAGACTGACATTATATTATTAAATCGCATGGTTTAATAGTTTTTCTGGATTATTTTAAACCTCATGATTTAAAAGCGTGTTCGCATAAAAAAAAATAAAAGCACCCACAATAGAGAAGGACTATATATATAGTACTTATCGGATCCAGGATCCTTGATTGACATTATATTATTAAATCGCAAGGTTGAATAGTTTTTCTGGACTTTAACAAAGTCCAAGATCCTACGCTGGAACTATATATACACACACACATGACACACACACACATGCTTCATACAATGTAGTAGCGACTAGCAACTAAGGGTTCAAAAAAGATTAAAATTAAAATTAAAATAATAAAATTATATTAAAATTAACAAATAAAATTATAATATATATATAATATCAACTAATTATTTATTACCAATTTATTTAACAAATTAAACAAATTTAAAGTTTAAATCTTTTTTAATTATAGTTAACAGTAAATATGGATGGTTTAACACTAAGGGTAAAATTATCCAAGTAAAAATAAGTAAATACTTTCCCATTAGAATTTCATGTCAAACCAAATAAAAGAATTAGAAGCCACTCCTCTATTTTCCTCTCTAATCCTCTCATTTCATCTCCTTTCCTTTCATTTCCTCTCATTTCCTTTCATTTCCTCTCATTTCCTCTCATTTTTTTTGAAACCAAACATCAACGTAAAAGTAGATAATATTACTTCTCTTCAAAGTTTAAGCAAGGCAGGTATTGCAATGAAGCTGCTATTTGTGTACTTAATTCTTGGATAAAAATTACTGAAGTATAGTCTTGTGAAAGAACTAGTTTTCTTGAACTGTCAATGGTCCCGTTTATGATTGGGAGATTTTGATAAAAATTAATATGATAAATTCTTTATAAGTATTTTTCCTTGAAGTACCATCTTTCATAACGTTTGTGAAATCAAGGTATTACCATCTCTCATTAAATATTTACTCTTGATTTGGATCAACTAATCTGAATTTGATGGAAGATTATGATATTGTGTGATTTTGTGAATGCGGTCTTATCTCATGTAACTCAGTAATAAATTAATTAAAGTTCGGTCACAAATTACAAACTCACAAACTGCTGCTGCCTCATTAATCGCATTGCCCAAATTCAGTGCACTTATCAAAAGTTTGTTTATAAATAAATGAGTGATAAGAGTCATTCTAAATATTTGCAAAAAGGGTGAGTGATTTCTAGTTCTGTTTTCAATGTTCGGAGTGCAATTGTGATTGATAGTAATATATATTCCACCATTCTATACATTCATTTAGAATAATAACATATGAAAAAAAGATAATAACTCGATTTATAGGGTAATAAAGAAAAGAAAGACGCTAAGAGAGAAACACAGATTCGAAGATTTGATCACTTTGTTGGAGGAACAATTACATCAATCCCCAGAATGTTGAAATAAAACACATACGATATCTAGTGTTAAGTGTAAACATATATATATATGTCCATAGATACAAATTCGAACAATAGATTTCTCATTTCAATTTATGTTCTGCTCAAAGCAATGGCTTTTATTCCACAAACGCAAACAAGAAAGACTGCTCACAAAGTTAACAAACACACAGAGGAAACATGTTGTTAACTAGTTGAAGCAACATCATCTAGAAACTCCACTCTAATCTTCTTGAGCTTTGCAGCGGCATCTTTCATGGATACCCTCTCTTCTGGTGACCCCATGCAACAATTCAATGCCAAATGCATGATGCTTAATAAACAATCCATTTTAGCAGAAAACGCTTGCTCTTCTCTTACAAAATTTGCATCAACAACATCAGTCAAAGCATGAGGTAATGACTCCTTTACCCAATTTCTTAAACTTATTTCTTCGGTAAACATTTCATCTGTGGGCTTCTTTCTTGTGAAAGTTTCCATCAATAAAACACCATAACTATAGACATCACTTTTTGCTGAAATGATTCCTCCTGATCCATACTCTGCGTTTTTCGGTTTCAATATATCAAATAAGCATGAGATTATGAAACAAATGATAAACAAATAATATTTTGATTATCAAGGTTGCCCAAACTTTGACAGTGCTTGAAAAAATAGCAAAAATTCGAAATTATAATTGAAACCTCACCTGGTGCCATATAACCAATTGTAGCCATTGTCATGGTTTGGGTCACAGAATCTTCTCCATCACCTAAGAGTTTGGAAATGCCGAAGTCGCTCACATGTGCCACCATATTTTCGTCCAAGAGAATGTTGCTAGGCTTCAAATCACAATGAATTACAGGTGCTGATGAATGACCGTGATGGAGATATTCAAGAGCTGATCCCACATCTATCATTATGTTCAGCCTCTGTAGGATATCTAGGAAATAGTTGTGAGAATACAACCACTTCTCAAGACTACCATTGGGCATGAACTCAAGTACCAATGCTTTAAAATGTGGATTACAACAGCTGCTAATGATCTTTATGAGATTTCGGTGACGAACATTCCGCAGTACTTCACATTCAAAATCAAAACTCCTAAAGGCTCTCTCTAGCTGCAGATTGAAAACCTTTATTGCAACAATAGTCCCATCATGAAGTGTGCCTTTATACACTGATCCGAAGCTACCCCTCCCTAACAAGTTACATTCGTTAAATCCATCAGTTGCTAGTTGAATATCATGATAGGATATTCTTCTCCATATTGTCAGAGAGAACAAATCTTCATGACCTGGAATTCTTGTTTTCCTATTTCGACATCTTATGAAAAAGATGATCACAATTGTTATTAGTACACCGGATATAATCGATGGCAAAGTATATTTCAGGACGAGCAGAGTAGCTTTCTTGGATCCATTGCTATTATCTTCCTTGCAAGGTGGGACTTGAAGTCTTGGTGGACCGCAGAGCGCATAATTCCCAAAGAAGGATCGAGCTGAAATGTTTTTAAAAGGTCCTTTGACAGGAATTTCCCCTTCTAGCCTATTTTGAGACACATTAAGTTGTTTGAGATATGAGAGAGCCTCCATTGACTTTGGAATTTCTCCAGAGAGATTGTTGCTAGAGAGATCCAAAGATTCTAACCTTATCAAACTGCCAAATGATTCAGGGATCGGACCAGAAAATTGGTTTCTAGCCAAGGATAAATTTGCCAGATCTTTGAGGCCGCCGATACTTACTGGTATATCACCTGAAAATTGATTTATTGATAAATCTAACTCTATTAAGACCTTTAAGTTTTGTATATCTGAAGATAGAGGACCACTCAGAGAATTTGTTGACAAGTTTACATACAAGATGTACTCAAGACTCCACAAGGATGATGGGATGGTAGAAGTGAGAGTGTTGGAGCTTAAAAAGAGTGCCCTTAGAGAAGTCAGACTCCCCAGGCATTGCGGTATATGTCCGAAGAGCTTGTTTTCGTTTAAAAATAAACCGTTCAACCGCTCTAAGCGGCAAAGATCACTGGGAATGTATCCTTGCAAATTGTTGGCATCGAGATATAAAACTTGTAGTGTCTTTAACCTTCCCATTGATGTTGGAATAGTTCCATCCAAGTCGTTATTGAAGAGGCTTAAAATTATCAAGCCACGTAAATTACCAATCTCTTGAGGAATGCTGCCCCTAAGTTTGCAATCATGTGCAAAAATGTTTTGAAGCGACTGAGAGAAATTCCCAATTACTGATGGAAGGATGCCGCCTAATGGATTAGAACCTAAGCCTAAAAATGCCAGCATCCTGCAAGAGGTCAAAGAAGGGAGAAAACTCCATCCACCAGTAGATGATTCAGTCGTCAAGTAATTAAATGCCAGGTTGAGCATGCTAAGGAGTCTCAAGTTGCCAAATGTGTTTGGAATAAGGCCAAAGAAAGAGTTGTAGCTCAAGTCTAGGACACTGAGTTTAGAAGCGTTGGTGATGGAGTTTGGAATTTTCCCGCTAAGTTTATTGTTTGCCAAACTTAACCACTCCATGTTTGGAAGCGAATGACCAATCGTTGATGGTATATGGCCTGAGAAGTGGTTATCAGCTAGGGTAATTCTTGTTATGGTTGAAATATTGAAGATTGCGGGTGGGATAGAACCAGTTAAGTTGTTGGAATAAAGAGCTAAATGGTCCAAATTTTGTAGATTGCCCATCTCAGTTGGAATTTCACCTGCTGGAATAAATGCCCACATTATATTAACAGTTATTGAGCTGAAAGTTCGAGCAGAGTAATGTATATGTTAAAATGCATGAAAGTTGCAAGTTTCGTTTGACACCAAGCATATGAATTATAATCTCTCTAGTTCAGCGGGTTTGTGATTTTGTTAATTAGTTGGAAAAAAAAATGATAGAGAATGTTTAAATTGGGCCCTTTATTTTCATTATAGAATATATTAACTATTAATTTTCATGAAAAAAATACTTATTTCCATAAAATTATCCAAGCTTTTAAAAAGATTCAGAATTACAGATCAAATTTTTGTACTGTAATAACTTTGCTAGTACGTTCAATCAGTAGTTTGTTTGAGGAAAGAAGATTAGAATAGGCTATGGGTACGGTAGTTAGGCGGTACCTTTTTCGTAAACCGTAGTATAGTAAATGTTTGACTTTTTTTATTTGAAAGTATGTCATAAACAATTCTGTCCGCTAATTGAATAGAGAAAAAGAGGGAAAAATTGACACATATCGTAACTACAAACAATTATCTTTTTCTATTAATAATTTTAGCAGATTCTAACAGTTGAATCCGAGAGTCGTTATATAGTAAATTTTATAGTGGATAAAATTAATATTCTACACACTATCTAATTGATTAATGTCATATGAATTGATACCTTGTCAATTCTTGGGGCAGCTAGCATTACTCTCATTCTAAATATAAGATAAAAGTTAATAATAAAAGCATTTGGAAATTGGGTTGAATTCCTCATTAGGGATCAATTTAGGATTGTGGTGGCTAATGAAATTGCTTTTTATTGTATGAGTTAAATAAGATGCCGATTGAAAAAATAACTTATTGTTTTGAAAATTGTATTGTTATGGTTAATGTAAGTTTGTAAAGAAAAATACATGTGTTTAGTAAATTTGATTACAAAAGTACTATTTTATTATATAATGACAAAAGATAGACATAAACTTAAATTTCCTTTTATTTACATATTAGGGTTTGCAGAAAAATAAAATATAGTTATCTTTTTGTTAAAATTTTAAAGTTATAATAGGAGCTTTAAAAGTGCATAGTAGATTATTTAATAAACTCCTTATAAAATGCAACATCATACCTTTTTCAAAAAATTTGAAAAGGACACATATACCTGCAAAGTATAGAAAAATAGTTATATAGACCCTAAGTTTTTAATAAGGGACACTAAGATCTCTTTTTTACTATAATACTCTTTTGCTCTATTAACTCAAAAAAAATTGACTCCAATGTTTTATAGTAAATAAAAATATAAAATTAAAATAAATGTAATAATATATACATTTTAAAATAATTTAATATTTAAAAATATTTTATACTTTACAGTCCTATATTATGTTAAATTAAATTTTATTATAAATAAAATCATAATATTAAAATAAATATGTAAAAAGTTTAAATTATTTTCAATATTATATAAAATAATTTTAATATTATTAATACATTAGATATATTTAATTAGTTGTTAAATCTATTTAACCCAAAGATTTATTTAAAATTTTATAATAAATACAAATATATTATTAAAATAAATATAATAATTTACATTTTAAAAATTATTTTATATATTAAAAAATTATAATATTAGTAATCTACTTGACAAATTAAACTATTTAAATTATATTTGTATTTATTAAAAAATTTTAAACCCAATATTGTTAATTACTATCTACAAAGTATATTATAGTTAAAAGAGGGTCTTGTTATCCCCTACTCAAAACTTGAAGATTTACATAATTATTTCTTCAAATCCTAAGCGTGTAGGTGTCCTTCTCCCTAAAAAATTATTGTCAAAATGGACAAATTTATTAAAAAAGCAGTTTTAAAAAATTTTACCAAACACCATTTTTATTAAACTTATGAAATAAGTTGCTTATATCATTTTGCCCCCAAGGGTGTAGTCGAGTTAGTTGGTAGTGTAGCTGTCGCCCCTCACACTTGTGTGACTTGAGTTCGATTCTTAGGGGTGGTAAGAGGATAAAAATTGATTTGATCTTGTCCACCCCCTTACTTTAAAAAAAAAAACTGCTTATATCATTTTAATTGCAATCCCGAACCGGTCTAGATGATTCAAACTTCTGAAATAAACGATCCGGTCACCCAGAAGTTGTGGTATGAATTCAAAGTACTTCATATGGCCAAATGAACAATTTTTCTACGTCGGCTAGGAAATATATCCTCAGTGCAAATTCGCCGTATATGACTTAAAATGCATACGTCAGTAAAAGAGGGGGAAAAAAATTCAACGCACTATAAAAAAAAAATAAAAAATAAAGAATACAACCTGAAAACATTTGAGTTCATACTTCTTTATTTAGCGACATCCTATTGTATATAATTGCGTACATTCTGACGAGGAAATTATTCTCTCTTTATATATTTTATCAAATATAAGTACGTTTAACATTCAAAAGAGGTAAAAATGTCTGATTCGTAATTACTATCTTTCAGAAGTAATAAATATGCTTCGAAAAATAAATTAATAACTAACCTAAAAAATAATGGAAGTAAAAGAAATTAAAAAAAAAAAGAATAACTATATCACAACTACTATCTCAAATGTTGGATAATAGGTAAGAACTCTAATAGTATTCTTTTTATTCAAGCTTTTAATTAATACAAACGAGTTAGAATTTGATCCTTTCATGCTGCTCTCTTCAACTTTAAAACCAACTGATTTAGCATCGGTGATGTACTGGCAATAGCATTCCGATGCTCAAGTCGATTGAAAGTCAAAGGAATTACTTTGGAAAGAAATAGGAAAGGTAGAAAGGGTAAATAGCTAGGTTGGGAATTTGGCTATCTCTAATCTTCGGTGAGAAATTGATTGCACCCCTATATGAAATGAGTTCTGCAATAGGGTTGGCAAATAAGGATTTCGGTTAAACTTTTGCAAGCCTAGGCCGAAACCCATTAGAGTAGAAGTACAAGGATTGGACCTAGGCTGGGTCCTATGCGGGCCTGTGTTGGGCTTGAACCGAGCTTGGGCTTTTACTTATTTTTTTAATTTTTTAAAAAATTATTCTAAATTTAAAATGAGTTAATAATAAACAAGTTGTTATAATCAACAATGAATTAAAAAAATAAATATTTCAAGATAAAATAATAAATAAAAAAATGAAGCAAGTAAAAGTTTAAAGATTTAATTTTTTAGTACAAATACTGAACTTTCTAATTCAAGTACTATTTTAATTAATTAACACTTAAAAGAGAATTTAGTATTATAATTTTAAGTTTTTTAATTCATTATTGATATATAAATTATGGATTTAAACTTTTTTTTAATTTCTCCATTATTTTTCAAATTTGAATTTATTATTTTAATTTATAAATTTATTTTTTTAAAAAAATAGAGAACTTGAGTCTGGCCAAAGTTTTTTTCCTTAAACCCTTGTCCAGGCCCTCATGCGGAAGGCCCTGGCCGAAGCTCATAGGAATGGGGCGAACTAGCTTGGATTTAGGCTTGCCTAGACTTTTTTGCCATCCCAATTATGCAGAAACACAAATATAGATATGCTTCTAGTAGAGGAGCTAGGTGGAACATACCTTGTAAGTTATTATCACCAAGATATATAGTGCTTAGCTTACTCCAATTTCCAATATTTTCTGGCAGCCGTCCGGTGAATTTATTGTTATCCAACATCAAAGTATGAAGATTGCCAAATCTTGATAAATTGCCGAGAGAATTTGGGATGAGACCACTGAAATTGTTATTAGAAAGACTCAAGCGTTGAAGCTTGGATAAAACACCGATCCATAATGGAAAGCTTCCACTCAATTTATTGTTAGCAAAATTTATGAATTTGAGTCGGCGTAGTTGCGCCAATTCATTAGGCATATGGCCATAGAAATTGTTATCACTAATATCCAAATACACTAAGAATGAGAGATTTCCCACGTGTGGAGGAATGGTACCTCCCAGACCGATCGCTGAAAGATTAAAGGCTCTGACTCTATGATGACGGGAACTACAAGATATGCCAACCCAATTGCATATTGGGTAAGACATGGACCAATTATGTGTCAGAACACTATGAGGATCAGTGACATGAGCTTTGAATGTAAGAAGAGTTGATTGATCTCCACTTATGTCTCTTGCAGACGTAGCAAAGCTGGCCATGAAATAACATAAGAACAACATTGGTACCAAGTAGAAGTATCCCATATTGGTCTTTTTAATATAGACAGCAAGCTAAGTTTATTTGCAAAGTAAGATGGATATAATTTTTAACGAGAGATCATACTTATACAAGAGATTCATGAGCCTTCGAAGTGACCAATAAAGCAAATTATATGGCGGTGGGTCAATTTTCTATGTTGCGTGATCTACATGCTATTGCAACAGTCTCTACATTAAGTGAAATTAATGATTCGTCCACTACAGTAAAAGATACCGTCCGCTTCAGGGTGGTGGTGGGTCAAGTTTGTCCCTGAGTCAGCTTACAGTAATTTGAATTAACTTTTAAGAGACTCTTATTTTCGTTGATTACGATTTGGGATCGATCACATACGCGAATGTAGTCAATTTGCAGTTCCTTATTCACTATATATGGTCTATGAATGGATAGCTCTAACGTGAATTAAGGGCTGATCATGACCTTGACTTGCATGTAAACACACATTCCGCTCTCATACATTTTGTTCTAAATTTTCTCCATTTACCAGGTCTCCGCTGTCAACCTTAGACGGTTCAATTTGTATATTCAGGACCTCGTTGTTTCTAAAAAGCATAGAGACATACACCATATCAATTCCAACTCAATAAATCTTCATTTTTGACAAGATTTTTGGATCTCGAGTAGGGTGGATATATCCAACCAGATCCGCCTCTGTGCCATCCCAATATATTTTAGAATTGGAAGAGTATCAATGACCGTGTAATTGTAAATTTGTAATGTGTAATTCCAATTTGAGGACTCAAATGAATTTATTTTAATATTCCATAAATTGTTAACTTTAATTGAATAATAGGTTTTATCGGTTGTGACTTGGATCAACGTGGCAATTAATAATTCGAAAAATTGATTAGAGAATAATTTTTAAAAAAAAATTGTACTTTTCTATTGGATCTAACAAAGATACAAATTAATAACTGATTAATTTGAAACTAAATACATGTAATATGTCATTGAAATGTTATTGCAAAGAAGCACCCTGGCAGTGACGCTTGGAAAAGTCCACCAAAGCCTTTTGCACCTTCTCCTCCAAGACCATCAATAGATTCTTCCACCATTTCAAACGTTATGACAACATGGTCAGAATTGAATTATAGGATGCTTGCAAGTTTCTTCTATGGAATTTGAGAATTTGTGCTGGCAAAAGTGAATGATGCATGTAACTAGCTAACCCGTGTAGAGTTCGTTTGACTCATAAATCTTTGTCGCTTTCAATCTTTTCAAAAAGGGTCTTGCTAGTTGCTAACATGTGAAAGCAAACCTTTAATGAATTGTGAACTCAGTGTTGGTATTTTGCACTTATCTGTAAGTAATGTTTTACCCCGCGTGCATTTATATCATCGTACTGTTATAGATTCAATTACTTTTAGAGTAGAAAAAATTACTTCTCTTGAAAGTGAAAACAGGGCAGGTATTGCATTGCAGCTTCTATTCGTAGTAGTTAATTCTTGGATGAAATTTATTAAACTGAGGTCTCGTGAAAGAACTAGTTTTCGTAAATTGTAAATGATTTTGTTTACGATTGGGAGATTTTGATCAAAATTAATATGATAAATTCTTTGCAAGTTTTTTTTTTGGAGTCTCATCTTTCATAATGTTTCTAAAATCAAAGTATTACCATCTCTGATTAATTATTTACTCTTGATTTGGATGACCTAATCTGAACTCGATGAAAGATTATGATTTTGTGTGATTTTATTAATTTGGTCCTATCTCTTGTAAGTCATTAATGAATTAATTAGAGTTTGCAGACAAATTACTAAAAAAGCTGCCGCTGCTTTTTCATTCTTCTTTTTGTTTTTTTTAAAAGGAAAGGAGGTGGGCAAGCCCAAATTAATTTTTATCCCCCTCCCCACCCTGAAGACTCGAACCCGAGTCTACACAAGTGAGAGACGACAAATTGCATTGCCAACCAACTCAGCTACGCCCTTGGGGGCTGCTGCTGCTTTTTCATTAATGTTATTTATTTTGGGTTCGTTCATGTAATTTTTTTCCACCCAAATCCCAAGTACTTCCTGCAATATCATTCCTGTGTACATGTTTTCCCCCAAGACACGTTTAACTTCGGCTCAGGGTAACAAAGCTAAACTTTTCCTGCCGTCACAGTTGGGGCTGTGGAGAAACAGCTTCGTGTCGACGCATGTCATGGTGTCAAGATTGTCGCTGATGCTCTCGTGTGTGACTGCCGCGACCCCGTTTTTGATCTTATAGCCCTCCCCGTATGTATTGCAGCTCACCTCAGCTCATGTCAATTTATGTGATGTTTGTATGATTATAGATTATTATTGCTGATGCTGAATGATAAGCTAAATAATTCGTTGTTAAGTCATCTTCATTTGATTTTTTAATTGAAAATGAAAAAAATAATAATTTTGAGCAAAGAAAAATATAGAAAATGTTTATTTTTATTTATTTTTTTATTTTTTATTTTTTGGGATTTCCTCATTGTGGCTGTTATCTTTCATTATATGGTCCTAGTTAAATATTTCAAGTTGTTGTAGTCAGTGAAATTCTTTTCGATATTTATTCTTGCTTGTGTATTTTTCCTTTTCAACTTATTTTTTTGCTGATTCTTTATGTTATATCCTTTTTTGTTTCCCCTGTAGGCTGGCATGCCCGGTGCTACCAATCTGAAAGAATCTCAAGTATTAGAAAGCATTGTGAAGAAGCAGGCTTCAGATGGACGTCTTTATGCTGCTGTCTGTGCTTCACCTGCTGTGGCATTAGGGTCTTGGGGTCTCTTGAAGGGATTGAAGGTAAGAATTAGATAAGCCTTTTTTTATGTTTTCCCCTCACCGATGATTATTAAGATCTAATTTATGTGGTTATTCATTTTTTTAGGCTACTTGTTATCCATCATTTATGGAGCAATTAGCTCCTGCTTGTGCCGCAACTGTTGAATCAAGAGAACAGCAGGATGGTAAAGTTGTTACAAGTCGTGGACCTGGCACTACCATGGAGTTTGCTGTTGCACTTGTTGAGCCGTTGTATGGGAAAGGGAAAGCTGATGAAGTTTCTGGGCCATTGGTATTAACGTTTATAGATTATGTTGTTTAAAAAAATGAGTTGTATAATTTGTGGAAATCCATTCTAATAGGTTCATCTCGCGTATCTAATTGGAAGGTTCAGATGCTAAATGTATTAAAAAAAAATTGTTACGGGGAAAATTGCATTAGTGATTCATTAGATGAAGTTGTATACCTGCTAGTCCGTCTTAAGGTGGTGAAAATAATGTCTGATATAATTAATGGAATCTCGATACATGCATTTGTTGATCAGATTCCTATTGGTGTAATTTCTTTCTCTTGGTATTTGTCTTTAAATTTTCTCTTCCTCATGCTTTTGTCTTTACTGTCACCCTGTGCCTAGGTAATGCGTGCAAATCATGGAGATGAATGCGCTGTTGCTGAATTCAATCCAATCAAGTGGACATTTGACAATTCTCCACAAGTGAGATTGGACTTCTAGTTTCTTGTAATTGTTTATCTTCTTCCAATGTTTTCAGGCATACCCATTTGGCAATATATAAAAATCTGTGATATCTTCGATACATCTACATATAGATCATTAGCTTCACTCATTTGTGAACATACTGGAGGTAGCAGATTTATTGTGATGAAATCTCTAATAAATCCAAAGTTTGATGCAACTACAAAAGAATTTGGGGCCGGGGGGGGGGGGGGGTGGGTTGGGTTGGGTGGCACATGAACAAAAGGAATGACGGGTGAAAGTTGAGGCTATCGGCAAGCTGTAAAATGGGGAGATGATATTTCAAATTAGAGATAATTTCGAATGTTACAGTTCTTGGTGTAATTTTATGCTTTCTTTCCTTTCAGATTCTTGTGCCTATCGCGAATGGTTCAGAGGAGATGGAAGCTGTTGTGATAATTGACGTTCTTCGACGAGCTAAAGCAAATGTTGTGGTTGCATCAGTTGAGGATAAACTAGAAATTCTGGCTTCTCGCCAAGTTAAATTAGTGGCAGATGTGCTCATCGATGAGGCAGCTAAACTTTCGTATGATTTAATTGTCTTGCCAGTAAGTGGGGGTTGCTTATCCTTTCTTCATAGTCTTTACCACATTATTGACTTACTAACTACAATTTATCTATGCGCAGGGTGGACTTGGTGGTGCTCAAGCATTTGCGAAGTCAGAGAAATTGGTGAATATGCTAAAGAAGCAAAAGGAATCAAATAGACCTTACGGCGCTGTATGTGCATCCCCGGCTTTAGTGTTGGAGCCCCATGGCTTGCTCAAGGTATGGCCATTTTTGCTTAAATATTTACTCTGTGGATTTGGATCACCTAATCTGAACTTCATGAAAGATTATGATCTTTTGTGATTTTATAAATGTGGTCTTGTCTCATGTAAGTCTGTAATTAATTAATTGAAGTTCGGTGACAAGTAGCAAACTCAACAACTGCTGCTTTATTAGTTGCGCTACCCAAAGAGTTACGATAGACATCCCAAATTTTTTATCCTGAACTCCACCCCAAAAGATTTGGCATTTATTGAGTGGTTGGTAATTTTTTACAAGATTCAAGTAAACTAATTGTATTATCTTACTTGTTGATGCTGAAAATCTTATAATGAACTCTAATATGCACGAACATCTTTTGTGCACTCCAATTTCCAAGCTCTCAGAACAATTCTGCTCTACTGTTGCACAAAGCGATCGAACCAACTTTACTACAGCCTGGCTAGCGTATATACCTGCACCCACAACACACAGTTAGAGGGTGTAGAATGTTTTTCCGGCGATAACCCTCCGACACTCAAGTCAGTTTTCAAGTTTTTTTCACTGTTGAAAAATTTAGGCCAAAGATCTAGGCCTTCTATCTCTTTTTCACAAAATAAGTAACTCGACTTCTCAAAAGAAAAAGGAAATCAAAGAATTCAAGCACAATGTCCCTTTCAGAGAAATTTTGTCCAACCCCTTTACCTTCACTCTTTCTTTCTTTTATACCTTGCCCAAAACCTTCAATCCATCCTTTCTCCCCCTCCTTTCGGGCCCATTACAGATCATTCGAGAACTAGAGTTTAACTACCCTGGCGTGGGTGTTATGCTCGTATTTCTCGGGAGGTACCCATGTCCTGGTAACTGTCACTGGTCACAACTTTAGACTCGTAAATGAGCAGAAACCTTGGTTGACCTAATCAAACAAAGGGAGAGTTTAGGTGACTAGAAACCTGGACACTGGTATCGAGGAGACCACTGCCAACCTAGCAACGAGAATCGGTTTGGCTAAATGACCAGACGCGTGAACTTATAGGCGGCTCTCTTTTGTCTACTCAATAGGTGGCTCAAGGTGGTATGCTCACAATCACCACAATGACCTCCTGGTTAAGGTGGTCTGCTCATGATAACCACAATTACCTCCTGATCGAGATGGTTTGCTCATGGATACCACAATTACTTTTTGGTGGAGATGGTCTGCTCATGGTCGCAAAGACTACTCCCTGTTCAAAACCTGCTCGAGATGGTGTGCTCATGATTATCACAATTACCTCCTGGTTGAGGTAATTAGCAAATTATCTCCTGATCACCTATCAACTCTTTGCTCATTTTTCACCAAGAGGAGATCGTAGTCACCATATTTTATTCTCCAAACATTACCAACTAATTCATGAATGCTCCATCATTTAAGAAGATATTTTGGGATAAAAAATTTGGGATGTATTGCAAATTTTTTTACTGATTTATTTTGGCTTCATTCATGTAAATTTCCCCGTGTCGAACAAGTGGGTGTTGTTGCTGAGTTCTATGGTGGTGAGTTGAATGGCGTGAGTTATAGTGATCCTACTACGGTGAAAAAATATGCTAGACGTTTATCATTCCTGTGTATTTATTTTCCCCTCAAGACGTGTTTAACTTCGGTTCAGGGTAAAAAGGCTACAATTTTTCCTGCCATATGCAATAAGCTATCAGATCAGAGTGAAATTGAGAACATGGTTGTGGTTGATGGCAACCTTATCACCAGCAGAGGGCCAGGAACTTCCATGGAGTTTGCACTGGCAATTGTGGAGAAGTTTTTTGGCCGCAGCAAAGCACTTGAGCTTGCAAAGATAATGCTTTTCAGTCGCACCTAAAGTTTGTACCGAGACCTGACTACTATTAAACTAGAGTATTTATTTGTTGAGAGGTGAAATGGAAACTTTAATTCATGTTTGAATATGGATTCATTGTGCACGTTTGTACAACAGTTTGTTTATAAATAAATAGAGTTCATAAAGAGTCATTGTAAATATTTGCAATAAACGTGAGTGCTGTGTAGTTCTGTTACCAATGTTTTGTGATCAAGAGTAATATAATTATCGTCCCTGGGAATTTAAAATATGAACTAAAAAGTTGTTATATTATATTCCACCTTTCTACAGAATATCAAATAATAGATCGATTTAGAGGATAAGAAGGAAAAGAAAGATGAGCAGAGACTCAAAAAAGAATTGACCACTTTGTTGGAACATAAATCTCTGGAATATTGAAATAGAATACATACCATATCTAGCATTGTGTGTGTGTGTGTGTGTGTTTATACACGTCCAAAGATACAAATTCGTCTATAGATTTCTCATTTCAATTTATATTCTGCTCAAAGTAATGGGCTTTATTCCACAAGCACAAACAAGGACTACACATGAGTTTAACAAACGCAAATAGCAAACGTTACATCAACTAACTGCAGCAACATCATCCAGGAACTTTACTTTGGTCTTCTTAAGCTTTGCTGTAGCATCTGTCATGTTTATCCTCTTGTCAGGTGAGTCCATACAACAACCCAATGCCAAATCCATGATGCTTAGTAAACAATCCATTTTGGCAGAAAAAGCTTGCTCTTCTCGCACCAAATTTGCGTCAACAACTTCAGCCAATCCGCGAGGAAATGACTCCTTTACCCACCTCGTTAAACTTATTTCTCCTGTGAACATTTCATCAGTGGGCGTCTTTCTCGTAAAAGTTTCCATCAGTAAAACACCATAACTGTAGACATCACATTTGGTTGAAACAATTCCTTCTGAGCCATATTCTGCATTTTTTAATTTCAATGTATCAAGTAGATATGTCATTATGAAACAACTGATAAAACAAATAATTTTTTGATAATTAAGGTAACCCAAACGTTGCCCTTGCTTTAAAAAAGAGCAAAAACTTTAATTAAAATTGAAACTTTACCTGGTGCCATATAACCAACTGTAGCCAGTGTCATAGTTTGTATCACAGAATCTTCTCCTTCACCTAAGAGTTTGGAAATGCCGAAGTCGCTCACATGTGCTACCATATTTTCATCCAAGAGAATGTTGGTGGGCTTCAAGTCACAATGAATTATAGGTGCTCACGAATGACCATGATGGAGATATTCGAGAGCCGACCCCACATCTATCATTATATTCAATCTCTGTAAGATATCTAGGATACACTTGTGAGAATACAGCCACTTTTCAAGACTACCATTAGGCATGAACTGAAATATCAATGCTTTAAAATCTATATTAGAACAGCTGCTAAGGATCTTTAGGAGATTTCGATGACGGAGATTCCGTAGAACTTCACATTCAGAATCAAAACTCCTAAATGCTCTCTCTAGTTGCAGGTTGAAATTCTTTATTGCAACATTAGTCCCATCAGAAAAGGTTCCTTTATAAACTGATCCAAAACTACCTATACCAAGCAAATTGCATTCATTTAACTCATCAGTTGCTCGCCGAATGTCTAAGTACGATGTTCTTCTCCATGTTGGACGAGGCAAAAAATCTTCATGATCCAAATGCTTTGCACTCCTCTTTCCGCATCTTATGTACATAATGATGATAATCACTATAAGTATAGTGGATACTATCGAAGGCAAAATATATTGAAGGACAATTAGAGCAACTTTATTGGTTCTTTTTCTGTTATCTTGCTCGCAAGGTGGGACTTGGAGTCTAGGTGGACCGCATAATGCATAATTCCCAAAAAATGATTGAGCTGAGAAGTCTTTAAAAGGGCCCTTGACAGGAATTTCCCCTTCTAGCCTATTGTGAGATACATTAAACTGTTTGAGATGTGAAAGTGCCTCCAATGACTTAGGAATTTTTCCAGAGAGATTGTTGTCAGAGAAATCTAAGGATTCTAAGCTTGTCAAACTGCTAACTGATTCAGGAATAGGACCCTGAAATTGATTACCAGCCAAGGATAGAATTTCTAGATTTTTGAGGGCACCAATGGTTGATGGAATATCACTTGATAATTGATTCCTTGATAAATCTAAATCTATCAAGACCTTTAACTTTTGTATATTCGAAGGGAGAGGACCCTTTAATGAATTTGACGACAAGTTTATATGCAAGATGTATTCAAGACTCCACAAAGATAATGGTAAACTAGAACTGAGCTTATTGGACTGTAAGTAGAGGCTTCTTAGAGAAGTCAAACTTGCCAAGCATTGTGGTATAGTTCCGGAGAGCTTATTTCCACTCAAACTTAATATATTCAACCTCTCCAAATGGCAAAGATCATGAGGAACGGATCCTTGCAAATTATTCTCATCGAGATAAAGACCTTGTAGCTGCTGTAGTGTGCCTATAGATGTTGGAATAGTTCCATTCAAGTCATTGAAGCCGAGACTTAAGGTGATCAAGCCACGTCTTAATTTACTGGCATCAATGTGTCAAGATCTAACTAAGAAATTTCACATCACTAGAAAGCTCTTTGAATTAGGAACTTATTAAATTTTACAGTGTTTGATTTGGAGTTTTTTACATCAAAATATGATTAAATAAGTGTTGACTACTCACATTTGCGGATCAAACCGACTAGGTAGTCAAATTGTGTTTTGCTATGTTCTCTTCCAACTCATTACAGCTAAAACCTTCAATTCAAGTTTGATTCGAATTCTAAAGAATAGAGATCTTATCCTAAGTTTGGAGGGATGTTCCAGGTTGCCCATATAAAGGTATTATGTAGTAACTTTAGGATAGGTGGTGATTTTGAAAGTGTAGCTTAGAAGAGTGCTTTGTTGGAGTTCCTTCTTTAAACTCTATATCACTTGGGTGGATTCCTTAGAGTGGTGAGTTGTAAATCCCTTTATCTCTTGTAGGACTTCATTGAATAGTGAATATTTGTATCCCTTTGTAATCCTCTTGAGTGGTGAGCTTTAGTGAGTTAGAGAGCCCTGTATCTCTCGTAGGACATCATTGGGTGGTGAATTTTCTGTTTCTCATTATAATCCTCTAGAGTGGTGAGTTTTTTTTCTTGCCTTGTCTATATGTATGTGTTTTACTTAATAACAAAAGTTTAGTTTATAATTAGGCCGGTGTCACATTGCAAGCATGTAGGTTACACTGTGACTTGTGTTTGAAGGGGCATAATGTTGTGGGTGACAAATTGCAACATATATATATAGATATATACATATATATTAAATCTGGAATAAACTAAAAGACAGAAAAATACACACTTTAGTACTGTATATTTTATCTTATAATGTATTAAAATCTTTTTTTTGTAACATATAGTGTGGTCTTGATTTTATTACAATAAGGTATATACCTGATTGAAAGATTATATATATATATATATATATGGGATTTCATATCATTAAGCTATTAAGTGTATTAAACCCACAGTTTAACAGTTTTCCCGCACTTTCCTACACTTTAAATTCCTAGATTGAAAAATTTCTTATATATATATATATAAACGGCACTTCTTAACTCCTACTTATCATATGAATAAACCCTTGGTTTGGTTAAGTTGATCGGTACTTTCTATCTATATCTTAAGGTTTGAGTCTTCCAATGACTATAATTTAGAATTTATTCTTTTTATTCAGCGAGGACATCTTTAAATAACAAATAAAAATATAAAATATTTATTAGTACGGGCAGTGTTCCAATCCAAGAATACCGGATTGGAACAATATTACATTCAAAGTCCAACGTTGGTTGTATATGGTGGAGTCCGCCATGTGCAGCCAACAAGGGAAAAAAAGATTCCCGAACACTGTCCCAATCCGGTATTCTCGGATTGAAACAGCTCCTTTTTAGTACAGTTCAGTACAATACACCACAGTTCCTTTAAACGCAAACCAAGGAACTGAAAATATTATTAACAGAACTTCAAAATAGAACGTGGTCTCCCAGCAAAGAAGCAATTTGGTCTTTAATTAAGTAAGAATGCGTATAGCCGTCGTCCTCTTTGTAAATAAAATCAATTGCACGAGCAAGGTTAAGAATCGTCTCGAGCAGCGGCCGAGCAACAACGGTTGGTTTCATCATCGACTCCTCGTTAATATCTTTCCATGCTTTTGCAACTTCTTCTTCAAACATTTTAATTGCCTCTTCCTCAGAGACACCGTGCTGCTTCGTGCAACATTCAATAGCCGATGCAACATGTCCTCTCTTCTGCTCAAACTACATATATAATAACATATGGTCTGGTAATTAGTGCCTGTTTAGGATTGGTATTAGGAGATTTATGACTAATTATTCAAGAAATTAATAGTTAATTTTGGTATTTGATAATTTTTTTTAAAATCACTTCTAATAAAATCGTTCCATTTTTTAGTGCACAGATTTTTAAAATATATAAAACATATATTGGAAGGTTTTGATAATTTTTCTATAAAAATGCGGGGTTACATAAGTAGTGAAAAAAAAACTATGAGGGGATGTAGTGCCATTTTCACTTAATTTAATTAGTAGTTGGTAAAGTTTTTTTTTTTTTTTGTATACCTCATGACCCTGTATGTCATCCATGAGTCTGCAGATAACTGATGCTGCTTTAACAACCTTAGGGTTATCGGAGATCCATTCAAAAACCTCTTTAGTTGCAAAATCACCCATGCCAAGGAAGGCAGTTGTTATGACCAACGTGTAAGCACAACTTGTTAGTGCAATAGGCATATACTCCTCAATTGTTGGAACATAACCTTCACTGAACCATTTGGCTTGAACAAAGTAAGCTCCAATTACTTTTTGATTCTGAGAAGCAAAATGCAACTAAACCTTGGCCGTTATTAAAACAATAATAAGAAATAAGTTTTTAAATTTTAATATACCTGTTGTGATATATTAATTTGATCTAATTAATTTATAAGAGCCAATAATTCAGTAAGGTTCGTGGTTGATGAGTGAGATTTCTCATCTCCATCCAAACAATAAAATAAAGAAGGAAACAACCTCCATTATAGAACACACTTTTGATAACTTTTATATAACCTTACAAGCAAGAATAAATGGTTCTTTAGCTCCAAGGGTTTAAGCTGATTATCTAATTAATCCTTATATCTGTAATAATTCAGGGAGAGATGTGTTATAATTTTAGCAAAATTTCAGCGGTGGTGAATGCAATATTTTCTAAAATTTTGTGAAACTTTAATTTACCCATAGATATTTGATGTAATTTTGTGGGTGTAGCAGATATTCCTCCCAAAATTGTTTACAATATTCATATCAGTAATTAAAGAAAAAAAAAATTAGGGATGATGATGCATACCGCCTCTTTTGCATAACGTACGCAGTTTGGTCTTCCTTGCTTGGCCATATCTTCCTCAATTTCATTAAAAGCATCTAAGAGTGTCTTGTAAATCAATTTCATGTATTCTGGAAGCATATCTACGGCATCAATATTCCATCTGAAAATCAATTTAATAACCTTTTAAAATAATAGCAACAAAAATAAATTCTGAAATTCAAAATTAATTAGCTATACGCAAGGCACTAACCTTTGAACTGCTTCAGTAAAGAGGCTGAGTTCTTCAAGTGTACCATATGCATCATAAGTATCATCTATGATGGATAATATGTAATTTAGTTGGGTCATTATCTTTCTCCCAAATGCATAATGGGGTTCGAAGTATGTCCCTAAGTCCCAAAAATATAACTCCACTAATCTGTCTCTTGCATAAGGTAGTTTTGTAGTAAAGTCTAAATCTTTCCACCACCTGAAAAAAAAAAGTATCATAATTCTATTGTCTGGTTGATGTACGATGAAGGTAGAAAAGAATTTCTCCCTATCGAAAGAACTTACTTTGTTAATTCATTGAGTTCCTCCTTATGTAGCTCTAGCAATATGTTAAAATCTAACTTTGCAAAATTTAGCAAAGTTTTATTGTGCAAATGATCATTTGTTGAATTGATCATAGATATAAAATATCTCGCCTCTAATCTTGGTAGGGTTTTACGAAGAGGACGGTATAGAGCATGATTTATCTGTTCCGCAAGACTAGGGCTTACATGATCCTGAGCTACCAATGACTTCAGGTGAGTGGTTGTGAAAGCAATTGCTTCATCTAAAATATCTTCTCCGCGAATTGCCATGTATGCTGCCTCGTACAAACTCAACATCACTTGAACATCGTTTATCAACGATGACTTGAATTTACCTTCATCATCTTTGAACTTCTCAAACACATCTGATTATCACATTCAAAAAGTAAATTACTAAAAGCTTACATGATTAATAATTAGTTAATGATTTTGTAATTGCCACAAATTCTTCATACGGTACAAACTCATGAAGTGGCATAATAATTTTGGTTAGATGAAAATACCACATGACACACGTGATTTATTTTCATTACTATTTTTATTAATCAATCAATACCATAAAAAAAAAAAAAAAAGTGGTACGGTGAGGGCAAAATCGAAATTGATTTTTTAGCTCCTACCTTACAGCATTCAAACTTGGGTGGTTAGTTAAAGAAATTTGCTTGAAAGTCACTCGGGCAAACTGCTGAGGAAAATTCAATACAAAGTATTTGTGGTTCTATCATTACTTACAATTGCAACAGCTTGAGTGAGATTACATACCACATGAAATCTTGATTCCTTGCTGCCTAAGCAATCGAAAATGAAGAGAAACGGTGTAGAGATCAGGGCTATCACCGTCAATATTGTCTTGACATAATTTTTGTATTGCATCTTCTATTTCTTTCTCAAAGTGATAAGCCACCCCTAGGCGTTGTACTTCATCAATCAAGCGTAATTTCTGAACAGGCTTATCTGCAGTATCCGTTATCAATCTTCTTACCTCTTCTTTCAGTGCCTTGTGTCGTTCTTGAGTTGCAGTATGATCAATTGTCTGAAGCACAAAAAATAACTTGTCAAATTCATACAATATTTGATGAATGGTCATCAGAAAGAAAAAAAAAAAAAAACTGTTTTCAAATCATTTGGTCAAACTCCTGAAGATAATCTACATGCCGACTTAACAAATCGAGTAATATATGGGATGTTTAGGTTCATCTTTACCTTGAAATCAGAAGCACCTTTGAGGAAATGGTTTCCCCATAAACTAGGATGGTAATCTGCAGTATGACGAAAAGTATCTTCAGATGACATCTTTGTGTCAGACAAACGGGTGCTGCGGAATTTTGATATTTCTCTGGTATTATAATTTGAATTTCTACTACAACTTGACCCTTTAATATATTCTAATTCGGTTTGCAAAAAAAAATATCAAAACGGACGCATGCAAATTGTTATGAGAGCACCCGATTATATGGCAAATATTAATGAGGTGATAGAGAAAAATAGAAATATAAAGAATACAAGTATTGAAGTATTTATCTCACAATCCAAAGCCCTAGTACACCCAAGCTCTCAAATCAATCAAGAACACTTTAGCTCTGTCAAATGCTAAAGAATTACTTCTCACACAATACTCAAAGTTCTCAAATTGTTTGAAAGCTCCACTCACACTTCGATGCACCTACCTTCCAAGACCCCTCTCTATTTATAGGCAAAATGAGCCTTCAGTCAAATCATTTGGGACCAATCGGCTGAAATAGCCTTCATATGAGCTTGATCATCTTGACTTTTATAAGCCATCAAATGATCATGATATTTGCCAACGTGATGAATAATGGTGCCAAATTGATCTTGCACGCCATTATGCATGAAATGAAGTGAAGAAGCATTTATGGAAGCCTGACTTATTACTCCCAAATGTCGGCAAAATGACCATTTGAAAAATGTGAAGAAAGTGGCCTAGAGACCTTGTGATAAAATGGCCGGTTATTAGTTGTAACATATACACCGAAATTATTTAACTGAGTGCAATGTTATTTTTATTTTTTCGTCATAAATTTGTTTTAAATTTGTCTCGACATACAATCGAGACATTCCAAACGCGATTCAAGGGCCGTGTATTGGATTTTTATTTTGGCACTCGGGTCCGGATTTAGTTTTTTTTAAAAAAAAAAAAAAAAAATCTCTCTTACTATAAATGGAAAGTCGTGAGAGAGAGAGAGGGATTGTTTCTTTCCAAAAATAGAAAGAAAAAGAGGGAGAAAGAGAAAGAAAGAGAGAGGACCCGTTGACCCGCGACCCGCGACCGACCCGCGACCAAGACCCGACCGGATCTCAGGTTTCCGGCCACCATTTCGGTCAAGCTTGGTACCTACGTGAAGCTCGTGAGACGGCCGACGTATCCCTGCCGACATCGTCACGGGAAACCGACCAGAACGCCGGAAACCGAACCCGAAAAACCGCGGCTCAACCCGTTTTTCTCGCCGTCGATCTAGCCGGAATTGGGCCGATCCACCGCTTGGATCTTGTTCCTCAACTTACCCTCATCGTTTTCCGACCAACCCCGTCACCTGAAACGGCCGGATTGCCGCCGATCGACGCCGGAAAGCTCACCGTTTTTGGGGAGTTAGATCCGCCGTTACCGTAGCGCGTGGGAGGTCTCCGCCGGCAGCATTGGACTCACCGAGACCAGATCTAGTAGACCTGAGCTTCCCGTCGCCGTTGAAGGAGTTCCGGTCACCGTTGACCGTTAGGGGAAAATTGGTAAATTCATAAACTTTTGGGGCATTTCTGTAATTTTAAAATCAGTGGACATTTTGGTAATTTTAGTTGAGGACAAGTAGGTAATTTAAGATTTTGGTGATAATTCAGTAATTTACGTCGTTAGGGGCGTTTTGGTAATTTTATAGTTTTTCGAGGGTAATTTTATAAATTCAAACTTGTGGATATTTTTGTAATCGGAATTGAGGATAGTTTGATAATATGTGATTCCGAGGATAATTTGATGAATTTTGATGTCGAGGGTATTTTAGTAATTTTATGAATTCGAGAATATTTTATTATGGATAAATACCGTTTCGAGTATATTAGTTATAATTCGTGATTATGATTAGTAATTATGTTATTTCCTCAAATTAGGAGGATCCGCAAACGAGAATCAACCCGTGGACATTACCGATATCGAATTCCGACACCGTCACTGTGAGTGGAATATACAAAACCTACTTTCATTGTGGTTTATTATGATTTAAAAATATAGAAAGACGTGTTTTGCGAGATTGGTTTTAAAGCGTCGATTTAATGATTTTATATAAATGGATTTTATCTGTGTTTTGGTATTTATTACGAGAAATGTATTTGATTCATGATTTTGGTTATTGATTTTGAATATGCATTGTAATATTTTAAAGAAAAGAAAATCAGATTTAAGAGATGTTAAATGAAAAAGGAAATGAGATTTCGAATGAGATTTTGGATGAGATTTCAAATGTGATTTTGGATGAGATTTCTGATGAGATTATATGTTTATGTATATGTGTACGAAGGTATATGAATATGAGCATAACGATTGTTTTTAAAATCATTAGACAAGACTCCTCCCCTTCGGATCTGATGATACATATGAGATGAGATATGTATGTGGTATGATGAATACAAAAATACGATAATGAGATCTGAGATGAGATCTGAGGCTTTTGGGGCCCGTCGAGTACACACAGAGGCTTTGGGCGGGTGTCTTCAAGCGACTTTGTCTTTTGGGACGAGATTATGCATGCACGAGATATGATGAGATATGATATGGCTTTTCCCTGTCTATCCAGGTGTAGCTCAGGGCGTGATTGTCTGGGATAAGACGTCATTCCCGTCCGTCGGCGAGTCCTGATATGATGAGATTATTTCCCAGGTACTTATTTGGTGATAGTTTTTGGTATTTCAATATTGATGTTATAAGTATGATGAATTTTCATTGATTTATCGCGTATATTTGCGATATCGTTATTTGAGTACGTGGATTTGATTTATTAAGTTATTTAAGTTTTTGCGATATTTTAATGAGTTGGTATTTTGATATGATTTATTAATTTATAGTAAAATTGTGTTGAAAAACTACTATCCACTCAATTTGAAATTTCACCGAGTTTTATACTCATTCCTTTTTATTATATTTTTCCCCCTTAACAAGAGATTCGCAGTCTGACAATCGGCCCGGTATATAGTCGTTTTCAATTTATGGCGTTGTGATGTTAGGAATTATTGATTGATTTATCGAAATATTTTGGGATTGTAATTTGTTACATTTCGGAGATTGTGGTTAGCATATGTATTTTATTTGATATTGAATAATTGAGTGATTTGGTATATTTGGGTTGAGATAATTGATTGACGAAGTTGGTTGTAGTCGGAAATTATTTGGGAGTGCTTGATGTATAATTTTGTAGATTTAGTTTTATAATAAATAAAAGGAGACTTTTTGCCGATTTTTCTAGTAAAATCCGATTATTCAGATTACGTTAAGGAGATTATATAGAATTAGACAGACTCGTCCTGTGGATTCGGGGCGGGTCGTGTCACTAGTCAACCGTTTGCCATAAATGTATCTTCACTTTAGCACTATGCAAGCCAATAAATCAACACAACTTGCCTTGAAAGCCTTTTAATTTATTTGTTATTAATTCCGATTCATTTAAACGCTTGGATGGAAACCATGTGATCGGTGTAACTTGATTAATGTAACATTGTTTTGAGGTTCAGCTGAGTGGGAAGGGGTCTGAGCATTGAGCCAACTGCTAGTAAGTTTTGAATAGCTGAAAATAAATCATGTTCAGATTGCAAGGACAAATAAATGAATTGAAAAAAAAAAGGACGCTAGTCAATTAATTAAATCCACCACCACCGGACCTCTGCTCGTTATTATTATTGCTGGAATATAATTGTTTGGTTTTGTCTTCTAAAAATCAAGCAGTTCTGTACGCAAATTTACGGTGTAGTTTGAATTAATACCACTCAGCTAAATTGGATTTTGACCTGTCTGGTTAGATTAGCAAATTTTGCATCATCAATAGACAATGAGTCCTGCAGACTTTCATGTAGTTTGCAAACATGCTCACAAGTACTAGGTGTAAGTCGAAGAGTCGAACGTACCTTGAAAGTGGTCATAACGAAGACGCAGACTCATAAGCTTACTCAAAATTCCAATCTTTGAAGGAATATTTTCATCAATGCTATTAGAGTCAAGGTACAAATTCTCACAATTCTAATTTACTACCTAAAGAAGAAATTCACTCAAGACTAAACTCAACACAACTTCTTTTATTGCTTATAAGAAGCTTGCTCTGGATGCTTTACAAAGCTAATAATGAGGGGTTTACATGGCAACACAAATGCAACACACACCACACGTTATTTAGTTTAGTTTAAATTAATACCACACAAAGCTTATTACCTAGAGCACTAAGCAAATTTATTAATGAAAATAATTCCTCATCACACAAGCAGCCTATTTCCTGACTTATTGCTTACCAACTCAATTCCACTACATAATTTTGATCCAACAATGGAAGATTCCATGGGCTGGATCTGTTTGATTGGGCTGCTGTTGCATATTTCAACATTCCCCCTCAACACCTACTTTCATCTTCTCAATTATGCTAAGCTAACGACGAAAGTTCCCAAACTTTCTAGCACTCAAACTTTTCTGAACAAATCTACAACTTGTTCATCCGTCTTGATGTATCGTAGTTCAACTTCATCTTGCAAGACTTTTTCCTTGACGAAGTGATAGTGTAACTTCACATGTTTAGCTCTTGCATGGAAGACTGGATTCTCAGTCAAACATATTGCTGATTGATTTTCATAGTACAAGGAAACAACGTAATCGATTGATTGATATAGATCATTCATCAGCTGTATCAACCATTTACTTTCTTGAGCTGCCATTGCTGCTGCTCAATACTCAGCTTTCGTTGTTGACAAAGACACAGTCTGTTGTCTTTTGCTACACCAAGAAACCATTCTAAAACCCAGTTTAAATATATACATGGTGGTTGATCGACGAGTATCGTTATTTCCTACATAATCAGCATCACAATAGCCAACTAGCTTGCAATTTTCACCTTTTTTGTACAAAAGTCCATAGTCAATTATACCCTTCACATATCTCAATATTCACCAAACTGCTTCCAAATTTGACTTCTATGGATTTTGCATATATCGACTCATCACACCAATTCAATAAGAAATGCCAGGTTGGGTCAAGGTCTAGTAGATTAGACTACTTACCAATTGTCAATACATCGTTGCATCTTCGAAGTCTTTTCCTTAATGTGCACACATCTTGCCATTTGGTTCCATTGTTGTTGAGATTTTCTTGCATTCAAGTATACCAAACATCTTCAACAGATCTCTGGAATATTTTTGCTGACAAAAAAGTATTCCTTCTTGTGTGCTATCAACCTCAAGACCAAGAAAATGCTTAAGTTGTCAAAGTTCTTTCATCTGGAAATGAACTAATAAATTCTCTTTTGTTTGAAGAATTTTTTCCTCATTATCAGTGGAAATAATTAAATCATCCACATACACAAACACGACAGCTAACATTCTTCCATTAGCTTTAACAAATAAGCTAAAACCTGTAGGTGTTATTAAATAACCACTTGTTTCAATTCGTATAGTGCTTCCGAAGCTTACATGCATACCCACGATGATATTGGTTTTGATATCCCATTGGCTGAATCATATAGATCTCCCGATCTATCTCTCCGTGAAGAAATGCATTCTTAATATCCATCTGCCACAAGTTCCAGACTTTTTTAGTTGCAAGCATAAGTAGAACTCGTACATTTGTAAACTTTGTCACTAGACTAAATGTTTCATTATAGCCTAGCCCGTACCGCTGAGAGAAACCATGAGCTACCAACCAAGCCTTATACCTCTTAATCAACATATCTAGACAATGTTTTATCTTATAAACCCACTTGCAGGATATGGGTTTTACATCTCTAGGTTTTGGCACAAGTTCCCACGTTTGATTTTGCCGCTGCGCAGCGATCTCTTCTCTTATAGCTTTAATCCACTCAGAATTCTTTGATGTTTGTTCAAATGTATCAAGTTCTGTTGTAATTGCTTCTTCTGCTATGGTTGTAATGGCATACTTGGGTTTTGCTTACGTATTCTTGTCGACCTTTTGACCTATAATTGTGGAGTTGAAGCTTCAGCATCTGCTCGTTAATAAGCACCATTTTGCTAAGGATTCTGAGTTCCCTCTTCTTTTGTTATAGCTTGGCTTCAAATTCTCTTAATTCTGCTAATACCTGCTTTTCTAAGACCATCAAAAAGATACTTCATCGAACACCACATCCTGTGAAGTGTAGCATCTTCCACTTGTAAGATCACAATATTTCCACCCTTTTCTCTGGTTGTCGTATCCCACAAACATGCATCTAACTGCTTTCTTATCAAACTGGCTATGTAAATAATCAGAAACAAATACATAGCAAACACAACCAAATACTCAAAAATAGCTAACTGTAGGTTTCATGTCCTATAGTTTCTTGAAGGGTGAAATAAATTCCAACCTTTGATTGGGGAGCTTATTGATCACATGAGCTACAATTCTCATAGTTTCAGGCCAAAATCTTCTAGGTACATTTATTTCATGTAGCATGCTTTAACAAATTTCTGTAAGATGCCAATTTTTTTCTTTCTGCTATATCATTTTGTTGTGGTGTATTTGACATTCCTACAAATATTGAGAAAACTCACTTGAACTGTACTCTCCCCCATTATCTATGAGGAAACAGAGATCTTCTTACCCCATTACTGACATCCCTCACACATTGTATATGTTCTTATGTTAAGTTCAGGAAGTCCCATAAGCATTAACTTCTTTACCATTATACTTAGCTTGGAATAGTTAACTTGACCCAACTGTAGGTGCCACAAATCTATTGTCTCATTCATTCTTGTCTTGTTTACATATGCAGACTCTACTGACATCACATAAATTTACTCCATTCTTCATGCTCTATCATTAGTGTTTTTGAAATATTAAGGTTATAATACACTTTAACATCTAGCGGGCCAAATAAAACATAGTGGCCTAATGACGTCTTTATGACATTGAAAAATATATTTTTCTTCATGCCTGGAATATGATAGAAATCTTGAAATGGTAATTACAGTTTTACCAATGTGAGCTGTTAGTAACCTCGAGTTGTTAGCTGTCACCACTACTCGACTTCCCTTATACTTAGTCAAATTTTTTAACTTCGGTTTATCTCTAGTCATGCGACTTAAGCAACCTAAATCAACGTTCCAGTCATTATTCTAGTCAATTAGTTCCATGGTTGGCACTATAAGAGCTAATTCTTTTTTCTCTACAATGAATGATGTTTTAGCATCCAAGTCATCTTTGCTTTTCTCTTAAGAACTGGAAGTAGCAGTATTAATCTTAGCAAGCTCCCTTTTTTAGACCAACAATCTTTGACCACGTGGCCCTTCTTCCATAGTTAAAACATTCACAATCAAACTTTTTATTACTACTGCCATTCTTTAAAGCTTCCCCTGGACGAGAATCTCCCTTTCCCTGATGACTCTTGTCATCATTATTTTTAAATATGCGTTTGTTGTGCTGCTTAGAGTTGCCTTTACTTTTTTTGGTGTAGAGTGCTTCCTCCTCACCCTTCAATGATACTTCTCCCTTTTGCTTAACCATTAACTTTTTTATCGGCAAGAAAATTTTCTAACTTAATAAGTGATGGTTATGTTGGCCTTCCTTATGCTACTGCAACAAAGCTTTGATATTAGGGTCCCAAACCATGGACAATTATTCTTTTTATCCTGGCATACCCAAGAGCAGCTATCAGATGTAACTCTGAAATTTTACGGCATATCGACTTTATCTTGTCAAAGCATTAAGCAATCGTCATATTACGTTGCGTGATTGATAGCAACTCATTCTTAAGAAGTTTTAGTTTTGTATCTTTTTTTTTAAAAAAAATTCAGCAAGAGCGTCCCAAGCTTCCTTTTTCAATTATGGTTCTTAAAGCAAACATTGGCTTGCCTGCTTTAATCTTTCACTTTTGCAAAATGCCATTGGTATCTTCCACCGTTGGTTATGCACCTTTACTACCACCTATAATCTTCAAATGGTCTTGACCTTGTGGTAAGATTGCATATACGTTGCCCACATGTTATAGTTTTGGTTGTTCAGCTTCTTGATTCTTCCAACTACATGAAGATCGCCTATCATGTTGGCAAGATTTCAACTATATCAAACAAGCTTGACTAACAATCTTATAGAATTAAAAACTTCTCACGACTCAAGATTACATTGACACGACCCGCCCCTAAACCCCAGGGCGAATCGGCCTAATTCTATTTAATCGTTCTCACATAATCTGATTAATCAGGATTCTACCGAAAATTCGGCAGAGTCTTCCCTAAAATTATTACACAACTAAATCTGTAAAATTATAAATCAAGCACTCCCAAATAATTCCGAATACAACCAACTTCGTCAATCAATTACCTTAACCAAAATACTAAATCACTCAATTATTCAATATCAAACAAAATACATATGTAATCCGCAATCTTCGAAATGTAACAAATTAATTATAATCCCAGAATATCTCAATAAATCAATCGATAACTCCTAACATCATAACATGGCCATAATTTCGAAAATAACTATTGCTGCTGGGTCGACTGTTATACCTGCGAATCTCCTGTGGGGGGAAAAATATAATAAAATGGGGTGAGTATAAAACTCAGTGAGCTCAGTGAGTGTCTAGTAGTTTTTTAACATAATTTTACTCTAAAATAATTAATCAGATCAAAACACCATCTCATCAAAATATCACAAAAATTAAATAACTTATTAAATTCAAATCATGTGTTCAAATAATGATATAGCAAATATTCTGCATAAATCAATGGAAATTCATAATACTTATAATAATCATTACTGAAATACCGAAAACTATCACCAAACAAGTACCTAGGGAAATAATCTCATCATATCCGGGCCTCGACGGACGGGTAATGATGTACTATCTGGATACAATCACACCCCGGAGCTACACGGATAGACAAGGAAAAGCCATATCATATGACATCATATCCGGACCTCAACGGACAGGCAATGACATACTGTCTGGGTATAATCACGCCCCAGAGCTACACGGATAGATCAAAGAAACATCATCTCATATCTCATCATATCTGTGCATACATAATCTGGTCCCCAAAAGACAAAGTCGCCCGAGTACATGGTCCAAAGCCTCTGTGTGTACTCAGACGGGCCCCAAAAGCCTGTATCTCATCTGTATTTCATTATCAGTATTTCTGTATTCATCATACCACATACATATCTCATCTCATCTGTATCATTGTATCTGAAGGGGGAGTGTACTGTCTAATGATTTCAAAAAAAAATGATCCTTATGCTCGTATTCATATACATTTGTACACAAATACATAAACATATAATCTCATCTGATATCCCATTCGAAATCTCATTTAAAATCTCATTTCCATTTTCATTTCACAAGTTTTAAATATGTTTTTCTTTTCTTTAAAATATTATCATGCATATTCAAAATCGATAACCAAAATCATTAATCAAATACATTTCTCGTAATAAATACCAAAACACAGATAAAATCCATTTATATAAAATCATTAAATCGAAGCCTTTAAAATTAATCCCGTAAACATGCTTTACCATATTTTTAAATCATAACAAACTACAATGAAAATAGTTTTATATATTCTACTCACAGTGACGTTGTCCGAACTCGGTATCGACAATGTCCGCTTGTTGATTCTTGTTCATGGATCATCCTAATTTAAGAAAACAACATAATTACTGATCATAATTGCGAATTATAGCTAATATGCTCGAAACGACATTTATCCGTAATACAATGTTCTCGAATTCGTAAATTACCAAAATGCCCTCGACATCAAAATTCATCAAATTATCCTCAGAATCACATATTATCAACTATCCTTGATTCTGATCACAAAGATATCCATAATTTTTAAATTTACAAAATTACCCCTGATAAAATGTAAAATTACCAAAATGCCCCTAACAACGTAAATTACTGAATTACCCCCGAAATCTCAAATTACCTAACTGCCCTAATCTAAAATTACCAAAATGTCCACTAATTTTAAAATTATAGAATTACCCCTAAAGTTTATGAAATTACCGAATTGCCCCTAACGGTCAACGGTGACCGAAACTCATTCAACGGCGACAGGAAGCTCAGGTCTGCTAGTTCTGACCTCGGTGAGTCCAACGATGCCGGCGGTGACCACCCAAGTGCGGCGGTAATGGTAGATCAAGCTCCCCAAAAATCGTGAGCTTTTCGGCTGTCGATCGGCGGTAATCTAGCTGTTTCAGGTGACGGGGTTGGTCAGGAAACGATGAGGGGAAGCTGAGGAAGAAGATCCAAGTGGTGGCACGGCCTAATTCCGGCTAGATTGGCGGCGGGGAGAAAAGAGTTTGGCCACGACTTTTCGAGCTCGTTTGCCTGCGTTCTGTTATGTTTTTGGCGGCGATGACGGGGAAAATACGTTGGCCGGCTTTTAAGCTTCGAATCGGTACCAAGATCGTCCAGTGGGGTAGCCAAAAACGCGAGATCTGGCTGGGTAGGGCGCGCGGGTCGGGTCACGGAACCGGGTCAATAGTAAGCTTCTCTCTCTCTCTCTCTCTCTTTCTATTTTAGGAAAGAAAAAAAATGCTTCTCTCTCTACTTTTTCCTTTTATAGAAACTGAATTTTTTTTTTCCGGGTCCATATGTTACATACATTACCAACGAGTTAGAATTTGGAAATTTTGACTACATGGATGAAACTAGAATGTTGAAAAACCTTGGGAGGAACTCGGATTAATATTAGTCAACGGTCAACTTTCGATCATCAATCAATGTTGGTCAAAGGTCAACATTGATCAACGATTAATTTAAATTCAGGGTAGAACTTCCAGCGGTGATTGTAAGTGCATTCGATCTTTGATCAGTCTAATTTTTTTGGCTTTGCATTCCTCTCGTTGAGATCTTCGATTTGATATGCTATACTGCTATATATAGAGCCAATACCCTCGCTCTAAAACTAAATGATGAGTAAAAATGTAGAGTTAAGAACTCTAATTTTACTACTCAAAGAATAAATTCAATCAACACTATACTCAACACAACTTTTTTTATTAAACTTAGCCTTTGGCCAAGTGGCTAGAGCTACTGCCTCACAGCTAAGGGTAGTGATTCAAACTTCCACAAAAGTATTGTAGGGTTTAATTTCCCTCCTCAAATTTGATTGAAAATAGTCTTTTCTATTTCGAAATGTAAGTGGAGTTGACGTCCCTCGAATATTAGAGAAAGTTAAAATTTGGGTAGTGCTATATAAGATTTAATACAAACTAGTTTTAATAATTGTCTGATTGTAAATATCAGTTATAATCCCATATAATATAATTTGTAATTTAAGCAATAGTCTCATATAATTAAAAAAAAAACACAACTTCTTTTATTACTTCTAAGAAAGCTTGCTCTGGATGGTTTACAAAGCTTACAATGAGGGGTTTATACAGGAACACGAATCCAACAAACATCACACACATTATTTAGTTTAATTTAAATTAATACCACACAAAGCTTATTACCTAATACACTAAGCAAATTTATTAACGAAAATAATTCTTCATCACACACGTAGCCCACTTCCTAACTTATTGCTTACCAACTCAACGCCACTACATAAGTTTTAACTAACAATGGAAGATTCAATGGGCTGGATCTGTTTGATTGGGCTGGTGTGGTATATTTCAACAAAGATTCCACTGAATTTGTTATAAGCAAAGGTAACGTATATGAGTGGGCGTACCCATTCATTCTGCAGATTGCCATGAAATTTATTAATGATGCGTTTGTGATTGAAGTGTTGTAATTTTTAAGCTACAGTTGTTGTAAAAAAAATATAATTATGAAATAAAATTTAGTAATATGTAGTAAATATAAATTTTAAATAATAATTTTGATAAAATTATTAAAGATATAATAGATTTTTCATTATACAAGTGAAAAATTATACTAGTGTAATTTAAAAGTTACAATAATTAGTATTTACCAAACGCTTTAATACTGTATCTTTTAAACTATAAGTGACTAACTTCAATTCCAAACGCACCACAAAACTAATATTAAGATACACAAGGAATGTGAGATTTTTCAAGTGTGGAGGAATAGTGCCTTCAAACTTGTGTCTGAAAAATTTAAGACTGTGACTCTTAGTTCCATAAGAAATACCAACCCAATTGCATATTGGATAAGATATGGGCCAATTATGTTCTAGAACACTCCGAGAATCAGCAACATGGGCTTTGAATGAAAAACAGTTGATTGATCCTTTGTTATATTTTTTACACTGGTCATAGCTAAGCTAGCCACAAAACACTGGAAGCACAATGTCAACGTAGCAATAAAGTAGAATAAATGCGAGCGTATTGGTATTTTTAATAGATAAAGCAGACCAAGCTCCAAGAGAGGATACAAGTGAAGAAAAATAGCATACTTATACAAGATGCTGGACAGACAGACATATAAAATTTGAAATCATAATTAATTAATCTGATCACCTAAATTCCATTGATAATTGAAGTGACATATATTACCCACTATTGCGCCCTCGTAAAGTAAATTAAGGGTTATGGCACGTTCCATGTTACGAGAAGATGCTCAACCTTCAAAACTGGAATATGTGTAGTTTGTTATCCTATGGCACTTTTTTCACAATAAAGAAGAAGATGCTCAACGCTTAAAACTATAATATATTTTATTTTATTTTTATTAATAGCTGACTTATAAAATACTAATTTTTTCATTAAATGAATAAAAAATAAATTACATAGAAAATAAAATTACTTCCAAGTAATTTATTTTTATTTTTTGTGTACTTGCTTCCAAGTCAACGTATGCGCTTCCATTGTCAATTACACAGCACTAGCTTCAGCATAATGAATTGAATATGCATGCACTGCGCATGTGCTTCCCTTTTGATGAAATAAATAAATAAATAAATAAAAGGAAACAACATTGACGTACTGGCTAGTAGTGGCACCTAGTAACCACCCATTTCGCTCTTATGAATTTTATGCCGATTAAAATGTCGGGACTGATCGGGACTCCTATCAGGATCTCCACTGTATCGAGTCGTTTCTCCTCTTTATTATAATTAAAAATTAAAAAAAAAATTGTTCAATCGGGCAAATCCCAACTCCCAAGCCCAATCTTCAATTAATACTGCTACCGCCTACAAGCTACAGCCTAGTGATCATTTAGATAAAACCATTAACATTTTTTTTTCATTAAGTTGTTTTAATTAAAAAACAATTAAATAAAATAACAGTTAAAAGTCAAGTTCGTACCAATCGAGTGTTTTATAGTATTGCTACCTGACTACTATTAAACCAAAGTATTTATTTCTGTATTACTTACTGCCAGTAGAGAGGCGAAATGGAAACTTGAATTCACGTTTGAATATGGATTCAATGTGGCTGGTGCAACAGTTTGTTTATAGATAAAGGAGTTCATAAACAGCATTTTAAATATTTGAAAAAACCTTGAGTTATGAAAGTCCAAAGTCCAATTGTGATTGTGGGCAATATAAACGTTCAAAAATACAAATATGAACTTCAGATTTCTCAGTCCAATATGTTCTGCTCGAAAGTCAAAACAACGGCTTTTATTTCACAAACACGAACAAAGTTAACAAACACATATTCAATGTTACGTTACATCAATGAGTTGAGGTGACATCATCCAGGAACTTCGCTCTAATCTTCTACAGCTTTGCTACAGCTTCTGTCATGTATGTCCTCTGGTCTGGTGACTCCATACAACAATCCAATGCCAAATGCATGATGCTTAATAAACAATCCATTTTGGCAGAAAAAACTTGCTCTTCTTGCACCAAATTTACATCAACAATTTCCATCAATCCATCCATGAGGTAGTGACTCCATTACCCATTGCTTTAAACTCATTTCCTCTGTAAACAAATCATCGGTGGGCTTCTTTTTTGTGAAAGTTTCCATAAGTAGAACTCCATATCTGTAGACACCGCATTTAGAAGAAACAATTCCATCTGTTCCATGCTCTGTAATTTTTTGTTTTCAATTTATTAGAAAGATATCTCATTATGAAATAAGTTGTAAACGAACAATCTTTGAAACGAAATTTGCTTGTGTTTGGGGGAAAAAAACAGCAAGTTTGAATTTAGATATGAAACATTACCCGGTGGCATATAACCAATTGTGGCCATTGTGATGATTTATATCACAGAATCATCTCCTTCACCTAAAAGTTTGGAAATGACGAAATCACTTATATGTGCCACCATATCTTCATCCAAGAGAATGTTGTTAGGCTTCAAATCACACTGAACCATAGGTGCTGATGAATTATCGTGATGGAGATATTCAAGAGCCAACCCCACGTCGTTATATTCAACCTCTCTAGTATATCAAGGAAATAGTTATGAGAATACAACCACTTCTCAAGACTACCACTGGGGCTGAACTCAAATGCCAAGACTTTAAAATCTAAATTACTGACACGACCCGCCACGAATCCACAGGGCGAGTTTGCCTAATTCTATATAATTGTTCTCACGTAATCTAATTAATTAGGATTCTATCGAAAATTCGACAGAGTCTCCCTTTAAATTATTACACAACCAAATCTACAAAATTGTAAATCAATCACTCCCAAATAATTCCGAATACAACCAACTTCGTCAATCAATTACCTTAACCAAAATACCAAATTACTCAATTATTCAATATCAAACAAAATACATATGTTATCCGCAATCTTCGAAATGTAACAAATTAATTATAATCACAGGATATCTCAATAAATCAATCGATACTTCCTAACATCATAACGTGGCCATAATTTCGAAAATAACTATTGCTGCTGGGTCGACTGTTGTACCTGCGAATCTCCTGTGGGGGAAAAAATATAATAAAACGGGGTGAGTATAAAACTCAGTGAGCTCAATAAGTGTCTAGTAGTTTTTTAACATAATTTTACTCTAAAATAATTAATCAGATCAAAACACCATCTCATCAAAATATCACAAATATTAAATAACTTATTAAATTCAAATCATGTGTTCAAATAATGATATCGCAAATATTCTGCATAAATCAATGGAAATTCATAATCATTACTGAAATACCGAAAACTATCACCAAACAAGTATCCAAGGAAATAATCTCATCATATCCAGACCTCGACGGACGGGCAATGATGTACTATCTGGATATAATCACGCCCCGGAGCTACACGGATAGATCAAAGAAACATCATCTCATATCTCATCATATCTGTGCATGCATAATCTGGTCCCCAAAAGACAAAGTCGCCCGACTACATGGGCCAAAGCCTCTGTGTGTACTCAGACGGGCCCCAAAAGCCTGTATCTCATCTGTATCTCATTATCAGTATTTCTGTATTCATCATACTACATACATATCTCATCTCATCTGTATCACTGTATCTGAAGGGGGAGGGTACTGTCTAATGATTTTTAAAAAAAAAACGATCCTTATGCTTGTATTCATATACCTTTGTACACATATACATAAACATATAATCTCATTCGAAATCTCATTCAAAATCTCATCCAAAATCTCATTTCCGTTTTCATTTCACAAGTTTTAAATCTGCTTTTCTTTTCTTTAAAATATTATCATGCATATTCAAAATCGGTAACCAAAATCATTAATCAAAGACATTTCTCGTAATAAATGCCAAAACACAGATAAAATCCATTTATATAAAATCATTAAATCGGAGCCTTTAAAATTAATCTCGTAAACATGCTTTACTATATTTTAAAATCATGATAAACTACATTGAAAATAGGTTTTGTATATTCCACTCACAGTGACAGTGTCCGAACTCGGTATCGACAACGTTTGCGGTTTGATTCTAGCTCGCGGATCCTCCTAATTTAAGAAAATAACATAATTACTAATCATAATTGCGAATTATAACTGATATGTTTAAAACGACATTTATCTGTAATAAAGTATTCTTAAATTCATAAAATTACCAAAATACCCTTGATATCAAAATTCATCAAATTATCCTCAGAATCACATATTATCAAACTATCCTCAATTCAGATTACAAAGATATCCACAAGTTTTAAATTTATAAAATTACCCCAGAAAAATATAAAATTACTAAAATGCCCCTAATGATATAAATTACTGAATTACCCTCGGAATCTCAAATTACCTAATTGCCCTAATCTGAAATTACCAAAATGCCCATCAATTTTAAAATTACAGAAATACCCCTAAAATTTATGAAATTACCGAATTGCCCATGACGGTCAACGGTGACCGGAACTCATTCAACGGCGACGGGAAGCTCAGGTCTGTTAGATCTGACATCGGTGAGTCCAATGGTGCCGGCGGTGACCTCCCACGCGCGGCGGTAACAGCGGATCAAGCTCCCCAAAAACCATGAGCTTTCTAGCGGTCGATCGGCGGCAATCTGGCTGTTTTAGGTGACGGGGTTGGTCAGGAAATCATGAGGGGAAGCTGAGGAACAAGATCCAAGTGGTGGATTGGCCTAAAACCGGCGAAATCAACGGCGAGGAAAACAGGTTGAGCTGCGGGTTTTGGAGCTAGATCGCTAGCGTTCTGGCCATTTTCCATCGTCGATGATGGCAGAAATACGTCGGCCAATAGTCAAGCTTCAGATCGGTACCAAGCGTGGCCGGTGGGGTGACCGAAAATGGGAGAAATGGCCAGGTCTTTCTTTCTTTCTCTCTCTCTCTCCCTCTCTATCTCTTCTTTCTATTTTAGGAAAGCAAAATGCCTCTCTCTCTCATCACTTTCCATTTATAGTAATCAGCATTTTTTTTAAAGCTAATTTTGGACCCGCGTGTCAAAATAAAATCCGATTACACGGCCATTGAATCGCGTCTGAAATGTCTCGATTCTGTGTCATAACAAATTTAAATTATTTCGAGCGCAATTAGTTTTAATAATTGCGGCCGATTACTCGTAACAATTATAAAAATCCGACGTTTTAAAAATTTACGACGAAAATAAAAATAACATCACACTCAATTAAATAAGTTTTGTTGCATATGTTACAATTACAGCAGCTGCTAAGGATCTTTGTGAGATTTCGATGACAAACATTCCTGAATATTTCACATTCAGAATCAAAACTCATAAATGCTCTCTCTAGTTGCACATTGAAAACCTTTATTACAACATTAGTCCCATCAGAAAGAACACCTTTATATACTGATCCAAAGCTACCAATGCCAAGCAAGTTGCATTCATTAGATCCATCTATTACTCGTTCAATATCAAGATATGATGTTCTTCTCCATGTTGCTAGAGGAATCAAATCTTCTTGAGCCTGATTTATTGCACTCCTACCTCGGCATTTTATATACACAACGATGATAAACACTAGAAGTACGATCGAAATTATCAGAGGCAAAACATATTTCAGGACAAGAGTAGCTTTCTTGGATCCTTTGTTGTCATCATCTTTACAAGGTTGGACTTGGAGTCTTGGTGGACCATAAAGCATATAGTTCTAAAGAAACGATTGAGCTGAAAATTTTTTGAAAGGCCCCTTCGTAGGAATCTTCCCTTCTAGCTTGTTGTGAGATATATTAAATTATTTGAGTTGCCAAAGTGCTTCCAATGACTTTGGAATTCTCCGGAGAGATTGTTAATAGAGAGATCCAAGCATTCCAAGCTTATCAACCTACCAACTGATTCTAGGATAGGACTTTGAAATTGATTACCAATGACACAACTTAAAAGTGATTTCTAAATCCCAAGTATAAGAGTATCTTGTTATAAAATAGCTCGGTGAGTCCGAGATCGATCCACAGAAAAAAGATTTAATTTGTTTATTTTAATTTATCTAAAATAAAAATAAAACTTGAATTTATGCAACTTAATTTAAGTGAAAACTATGAAATTAAATTAGTTAGGGTTATGGATCCACTCTTAGTAGCAAATAAAATTTAATAAATTTTGTTTGCCATTTTTATTTAGATTTATTGCCCAAAAGATTAATTGTATAAATTATTATTTTCCCATTAATTTTATTTTGGATTAAGTATTTATTGTGCCAAAACTTAATTTGTCTACAATAAATCAAAATACCATTTTATCATACATTATATTGAGATATTAAGAATTTATTGTGCCAAACACCCTTATTTGTCTACAATAAATCAAAATTTCAAAATATAAAATATGTATAAAATTAAATAGAAAATAATTTAATTTATATAATTAAAAATAGAATTTGATTAAACCATATTTTTTTACTAAAAGTTTCACCTTCCCCTAACTATTAATACTTAGCCAAGCATAATTGAAATAAAAATATTTAAAATTAAATTATGCATAAAAATGGTATTTGAAAATTAAAAATAAAACTAATTTTATTTATTGAAAATATATTACAAAGAGAGATGAGAAGAAGAAGAAAAAGAATTTGAGGGGAAAGAAGTGAAGAAAAGGTGTAGAGAGGTGCGCTACCCCCCTCTCTATTTATATTAATACATGATTAATTCACACCACACACATAAATAAGGCTAATTACATTATAACCATACATTTGTCCCACTAACAAGACATAAACCTAACTTAATCCATTCAAGCATACCTAACTCATTCCACTAACAATTACCACATCTAACATAGTAAAATTTTATAATTTTACAATTACCACACTTACTGTGGTAAAAACTTTGAATTTCACAGTAAAAATCACAGATCTTCCTTGACAATGAAATAACCTCTCGGACCTTTGGAATCCAAATGTGCATTTGTTTGAAGCTTCGAATTGTGTGAAATTATTATTTTTATCTAATAAACACACAAAAATACACAAAATCAAATATTTAGAAAAATAATTAGAAATTCACAATATGTTAAATAATTACACACAAAAATTATAATGTAAGCACAAAATGATATTTTTACTATTAATAAACATACAGTTTTTAACACTAATCACACCCCTCAATTAGCTTTTTGCTAGTCCCTAGCAATTAAAGCGTTATATTAAATTAAGATTTATAAATTTCACATGCAAGTTAATAGTTGTTCATCTAACCTCTAAACTACCAAATAAATAAACTCTCCCAAATTTCTTTAACTCTTTATTGTTCACTCATTATCCAGGACATCACCAAACATTCTTTTGTGCTCAAATAATTAACACAATACTTATGGGGCTTCATTAAAAGAAAACAACATTTTTGTTCTAGAATTCATCAGAAACTTTATCTTTAGGTAACAAATTATTCACACATATTTTAAAATATTACATTTTTAACCTATGTAGCGAGCTTTAGGCCAGTGACTCCCAGACTAGTTGGCCTTAGAGCACTAAGCGTTGAAACACTCCTACGGACTTAATTACTCGGGCTTTTATAAATAAGTAAATAATATATCTATAACCCATGTAGCGAGCTTTAGGCCAATGACTCCCAAACCAGTTGGCCTTAAGGTACTAAGGGTTGAAACACTCCTATGAACTTAATTACTCGGGTTCTAGATATAATAAAATTAAGCATATTCAATTTTTTTTCATTTTTTACTTTTTTTTGAAATTTTTTTTTGCAATATGCAGTTTCTACTACCTTAGATATTATCTCTAATAAATCAAAAGAACTAAATGTTGCAAAAATTTTAACTTACAACCCATTAGTATGTGTCATGTGTGTGTGTGAAGAATGATTTAACAATACCTGTTAAATGAGTAAACACAACGATTTAATAACCAACTGAAGAGTTCACAAATTTGAGTAATTAGAAAAAAAAGGGAACAAAGACAATTTACTATGAATTTCAAAATCAAAATATAATACAATAAGAAATTAAGATGCATCTCAAAAGTCGTGACTCTTTACACAGCCATCCTAGGCAAAAACAAAAATTGGATTTTTGTTTAAAAAAAGATAAACACACCTATTTACAATGTACGTCAATTATCCCCTCCCCCCAACCTAATTCAAACATTATCCATAATTTAAAAATATGCATGCAAAAAGGTGAAAAACATAAATAATAAAAGAAAGGATAAGAAAGATCACACATGAATTGGCTACAGAAGCTTGAAAGAAGATGACAAAAATAAAAACTTTAGGAATAAGAAGATGCGTTTCTAGAAGTACCGCACTCTGTATTCTGCCATTTTGGACTCAAATTTTTTCTATGTTAGTTTTAACAACATCACTAAGACTGAAAATTCCACAATTATCAATTATTCTCTCCTCCCAACCAGAATGAGACATTGTCCTCAATGTCTTAAAGGAAAAAAGTAGAGTTTAGAAGACATTATTTGACCACTCCAAGAAAATAATCACAAACGAAGAGTTAAATCTAATTTGCACTTCTTACGAGAGTTACGGTCACCATGATTAGTCAACCATACCAATCCCAAAGTCTTGAGATTTGGCTCTGGTTTGTAAGCTTGTAAAAGATCAAGTAACTCATTAGCAGTAGAAGCACAAATAAAGAGTTTTTTCGCAGAAATTGGAATAAAATGATTCTTAATTGCATGGTTAATGAATTTTAGCAAGCCATCATAAAAGTTATTAACATTTAACAAACTAATGGGTTTTTTATGGATGTTCAAACTGGCCTAGGATGCAAATGTAATCAATGCCTTTAAAGTTGCAAGATCTTTTAGTAAGAAAATAAAAGCATTAACATGATTTAACATTTCAGTTATTCTTTTCTATATACATGAGACAACTAATTCTTTTCTAATTGGTGGGCCAGATATGCATACTAGAGGTTTTAAGGCTTTTGGAATGATGCCTAGAACTTGGTTTCCTCTAGTAAAAATAGGTTTTGAGACAAGCTTTGATAACCCTTTGTCACCTCCTTCATATACAAGGTGTAGTTTTCTTTCAGCTATGACATGACCAAGATCTACAGCTGTCTCAACAAACTCCTTATACTTTCCATAATGAAATCCAGAAAGCACATAAATGTTTTTTGAATTATTTACTCGAAGATGATGCCATTAGAATACTTTTGAAAAACAAGTTGTGAGAATTTAAAAAAAGAGATCATATTTAAAGATCTTGGTGACAGACATAATGATACATAGTTGTAAATAGGTTGGTGTATTTGTCAAATGACTCGTAAAGCTCGTGGCTCAATAATTCAAAAGCAAACAGTAAAACGAAAAAGCAAACAATGACTAAAAAAAACAAACAGTAAAGGAAAACATATAATAATTAGATACAAAATCACACCACTAACTACAATAATGTAAACGATAAAAGAACAGCAAAATAAAAGGATATTTACTGGTACTTGTAATTGTGACTCACATCTTCCTCGGGTTTTACGTCTAGTAACGGCTTGAACGCCCTCTATGGGTCAAGGATAGGTTCCCATCTAGTTTTCTTATAAACTAGCAAACAGTGTCTTTTTGAGTTAGATTTTCAAGATTAAACTGTGCACTTTCCTTTTGGAATAGTCCCTATAAGTTATGAATCTCACGTTGCACATATTCGCTTCGATGCGTCTCAAAAGATCGTAACATATCATCCAACGATTCTTTACTCGGGCCATCTTTAACGAATTTAATTTTATCTTCTCGAGTATCAAAAACCATTCCTAAAGAATTACAAACTGGTCGCTTGCAACGAAGTCTTACACAGTTATGATAGTTAGAGCAAAGTCTTTTAGCTCTTCTTTTTTTAACAAATGTGCTTTTATCAAAACCAGGCATGTAAGAAATAAATGAATTAGAAAACTCACTTGCCAATCAGACCTTTGCTTCAATTAACCAACGAATATCAGCTGGAATTCCATTAATCATTAGCAAACGTAATCGTTCATAACGAGCTTTATAAAATTTTTTTAGGGCGTTTTAAGGGAGAGAAAGAAAACACTTATGCAATTTATGTTGTATTTCTTCTATGTCTAATTTTAGGAATTCAGTTATTGTGAAAAACTGAAAATACCGACTTAAAAAGCCACGGAGTACCATTATCCACCACTTATACGGGAAAATAAATTAAAACACACTAAAAATGAAGATAATCAAATCGGCAAAATCAAATCAAACGTGAAAGCGAACAAAATAAGAAAACACACAATAAAAAGAAAAATGGACTTACATTCGTCCTTTTATTGAGTTAACCTGAAGCTCTAATTGGAAGTCATATATGCTATCCTTTACTGCTCTGAGTTGTCTTTCCAGATCTTCAACATAGGACGCAAATGTTAGTAGTTGTTGATCCCAAATTGGATGTGATTTACAACTTCGTATCATGCATCTCAAGTGAAGTTTCACTCTAAAAGTTCTTCAAGACGTTTGAAAAGGAATTTTCTTATTGAGGTTCTCATGACGTACAATGACAAAAGAAATACAATCAATAACCACACTTAAGCATAATAACACGTATCATACAAGACAACCAAACAATTCAAATAGTAAATTAACAGTGAAAAGTTAAATTATTTACAAAAAAAATTAATCAAAATTTAATAGGTCACTCAAATTTATTTTGGTACTTTTTTCACATGGATGGTATTCCAGATAAGGTTTTAATCTTTATCCTTTAACTTTAAATGTGACATTGTTCTTTGGATTCTCAATTTCTACAACCTCATATGGATATACATTTTTTACAACAAATGGGCCACTCCACTTTGACTTTAACCTTCTTGGAAACAAATGAAGGCGAGAATTATAAAGCAACACTTTTTGACCAATTTTAAATGTTTTCCGAAAAATTCTTTTATCATGAAAAAATTTTGCTCTTGCCTTAATAATTCTTGAATTTTCATACGTATCGTTCATCAATTCCTCAAGTTCATTCAATTGCAATTTCCGCACATTACCAGCATCATCCAAATTTGAATTAAAAGCTTTAATAGCCCAAAATGATTTATGCTCAAGTTCAACAGGTAAATGACAAGGTTTACCATAAACTAGCCGATAGAGTAACATTCCTAAAGACGTCTTAAATGCAGTACGATAGGCCTAGAGTACATCAGTCAATCGAACAGACCAATCTTTGCAGGTTGAGTTAATCATTTTTTCTAAAATTTATTTTGTCTCCCTATTTGCTAATTCAACTTGACCATTTGTTTGAGGATGATACAGGGTAGCAACTTTATGTATAATTTCATATTTCTTTATTAAAGACTCAAATAACTTATTACAAAAATGCTTACCTCCATCACTGATAATGGCTCGAGGGATTCCAAATCGACTTAAAATATTTTCTTTTAAAAATTTAACCACAGTTTTGCTATCATTATTTCGACAAGAAATTGCTTCAATCCATTTTGAAACATAATCAACTGTAACTAATATGTACACAAATCCAAAAGATGGTGGAAATGGGCCTATGAAATCAATTCCCCAACAGTAAAATATTTGGATCTCAAGTATGGGATTTAAGGGCATCATGTTTTTTTTAGTAATTGATCCCAATTTTTAAAAATGTTTACAAGTTTTATAAAATTCATATGCGTCTTTGAATATGGTATGCTAAAAAACTCCACATTGTAAAATTTTAGCAGTAGTTTTTCTTGAAGAAAAGTGTCTACCACATGCTTCAGAATTACAAAAATTAATGACACTACTTACCTTATTGTCTGGAATAGAGCACAAAAAAATTTGATCAAGGCAATATTTGAACAAGTAATGATCATCTCAATAAATTTTTTTTAGTTCAACTAAAAATTGCTTCTTCTCTTGAGTATTCCATTGCAAAGGCATTTTACCTGTAACATGGAAAGTAACAATGTTAGCATACCATGGCATTAAAGTCACAGAAAATAGAAATTTATTAAGGAAAAAATCATTGATGGGTGTTATTTCAGTGCAAATTTCAAATGTGAGTCTCGATAAATGATCAACAACGACATTTTCGGCACCCTTTTTATCCTTGATGGTGAGATCAAATTCTTGAAGTAACAAAATCTAACGAATTAGTCTTGGTTTGGCATCCTGTTTAGTTATCAAATATCTTACAGCAACATGGTTAGTAAAAATAATGGATTTAGAACCAAGCAAATACAAACAAAATTTGTTTAATGTAAATACCACAGCAAGTACTTCTTTTTCACTTGTTGAATAATTCGTTTGAGTACTATCCAAAGTCTTACTCGCATAGTAAATGAAAAACGTCTTACCATCCTTTCTTTGTCCTTCTTGGTCGCTTGATAGAGTATAAGAAATTACAACAGGATAAGTTTGTTCTTCTCCAAGATAAGTATACTTCAATTCTTTCAGCAAAGGTTTTAATTCTAGTTTAGGTGGCTTTTGTTGTTCAGTCTTTTCAATGATTCCAAGCTCGTCAAATTGTAGTTTCTCATCATCATTTTATAAAGTCTGAGTAGAGTCAAGCAACAAATTTATATTAGAAGTATCATGTTCACGTTGCTTATTTAATTCAATTGAATTAACCAAACAAACATCACTAAGTTCAGAAAAATTCCATTTTTGAATATTTTCCTCTATACAAGATTCAAGCAATTCCTTTTATTCATTAGTATCATCTTCATTCTCATTTTCTTCATTAGGTTGCCTACACATGTTAAAAACATTCAACTCTAAAGTCATATTTCTGAATGACAAATTCATTAAATCATTCCTACAATTAATCAAAGCATTAACAGTTGCTAAAAATGGTCAACCCAAAATGTCAATAATTAGTTTATAATTATTCATAACAGGTTCAGTTTCTAAGCCAATAAAATCCACAAGGTATATAAATCTATCAACTTGCACTAAAACATCTTCCACTATTCCTTTTGGTACTTTAATTGATCTGTCGGCAAACAAAAGTATAGTTGAAGTTGATTTTAACTCACCCAGATTAAGTTAAAGATAAATTGAATATGGAAGCAAATTAACACTAGCACCAAGGTCTAGTAAAGCATGCTCAATTCTGTTATCACCAATAATACAAGAAATAGTAAGACAACCAAGATCTTTATATTTAACCTTATTATTAGTAGACAAAATTGTACTTACCTATTCGGTTATGAAAGCAATCTTTTTTACCTTCAATTTCCTCTTGACAGTGCATAAGTCTTTTAAAAATTTGGCATATAAAGGTACTTTCTTGATTGCATCTAGCAAATGAATGTTAACTTTCACTTGCTTGAAGATTTCATAAATTTCAAACGAGTGGTTTGATTTCCTTGGTTTATTCAATGCTTATGGAAATGGTGGTTCAGATGGAACAATGGTTATTTCTTCGCTAGGTCTAAGTTTATTTAATCCCTTATTACCCTTTGAAGTTTCATCTTCACAAGGTTCAGGAATAGGTCTATCAACAACCTTACCATTACGAAGGGTTATAACTTACTTGACTTGGTCAATGGGTGGATTTTGTTGAATTTTGGGATTTGGTTGTGGTTGGGCTGGAAATTTACCCTTTTCTTAAATTGTGAATGCAGAAGTAATTTTAGCAAGAGTATCTTTCAAATCAGAAAAGGTTTTTGCATTTTGATTGTTAATGGCATTTTGCTTCCCAATGAATGAATGCATTGTATTTTCCAATTTTTTTCATGGTGGTGGAATATATGGTGCATAAGACTGAGCATTTTGAAAATTTTGTGAAAGTGGTGCTTGTGAAGATTATGCATTGTTATTATTCCTCCAACTAAAATTTGGATGATTTCTCCAACTAGGATTATAAGTCTTTGAATATGGGTTTGGCTTATTAAAAGTGTTAATGGCATTAGCTTTATCATATAGACATTCTTTAAGTGCAAGCAGAGTAGGACAATCTTGAGTCAAATAATCATTAGAACTACAAACATTACATGCAATTTCTTCAACAACTTTCACTTGATCACTTTTTTCATTCTTTAAAGTTTTAACTTTCCTAACTAAGGATGCAAATTTTTCTTATAAATTATGATTTTTCCTAAGGTTATGGATTCCTCAACTGGATGGAGATGGTTGTGGTTTATTTGTTAATTCAAAAGTTCCAACAGTATCCCAATGTTGTGCATTTTCAGCTAATTGGTCAAGATAATCTAATGCATCTTCAAGATTTTTATCTCTAAATTCACCATTACACATCATTTCTACAACTTGTCTACTTTGGGTTGTCAAGCCCTCATAGAAATGAGTTACCAATTACCAAATTTCAAAACCATGGTGTGGACATATGTTAAACAATTCTTTAAATCTATCCCAACATTGGTATAATTTTTCTCCATTTTTTTAAGTGAAAGAAGTGATTTTCCTTTTAAAAGAATCGGTTCTATGAGATGAAAAGAATTTTTTCAAAAAATGTTCTTGCATGTTATTCCAAGTTCTTATTGATCTAGATCTAAGGTTTTGTAGCTAGGTTTTAGCTTTATCTTTTAATGAAAAAGGAAAAAGCTTTAATCTAATTATGTTCATGCTACAATTTTGATATGTGTATGTATTACAAACCTCCTCAAAATCTCTTAGATGCAAGTATGGGTTCTTAGATTCTAAACCATGAAATGTTGGTAAAAGTTGGATAATACCTAGTTTGAAATTGAATCGTGCTGCTTCTGAAGGAAATACTATACACGAGGGAGCTCCGATTCTGTTTGGATTCATGTAGTCTCTCAAGGTTCTTAGTTGATTATGATCATGTGCATTATGTTGAGAATGGTTGTCTCCCTGATCAATTTGAAGATTAAGTTGGTCCAAAAGGTTTTCGTCTTGGATCTTAGCCATGATTAGTGGAGATGATTGAGATCTACAAATTAATCTACCACTTGAAGTTCGAGACCAACGTCTCATGCAATGATGATGATAATGTGTGTGAAATTATAGTGTAAAAATGATATTAAAAAAAAACTAAATGAAAACTACACAAATTAAAAATAAAAGCAAACTGAAAAGTAAATAAACAAGATAGATGCACAAGAAAAAAATACGAAATAAAAATAAATAAACTAAAGATTAATTAACTAAAATTAAAATAACTAAATAGGTGGTTGAACCAGGCATATAAATAAATAAAGCAAACATAAAAATAAATGCAAAAATTAAATTACAGAAATTAAAAGAATGAAGAAGAAATACTTACCTCGAGGTACAAATCCTTTTTCTTTTTTAATTTTTAAAAATTACCAGCCAATTAAATAATTAATTCAAATTATTGGGTCTTTGTTGTAATTTTTAAAGTCAATGTTTAGGATATTGAGTCCAAATAAGGTCTAATTAAGTCCAAGGATAGTTCAAAGAAGTTCAAAGTTACAAGTCCAATATTGATTATCATGGAAAATGTCGAGAAGGGACTTATTTGTAAACTTTTTAGAATTTTATGGTTAATTTATAATTATGAGAAGAATGGGATGGAATCAAAATCTTTGGGGTGAAAGTGCAATTTTGAAGGAGTTTATGGGCAGAACAGAATTTAAGAAAAGAAAAAGGGGTTAAATGAAAATTTACACAAAAAATTAAAACAAAATAAATACCTTACCCCGGAAACAACGCTAAAAACGTGACACAACTTAAAAGTGATTTCTAACTCCCAAGTATAAAAGTGTCTTGCTATAGAATAGCTCGAAGAGTCCGAGGTCGATTTACAAAGAAAATATTTAATTTGTTTATTTTAATTTATATAAAATAAAAATAAAACTTGAATTTATGCAACTTAATTTAAGTGAAACTATGAAATTAAATCAATTAAAGTTATGGATCCACTCTTAGTAGTAAATAAAATTTAATAAATTCTTTTTACCATTTATTTAGATTTATTGCCCAAAAGATTAATTGTATAAATTATTATTATTTTCCCATTAATTTTATTTTGGATTAAGTATTTATTGTGCCAAAACTTAATTTGTCTACAATAAATCAAAATATCATTTTACCATACTTTATATTGAGATATTAAGAATTTATTGTGCCAAACACCCTTATTTGTCTACAAAAAATTAAAATTTCAAAATATAAAATATGTATAAAATTAAATAGAAAATAATTTAATTTATATAATTAAAAATAGAATTTGATTAAACCATATTTTTTTACTAAGAGTTTCACATTCCCCTAACTATTAATATTTTGCCAAGCATAATTGAAATAAAAATATTTGAAATTAAATTATGCATAAAAATGGTATTTGAAAATTAAAAATAAAACTAATTTTATTTATTGAAAATATATTACAAAGAGAGATGAGAAGAAGAAGAAGAAGAATTTAAGGGGAAAGAAGTGAAGAAAAAGTGTAGAGAAGTGTGCTACCCCTCCTTTTTATTTATACTAATACATGATTAATCTACACTACACACATAAATAAGGCTAATTACATCGTAGCCATACATTTGTCGCACTAACAAGACATAAACCTAACTTAATTCACTCAATCATACCTAACTCATTCCACTAACAATTACCACACCTAACATAGTAAAATTTTATAATTTTACAATTACCACACTTATTGTGGTAAAAACTTATAATTTCACAGTAAAAATCACCAATCCTCCTTGACAATGAAATAATCTCTCGGACCTTCGGAATCCAAATGTGCATTTGTTTGGAGCCTCAAATTGTGTGAAATTATTATTTTTACCTAATAAAAACACAAAAATACACAAAATCAAATATTTAGAAATTCACAATATGTTACATAATTACACACATAAATTATAATGTAAGTACAAAATAATATTTTTACCATTAATAAATATATAATTTTTAACACTAATCAGCCAGTTAAGGATAAAGGGGTTAGATCTTTGAGGTCACCAATGGTTTTTGGAATATCACCTGATGATTGATTGTTTGATAAATCTAATTCTATCAAGACCTTTATGTTTTGTGTATTTCAAAGGATAGAACTGACACGACCCGCCCCAAATCGACAGGGTGAGTCTGCCTAATTCTATATAATTGTTCTCACGTAATCTAACTAATCAGGGTTCTACCAAAAAATCGGTAAATCACTGAGTTTTATACTCACCCCGTCTTATTATATATTTTCCCCCCACAGGAGATTCGCAGGTACAACAGTCGACCTAGCAGTAATAGTTATTTTCAGAATTTTGGCCACGTTATGATGTTATGAGTTATTGATTGATTTATTGAAATAATTTGGGATTGTATAATTTGCTACATTTCGGGGATTGCGGATAACATATGTATTTTATTTGATTTAAATAATTGAGTGATTAGGTATTTTGGTTGAGGTAATTGATTGACAAAGTTTGTTATATTCTAAATTATTTGGGAGTGCTTGATTTATAATTTTACAGATTTGGTTGTGCGATAAATATAAGGGATCAAAATATCACAAAAGCTTAAATAACTTATTAAATCCAATTTATGTACTCAAATAACGATATAGCAAATATACTGCATAAATCAATAAAAATTCATAATATTTATAACATCAATACTGGAATACCGAAAACTATCACCAAACAAGTACGCAGGTGAAGTAATCTCATCATATCCGGACCTCGACGGACGGGCAATAATGTACTATCTAGGTACAATCACGCCCCGGAGCTACACGGATAGACAAGGAAAAGCCATATCATATCTCATCATATCCGGACCTCAACAGGCGGGCAATGACATACTATTTGGGTACCGCCACGCCCGGAGCTACACGGATAGATCGGAAAATATCATCACATATCTCATCATATCCGGACCTCAACGAACGGGCAATGACGTACTATCTGAGTACCGTCACGCCCTAGAGCTACACGGATAGATCGGAAAATATCATCACATATCTCATCATATCCGGACCTCAACGGCCGGGCAATAACGTACTATCTGAATACTGTCACGCCTCGGAGCTACACGGATAGATCGAAAAATATCATCACATTTGTATCATTTGTATCTCAATACAAGTATCTCTATATTCATCATACCACATACATATCTCATCTCATCTGTATCACTGTATTCGAAGGGGAAGGGTATTGTCTAATGATTTTAAAAACAATCATCATGCTTATATTCATATACCTTTGTATACATATACATAAACATATAATCTCATCCGAAAATCTCATCCGAAATCTTATCCAAAATCTCATCCAAAATCTTATCCGAAATCTCATCCAAAATCTCATTCGAAATCCCATCTAAAATCTCATTCGAAATCTCATTTTCCTTTTCATTTCACAAGTTTTAAATCTGCTTTTCTTTTCTTTAAAAATATTATCATGCATATACAAAATCGGTAACCAAAATCATTAATCAAACATATTTCTCGTAATAAATACCAAAACGCAGATAAAATTCATTTATATAAAATCATTAAATCGAAGCCTTAAAAATCAATCTCGCAACAATGATTTACCATATTTTAAAATCATAATAAACTACAATGAAAATAGGTTTTGTATATTCCAATCACAGTGACGGTGTCCGAACGCGGAATCGATAACGTCCACGGGTTGATTCTCGTTCGCGGATCCTCATAATTTAAGGAAATAACATGATTACTAATCATAATTGTAAATTATAACTAATATGCTCGAAACTACATTTATCCGTAATAAAATATTCTTGAATTCATAAAATTACCAAAATACCCTCGACATCAAAATTCATCAAATTATCCTCAGAATTACATATTATCAAACTATCCTCGATCCCGATTACAAAGATATCCACAAGTTTTGAATTTATAAAATTACCCCTGATAAAATATAAAATTAATAAAATACCCCTAACGAAGTAAATTACTGAATTACCCTCGAAATCTCAAATTACCTAACTGCCTTGATCTGAAATTACCAAAATGTCCACCAATTTAAAAATCACAGAATACCCCTAAATTTTATGAAATTACCGAATTACCCCCAACGGTCAACGGTGACCGAAACTCATCCAACGGCGACGGGAAGGCCAGGTCAGCTAGATCTGACCTCGGTGAGTCCAATGGTGCTAGCGGTGACTGCGGATCTAGCTCCCCAAAAACCGTGAACTTCCGGCGGTCGATCTGCGGCAATCCGGCCGTTTCAGGTGACGAGGTTGGTTGGGAAATGATGAGGGGAAGTTAAGGAACAAGATCCAAGTGGTGGATCGACCCAAAACCGACGAAATCAACGGCGAGCAAAACGGGTTGAGCTGCCACTTTTCGGGCTCGTTTGCTGGCATTCTGGTCGGTTTCCGGTGATGAGGACAGCATGGATACGTCAGCAGACAGTCAAGCTTCATATCGGTACCAAGCTGGACTGGAGGGGTGGCCGGAAAAGGGAGAAATGGCCTGGTCTTGGTTGCGGGTCACGCAGGTCGGGTTGGTCAAACGGGTCAATGGGTCTTTCTCTCTCTCTCTCTCTTCTTTCTATTTTAGGAAAACAAAATGCCTCTCTCTCTCATCACTTTCCATTTATAGTAGCAATTTTTTTTTAAAAAAAAAACTAAATCCAGACCCGAGTGCCAAAATAAAAATCCGATTACACAGCCATTGAATCGCGTTTGAAATGTCTCAATTTTGTGTCGCGATAAATTTAAATTATTTCCAGCGCGATCAATTTTAATAATTGCGACCAATTTCTCGTAATGATTTTAACAATTGGACATTAAAAAAAAATTTGCGACGAAAAAATAAAAATAACATCGCACTCAATTAAATAATTTCGGTGCATTTGTTACAAGAACCACTTGGTGAATTTGATGACAAGTTTATTATGTGTAAGATGAATTCAAGACGCCATAAAGATGATGGTATACTAGAAGTTAGAGGTGGCAAAACGGGTCATCGGGTCGTGTTCGTGTCGGGTCAGCTTCGTGTCGTGTCAAATTTAGGTCGACCCAAACCCGACTCATTTAATAATCGTGTCAAAATATTGAGACCCAAACCCGACACGGAAAAATAATCGGGTTACCCAATAACCCGCTTAATATCTATATATTAAACAAAATTTACATCAAACATTTATACGCTGTCATTCATACACGCGTACATACTTTATCGATATTATAAAATATACATATATACCAAAGTATTACACATTTACACTATTATGAAGTTTTATATATATATATATATATATATATATATATATATATAATATTATATATTGATATTATAAAATATACATGTTTACCAATAGTTTACACATTTATACTATTGAAGCTCTAAATGTATCATAAATTTTATTAGGGATGGCAAAATCCGGATCCGGATCCGGATCTGCATTGGATTTTTTACATCCGGATCCGGAAAAAAATATGCGGATTCGGATGCGGGTAAGATCCGCCCGGGTTGCGGGCGGATTTTACGGATATCCGGATCAGCATATTTTTAAATTTAAATATAATTTTAACTTTAATAATATCAAATAAAATTCAATTATAATTTAACAATTAACAATTTAACATCAATTCAATATAAATAACATACAATATCACCATAAATTCACAAATGATAATTTCACAACATAAATAAAAAATATAAAAAATAAAAAAACTAAAGTAAACCAATTCATTATAAAATTCTCTAATTATTATTATTATTAGCTTTTTAACACATTTTTTATAGTCAATGAAGATTATAGAATTAATTATGCTTATAAATATTTTAATTTATATTTTTTTTAATTAAAATTTAATTAAATACACAAATAAATTATATAATAATGCGGATCCAGATATCCAGTTTTCCGGATGCACTTGCATCCGGATCCGGATCTTCCGGATCTTTGCGGATCCGGGCCGGATCTGAATTTTATTGCCAACCCTAAATTTTATAAATAAAACACTGTGTTTATATTCATCATTTCAAAAAATAGAAATAAAAGAGAAAATTATCTCTAATATTTGAGTTTTGATGATAAGAACGTGCAAATTATTTTAAAATAGAAAATATAATCGGGTCATTGATCGGGTAAATGGGTCAAGAACTTTAACCCTAACCCGACACGGAAAAAAAATCGTGTCAACCCGGACCCGACCTATTTAATAATCGTGTTAAATTCGACGACCCATACCCATTTATTCGTGTCGTGTTCATGTCAGGTAATCGAATCGTGTTAAATTTTGTCAGCTCTACTAGAAGTGAACTTGTTGGAGTCTAAGCTGAGTGTTCTTAGGGAAGTCAAACTTGCCAAGCATTGTGGTATATGTCCGGAAAGATTAGTTCCATTTAAATATAATGCATTCAACCCCGTCAAGTGGCAAGGCTCGTACGGACTGGATCCTTGAAAATTATTGCCATCGGGCGATAGTCCTTGCAGCTGCTGTAATCTTCCCACGGTAGCTGGAATAGTTCCATTCAAGTCATTGTTGTAGAGGCACAAGTCTATCAAGCCACGTGAATTACCAATTTCTTGAGGCTTTAGTTTGCAATCATATGCAAAAAAGTATTGAAGAGAAGCAGAGAAATTTCCAATTACCGGTGGAAGGATGGCATGTAATGGATTAGAACGTAAGACTAATTGTCGTAGATATCTACAATTCGTTAAAGAAGAGAGAAAGCTCCACTCTGCCGTAGACGATTCTATGGTCAAGTAATTCATTCCTAGGTTGAGCGCGTGGAGGAATCTCAAGTTGCCAAAAGTGTTTGGAGTAAGGCCATAGAAAGAGTTGAAGGCCAATGTTAGGTAAGCAAGTTTAGAAGCATTGGTGATGGAATCGGGAATTTTCCCGGAAAGTTTATTCATCCCCAAAGCAATGCGCTCAATGTTTGGAAGAGAGTGGCCCATCGTTGATGGTAGATGGCCTGAGAGTTGATTGCCAAATAGATGAATGCGTGTTATGGTTGACATACTGATCGTGTGTGGAATAGAACCACTTAGGATATTGAAACCGAGAACTAGACTCTCTAAATTTTGCAGATTGCCCATCTCGGTTGGAATTTCACCTGCCATAATGCCAACATTTTACTGACCTATTCAATTTTGAAATCCAAGTGTCGAAATCGAGACTATATACATGCGGTGGAATATGGTAAATTCTTGCCCTGCTTCAGTTGGGAAAAAATTTAATCGAAGCAAATTTGTGGTTTTATTAGGGTATATATAGTCTATTTGTGAATTCATAATTTGGCTGTGGTTAATAATAAAGAAAAACTAAAACTCCAAGAAAGAATGATTTTGTTTTTTAATAAAGCATGAGAAGTGTATAAATATGTGAACTGAAAAAAAAATTGTATAAGTTTAAACGTCGGAAGAATAAATATAAATTTAAAGTGAACGAGGGCGTTTTATATTATTTTTTATAAGATCTTCCACCTGATCAATAGGTCACCATCTTTAGAAAATGAATTCTGCAGACATGAATTAATGAAATTGCAAATAAATATGCTTCGAAAAGAAGAGGTGGAAGTGGAATCGTAACTTGAAGGTTGTTATTACCAAAATTCAGAACCATAAGTTTACTTAAATTCCCTAATCCCTGGAGGATCGAATATTTCCATCAATAATATTGAGCTCTGCGTCCAACATCTCCAGCCTTGATAAGTTCAAGAGAGAATTGGGAATGGGACCAGTGAAACTGTTATTTCCAAGACTCAAAATCTGGAGTCTAGATAAGACACCAATCCATGATGGAAAGCTTCCACTCAATTCATATGAATCTGATTCGACGTAGTTGGCTCACTTGGTTTGGAAGATGGCCATGGAAAGTATTATGACTAATATCAAGAGACATTAAGATTGAAAGATTTCCTAAGTGTGGTGAAATGGTGCCTTCGAAACTGAAAGATGAAAGATTCAAGGCCATGACTCTATAATGGCGTGCACTACAAGATATGCCAACCCAGTTGCACATTGGGTTAGAAATGGACCAATTATCTGTCAAAATACTAAGAGGATCAGTGACATGAGCTTTGAATAAAAGAAGAGCAGACTGATCTGCTGCTATGTTTTTTACCGCCATAGATAAGCTGATAAGAAGAACAAATTTAACAGCAACATAGGAACAAATACGTAAAAGAATAATCGTATTTTAATCTTCATAGATTTTGAAAACTATGTGGTAAGTGAGACTGATATATATGCGAGTTTGAAGTGAAGAATAAAAATAACATACTAAAAAAGAGATTCATCCAGAGTTTTGCAAGTCATTAGACAGAAAAGGATTTTAAATTTATATCTAGTTATATTGGAAGACTCACGATGAGTAGCTTGTGTTAATTGTGTAAGTATGCTATTGTCTTCACTTTAAAATTATAAATGTATCTAACTCATGATCAGTCTCATGAAAGTAACAATAAAGCAGTTGTTTGGTAGGAAGAATTTCCGGCTGAGTTATTATTTTGTAATCTTTAGAGTCTGTGATGAAATCCACCTAAAAATGACTGATACGATAGCGTGTAGATCACGCAAAACGTGGGAATTAGATCAAGCACCATTTAATTTGCTACATTATGCTTATCAAATTGTTGTGGATTCTAATCCACCATGGCGACTTGGTAACGTAATTAAATTAATGACTTATTGCAGTTCTAATTAAGTTCTATTTTTCTTTTCTTTTTTTGAAAAGAAGACGACGACCTACACTTCAATATTTTTGTTTTACACATTCTCCATTTTCAGGCCCCATTGTGATCAATGTACATCTTCACAAAATTCATGCAGTGATGAGATAAAATAAAAATGAGGCAAAAAAATAAAAAATAAAAGGTTATCACAAAAAGGGAGAAATTAAGAATAAGAAAGAAGAATTAACCTTGGTGATTGCTAGCCATGATGAGGCAAAAAAAAAAAAAAAGTAAGCGTGTGTGATGCCAATGTAAAATACTGCTGGGAATTTCATTGTAATGATGATGGTATTTCTATAACAACACCAATTTATACAGCACATAAAGGCAATTAGAAGATTTGGATGTTACCTCATGTGCGGACCACAGGATCAAAGTAATTGAGCATAAATTAATCACTACATGGAGGTTGCCTTTCAAGATCAAGCAAACAGAATCCGCTAGATTTTATATTAATCTTCGCGTGATCATTGACAAACAAGGGGGAGTTGGTTTGATTTATTCAAGATTATAAAGAGATGTTCAAGAGATAATATTCCTATATTATCATGAAGAGTTCCTCGTATATCTGAAGGCTTAAAGGATGAAGATTTGGCAAGAATGGACATGTGATCTCCTAGCACATGCCAAGTACTGTTTAAACGAGAGTCATTCATGTATTTTGGTTGAAGCCACAAGCAGACAAAAGAGAGAATAAAGGCGCATCTTTTTCATCCCTTCGAGGGAGATGTGGCAACTTATGCGTCGCTTCCCGTCTTCTCTTTATTAGTCCATCGGTTAGACTTTCATGTGAGAAGAGCCTGTTGTCTGTGTTCAATCTTTATGTTTCATTCCTGGTTTCGATTATTTAGCGGTTTGTTGATTCGGTCTTCACGAGAGTGAAGGCCGTTGGATCAATAGAGGGATTCTACACCAGAGGCTGTAATTTTGGGATTATTTTTTAATTTGGGAGATATTGTACCTGGTCTTTTGAAGAGAAGGGATCATGTATTTGTAATAGAGGGATTGTACGGAGAGAAGACATATTGTTAACTTATAAGTCTTGCTCAGAAGAGGAATCAAAAGACGTGTGGTGCATGCGAAGTGTTCACTTGGTGAGATTATAATAAGATGGCGGCCATTACTGAGAGGGAATCTGATATTCTGTAATGTTCCAATAGTTAATAATCTTATCTTGAGCTTAGTGAATTCTTGATACTTGAGCGCAGGTCCTGTATTTTTTACTTTTAGGCACTTTATTTTTACGTATTAAATTTGTTTAATTAACTTTTTTAAAAAACTTTATTAGCCTATTAAAATTTGATCTAGTAAAAACAAAATTTTTAAAATTAAAAGCATTGATATTCAGATAAAAAATTAGACAAAATATTGACAAAAATAGAGTATAGAGCAAGTCGTTTTTGCTTCACTTAATTGTCAATAAAGTAAAATAGTCCTAATTTGTACTCTATTTTTATCAAAATTTTGTCTAATTTTTGATATCGTATCATTTTTGTAAGTTGAAAGTGAAGAAGAAAAATGAGGTATATATACTAGCAGTCTAGCACTCTTCCTAAGGATTAGACATAAAAGATTTTAATACAATATCTACTTATGTTGGAAGACTCATGATGAGTCTCTTGCATTATGATGCTATTTTTCTTCACTTTAATAATAATATATATATATATATATATATATATGATAAATTTCTATTTAGTCTTATATTCTTGAAAATATATCAAAATATCCCTATAATTAGATTGTCGACACATCTATTGTCATTTTTTGTTCTTTTTGGATTGCTTTTACAATATTATCTTTTTACAATTATGTTTCTACTTTTTGAACATTAATAAAAAGAAAAAATTAAATTACAAAAATAAAATAGAAACAAAAAGAATAAATATATACTCTACTAAGGAGTTAATATATTAATTTTTTTTATTAATGTAAAAAAAAAGAAATATTATCATAAGGGAAAAATATTGTAAAAATAAGCTAAAAGGAACAAAATGTAACAGTAAGAGTGTCAATAATTTAACGGGAAAGATGTTTTGAGGTATTTTTAAAAATATAGGGATTAAATGGACATTAATCTCAAAATATAAGAACTAAATAAACTTTTATCGTCCACGCACACACATATACATATAATTCTTCTCTAGTACAAATACTCTCATTTTTTTTATGCTGACACGTTTTTAAATAATGGAGTTTAATAAAGTCAAGATTTTAACTCTTTTAAACTGAACAACTTTATAGTTCATTAAAAATAAGTTTATTAAACTTCACGATTTAAGAGCATATCCATATTAAAAAAAAGTGCAGGTGCCCACACGTGAGTCTCTTTGAATAGTTGCTTGGCTGGAAAAATTTTCAGCCCATTTCGTTAATAAAATCCTACAAAAACGAAGACTGATGCAAGAGGTTGTAGGTTACGCACCATTTAATTTGATTTATGCTCTATCTTTGAAACTAGAATACATTATTTTTGTAATTAATTAGCACTAAACAGCGACGACGCGTGTATAGTGCTTCTCAATTGTTGTAGTTCCTAATCCACTAGGCTAATGGCCCATTATCTCCAAGTTCTAACCAAAACTTTTTATTTATTTATTTTAACAAAATGATGACGACCTTGACTTCGACGAAGACCTTGACTGGTAAGCGCACAAATTTCGCCCTCAGAAATTTGTTTTGTCCGTGTATATAATAATGCTATGCTTATTACTTACTTATATATATATATATATATATATAGATTATATTCAGAATAATGTGTTGTTAGGTGTTATTTATTCAGTGCTAATATGATGTCTTAAAATCACCAATTATTGAATGATATATAATTAGATTCCACATTTATTAGAATGCAAACTATACATCCCAAATATATACGCATATCATCATTACTCAAGACCCAAATACCTCCTTCTCATTATCTTTGTTAGAACTGCTACGTGATATCTTTTTTTCATTCTTTTATTGTTCTATTCTGAACGTGCTAACTGGTCTGATGGGCGAGTCTTTTATCATTTTTTCGAATTTGAGTAAGTATTTAAATGCATCAATAGCAACAAATTACTTTTTATAAACTTTTTGAACCTAAATTAGAAAACACTTTATGTAGATATTAATATATACATTTGTATCTGATCCCTGACGAATTTTTTAAAGATGTATGTTTGGGGTTCTTACTCCATCTTAAGAATATAACCATCTTAAGAATTTTTTCTTTTTTTTTTATAGAAAGAAAATCTTTCATTAAACCAATTGGGTGATTACATCCATAATTTGTGGGGGAAAAGATCCCCTCCAAACACAAACATCACTGCATGCTAAAGCTAATTTGGCTATAGTATGAGCCATTGCATTGCATTCCCTTCAAATATGCTAAATTAAAACCTTTTTGTCTCCCTCCATTTTGTTTTGGATGTTAGCAATGATCCAACCAATCTTTGTTCTGTTGCTCCGCTTACACAGCACCAACTCAACCACCTCTTTTGAATTCAATTTGATAATCATAGGAGCCCAACTTGCATCTTTGGCCACTTGAATCCCCAAGTCAACAGCTGCTACTTCTGTTTGAGCCATATCACCATTGAAATTTGTCTTTTTAATTGTTGCCGCCATAACGATTCCATTTTCATCTCTAATCACTACCCCTAGTCCTCCTGGGTGTGTTCTTTTGTTAATTGCTGTATCAACATTTACTTTATATTTACCTTCGGAAGGGGGAAGCCAACTTGAATTTCTTCTTGTTTCTAATTCAACTGCCACTTTCACTTTGTGCATTTCAACTCTAGCATATGCCTCCACCACAGCTTCAACTTTAGCTATTGCTCTCTCTGGATCAAGTATTTTCATCTCAAAGACAAACTGATTTCTTGCATGCCAAGCTACCCACCATAGTGTAATTATTAGTCTCAGCTCCTCTTTATTTCGTCTTCTTGCTATCTTATACATCTGTCCTAACAAATCTGAAGAGCTAGAAAACTGCACTTCATCTCTGAAAGGAGTCAATTTCTACATTTTCTTTGCCACTCTACATTCCATGATAGCATGTATGGTACTTTCAACCCTCATCTTACATCTTGGACAAATTGGATCTGTTACAATTTTTTTCTTCCATAAGTTTTCATTTGTTGGGAGCAGATTGTTGATGGCTCTCCACGTGAAAATCTTAATTTTCTCAGGAAGCTCAAGGGACCAAATGACATTCCAATGACAGTGAATGTTGTTGGAACAACTTGGGAAATCCGAGCATTTTAATCTCAAACAACCTAATATCCACTCTCGATAGAATATTGATCCTTCTTGTCATAGTGCCACAAAATTTGGTTTGGTTTTAGGCTGGTAGGTAGTGGAATTTTCAGAATTTTCTCTGCATCTTCAGGCTTGAAATGCTGATGTTTCAAAACTTTCTTCCACTACTGATTTTCATCAATTAAATCTATCAACCTGCTGTCGGGATCTAAAGGTTGCCTTGAAATGGGTTTAAAAGTTTAAAAGTCTGTGGTCTAGGTATCCAGTTGCTTTATACACTCTGATTTTATCTCATGTGCCAATTCTCCACATCATTCCTTGATGTAAGACTTTTCTTCCCCAAAGTATGCTTCTCCAAATAAAAGAAGGGTTGGATCCTAATTTGGCTTGTAAGAAGTCAATATTTTTAAAATACCTTTCTTGTAGCACTCTTGCCAAAATGGATTCTGGAGGTTGGATTATTCTCCAACTTTGTTTTGCTAGCAACGCTTGATTAAAGCTAGCAAAGTCCCTAAATCCAAGTCCTCCTCTTATTTTTGCTTGACACAGTCTTTCCCATTTTGTCCAATGGATGCCATTTTTCTCTTTTTTTAACCCCCACCAGAATTGGGCAATGGCATTTTTTATATCTTCATATATAGTTATGGGGATTTTGAGGACACTCATAGCGTATGCTGGCACAGCTTAAGCCACGACTTTAATTAAACTTCCTTACCCCCACTTGAAAACAACTTGCTTTGCCACCTTGCCAATTTGCTACTAATTCTTAGCTTAATATCATTCAAAAAACTAACTTTCTTTTGCCCTATCATCGAGGGTAAGCCCAAATATTTTTCATGCTTTGACACAATATTTGGCTGAAATATATTCTTGATGATGTTTATCCGCCCAGCTGATGTGTTTCCATTGAAGAACATGGACGATTTTTCAAAATTGAATATCTGGCCTGAGGCTGCTGTATAGCAATCAAAAATTTATTTCAGGTTTTGGCAATCTTCAATTTTGGCTCTACTGAAAATCAGGATGTCGTCAGCAAATAGAAGATGGTTGATAGAAACCCCTTTGCTGAATTTCAATCCTTGAATAAGCTGCTTCTTCTCTGCTTAAATCAACAAATTCAAGAAAGCTTTTGCACAAAGAATGAACAAATATGGGGATAAAGGGCAGCCTTATCTTAGGCCCCTTTAAGGTTAAATTAAACCCTTAGGTGGCCCATTTATTAGCACTAAAAAAGAAGATGTGGATATGCAGTTTATAATCAAATCAACCCAATTTTTTGCAAATCCTAGCTGACTTATGGTATGCTAACCATCTAGAATTTTGAAATAAATACATTTCGTAACTATTATAAAGTATATAGGTAACAGTCTTAAAAATCTAAATGCAAAGTAAAAATTTGAGGGACTTCCCAATTGGCTTTCATTAAAAAAAAAAACAATAAGAGCACATGCATCAAGTTAACAAACGTATATAACAAACATTATATTAACTAGCTAGTTAGAGCAACATCATCCACGAACTTTACTTTAATCTTCTTGAGCTTTATTGCAATGTCTGTCATATGCATCCTCTTGTCAGGTGACTCCATACAACAATACAATGCTAATGCATTATGCTCAATAAACAATCCATTTCGGTAGAAAAAGTTTGCTCTTCTCACACTAAATTTGCATCAACGACTTCAGCCAATCCATGAGGTAAAGATTGAATAACCCAATTCTTTAAACTTATTTCTCAGGTGAACATTTCATCTATAAGCTTCTTTCTCGTGAAAGTTTCATCAATCATCAATATAATACCATAGTAGTGTTTCCTCTTTAAGCATGAATAGATTGGCACTAATCTTTTTTGCACTTATTAATACAAGCTCACCTTCAATAATATTCATGATCCCAATTTCTACATGAGTTTTGCAACCAATACTATTTATTTTTCCTAAAGACAATAAATTTTTCTTTATGCCTTTAACATTTCTTATATCATGGATAATGCGTACTGTACCATTAAACATCTTTATCTTGATTGTACCAATATCAGCAATTTTTAAGGCATTATCATTACCCATATGTACAGATCTTTTTAAAATAGGTTTATATTTATGAAATCATTCTCTTCAAGAGGTCATTTACTAGGTGGCTCCTCAGACGTTAGATAATTATTTTCTACTTTCTTTAACCATTGCTACCTCACTATATAAAACATCACCATCATTTGAAGTGCTTGTTATGCACTCTTAAGCATTTTAAAACTCAGGATCTTTACCCTCTCTTTTTTTTTATTGCTCTAATACTTTTTTTTTAACATATCTCATTTTACCACATTTGTAACACCTAATTTTCTTCTTACTTCTTAATTTTGATCCACCAAAATTGTGACTCCCACTAGAACCGTGTTCCCTTAATTTTCCTCTCACCAATGTTAGTGCTTTTACTTGCTATGAACTTGCTTGCCTGTCTTTATTGCTCTTATTCATACTCTCTTCCTCTAATATAAAGGCTGCAACATAATTGAAGACTAGGTATCCGTAAGGATATTGTTCATCAAGCTGATGATGAGTTGATCATACAAGTCAGGTAAACTTTGAAGTAGAAGCTCTGCACATTCAGTTTCTTCTATTTTATGGCTCAATGTTGTAAGTTATGAAAATAAAGTTTTCAGAATGTTGATATGGGCGATCACTAATGTGATTTCTGCCATTTAAAGATTAAAGAGCCTCCTCTTCAAGAAGATCTTGTGCAAGGAATTTACCTCATATAGTTTTATGAGAGTATCTCAAATACCCTTTGTTGTCTTCTCTTCTGCCACACCAGCTAACACTTCATCCACAAGTGCCAAATGTATATCAACAATTGCATTGCCATTTATCTCATTCCACTAGTCATTAGCAATTCCTATAAGTCCGCATGTTTAGTTTCTTCTATTTTATCACTCAATGTTGTTAGTTTTGAAAATTAAGTTTTCATAGTGTTGATATAGCCGACCACCGATGTGATTTCCACCATTCGAAGAGTAGAGAGCCTGCTCTGTAAGAAGATCTTGTGCAAGGAATTGGCCACATATATTTTTGTGAAAGCATCCCAAAAACCCTCTGCTATCTTTTCCTCTGCCACTAGATAACACCGCATCTGCAAGTGCCAAATGTAGATAAGCAATTATATTGCTATCCATCTCATTCTATTTGTCATTAGTAATTCCTGCAAGCGTTTCCCCAATTACTTTTAAGCAACTATTTTGCCTCAAAATTACCCGTATCTTCAATTTTCCAAAAAGAAAAATTACGCCCATTGAAATTCTCAATTTTAGACTTTGCTTCCATTTTGTTAATAAATACCATACACAAGTTTGTGTACCACCTTCAATAGTTGTGAGTAATCGCATGTGTAAAAATGCACACCATGAAAGTTCTTAAGAAAGACTAAAGCGGTCACAATAGTCTCACTTAAAACGAAAACTCCTTAGGCACTTATTGTCTTTGTGACAAAACTTTCTTAGACATGTACAAGACCACACGATTATTTCCACTCACACTACTATTCTTTGCTTTGCACCATAAATTCTTATATCTTTCCTACTGTTTCAAGTGAATATGTGAATAGTAATATATATGTGAACAGTACTCTAACTCCAAAAAATACAACCAATGGCTCTTATATAACTGTTAGAAAATTGATGGGTGAAGTAGACATACAACTAACGTGAAATTGAGAAACAATGATCACACAATAACACCAGAGTTTACATGGTTCGGCTATTAACCTATGTCCGCAGGTGAAGGTTAAAAAAAAATATTTTACCGGTGAAAAGGAGTTACAAGTATTATATTGATGATGCCATGCATGACTTAAGAGAGGATTTACTCCTCTAAGACCCAGTTTAAGCAAAAAGGGAAGGTCGGACTGAAAGACCTTAAATCAAGCGCTAATTGGGGCCCCCAAGAGCATAGCCGAGTTGGTTGGCAGTGCAATCTGTCGCCTCTCACTTGTGTGGACTCGGGTTCGAGCCTTGGGGGTGGGAATGGCGGGTAAAAATTGATTTAGGTTTGTTCACCCCCTTTCCTTTAAAAAAAAAAAAGCTAATTGGGAAGTAACCCAATGAGGAAAGTTGTTCTAAAAGTTTTATTTTCATCCTCCGTGATTTTAGTCTTTGTGTTAAATCTATACATTTGATTTCTTTTCATGATTTCTTTTATTTCTTTAAATTGCAGAGAATTTATTATAAAAAAAAAATTGTTAAGACACTAACACACATTGCTGCAGCATTAGGCTCCATAAGACAAATTAGACAATGCCTCTCATTGAACGAGGGACTTTATTGCAGATTGTTGTAGCACTAGATTACTTGTTGCAATAGGAACTCTTACAGATAGAAAGGACTAAATACAAAGAATCTTAACCGTTGGGAGTAAATGTGACAGTTGGCTTTGCAATTCAAAATAAAGATAACCATGGATTACATAATCCCTAAATTTTTGACCCAATCTTCTTTCCTTTTAAAATAAGTTTTATTTTAAATTCAAAATCTTACTACTCCAATTTTATCTCAATAATTAATTATTTTTTCTAACTTTCCTATTTTTTTTACTGTCACTATATATTAAGGTTTTACTGTACCTCTTTTGTTCTCATTCTAATTCTTTACTTTCCTCATCAACAGCTTTTGAAGGACCACTACCCTTGTTAATGGCTTGTTCTCTTGCTACCCTACAGCACAGTCTTTATTATTCTAATCATGAAAAAATACAAGATGACTACGACTCAATTAAAAGACCCTCTCGCTTTCATAGTTAAAAAGCTGAAGACAAATTTAAAGAATTTATCGAGCCGAAAAAGATTTTGAAGGAATTTTCAGTTCCCGCCACAGCCTTCTAGAACATGCAACACTATTTATACTACTACAGCAAAGAAGGGTTGGTTAGACTTTGTACCCACCCAAGGGACCCTGTGCTGTCGCTAGTTAAAAAATTTTATGCCAATATATTACGACAGGATCAACACATAATTTAGGTAAGAAACACTCAAGTCTCCTTAAAATCGAGGGTAATCAATACTTTTTATAATTTACCATTTGATGTTGACTGTGAATACTCTAAAATGGTTGGGAATATAACCAATAAAAAATGGAATGATGAGTGTAAAACCCTTAAAGTAGAAGGTAGCTCATGGGCAAATGAGGAAGCTATAATAGTGAATATGATTGATTTGAAACTGATTGTCATAGTGTGGGTTAAATTTTTAAAATCTAGACCGTGCCCACCACACACACCACCATAGTGTCTTAGGAAAGATTGATTCTTTTACACCTCTTACTTAAGGGCCTACCAATTAATGTTTAGATCATTATTGATAGGGAAATTAAGGAATACGTTATGAAAAAGCACAAAACTACTACTTTACTGTTTCTCTCGGTCATCACAAGCATTTGCATCGTATTTGGAACGCACATATCTGCTAATAATGAACAAATTAAGAATGAGGAAGCTCTTACTGCTCGAACTATTGAAAGAATTGTTAGTGAAACTGTAATTGTAGCAAAACCAAAACATGCTACTGTAACAAGAACAAGAAAGGTCATTGGGATTAAAAAGAAGCTGCAAGAGCTGAGTGACAATATCACTTAATGCGTAGAGGCACAAAAAAGAAAGAATAAGCGATTTTGAAACTACCCGATGCACCTTGAAGATCATCTGTATAAATTTACCGTCTACATAAAATGCAGGAAACAAGGCTTTCCTGGCATCTTGTTACAGCAGTTTAATTTCAAAGTAACAAAAAAGAAAGCTCCAACAACTGAAGCAACAGTAGCTAGTGAAGAAGAATCAGAATTTGAGAAAGTACCACCACCAACTGAGGAGAAAAGATAAAAGAATAAAGAAGAACAAAAAGAATAAGAGGAAAAGGAACAGAGTGTAAATGATGATTTAGCAAATGAGCAGCGGAAGATGCCTCCTAAGTAAAAACATAAGCACATCATCGAAGAAGACAATGATGAAACAGAGGATGATAAGGATGATAAGCCACCAGTACTCTCCAACAAAGGCAAAGAAAAAGATTTAAGTGAAGAAGACTCAGAAGATGATCACGATGAGATTGATGTCGAAATCGAAGTATCTGTTACCAGGGCTACTCAAACAGTTGCAGAAAAATAGAGTCTATTGGGCATAATTGCTAAAATCACTGCTAAGGACATTGCTCCAACTACTTCACAACGAACTCCACCAAAATCTTGATCAACAGTTCCCAAGGGATCCAGTAAGCGCAAAAGGGCACAAATCTCTAGAGGTGCTATAGCACCAAAAAAACCAAAGCACAAGCGGACACGATCAACTCAGCCCAAAGTTGGTAAGCTTGCTGGGACACCACCAATTAGTCCAACCTTCAAATAGAAAGAGAAACAAATAGTTTTCATTCCACAAGGGTCACTATAGGAATGTCTCAGAACTGCATCTAATAATAAGTGACCCTGTGCTTAGCATACTGCAGCAACTCTGCAAAAACAGGGGAGTTCCCCTGTTAGACTTAATTTTTTAGACATTTTCAAAATTTTCTCTGTTATTCCTTTATTTTGTTGTTTTTCTGGTTTATGACTTGTTATTTCTCTACTTGCATATCTACTTATTTTGCATTTAAGTGTTTTTGTGCATGTGAAAACATAACACCTCTCAAGTTTAGGGGGGTTGTATTAGAGTATAATGTCTTTTTATGTGTGTGAATGAATGTGTAAAGCTCTGTTATCTGAAATTTTTGTATAGATTGAAATACCTAATGAGGATAAATTGAGCGTCAAGTTTTGTGATTGCAAAGTAATGATAGTTTAGAAATAAGGGCTGAATTTTTATCTCAACACGTAGGCTTTGATTGAGTTTTATAAGAATGCTGCAGCAGAGACTATATTTGTTAAAAGGGTAGAAAACACCTCAAGTTTGGGGAAAATTTTTTGTTAAACTGTGCATGTTATCAAATAAATTCTATTTTAATGGCTTAAGTTGTTGAATAATTAGGGTTGAGCATGCGCCCCATATATAAATTTGAGTTTAAAAGAAACAAGAGCTATGAGCATTGCTATAGCATCAACTGAAAAAATAAAAAATAAAAAATAACTTGTCAAAGGTCATCTGTCTAGGGTATTGAGTAGCCAGGTCTGTTCACTAGCCCATGTTCAGCCTTGAGTTAAAAGTGTCTATACCTAAGAGTATGTTGTGAGTACTACTGCAGCAACTCTGATCTGTGCACTGGTTGAGTAATGGGGTGTCATCATCACAAGTGATAGATATTGACATGAAAAATCAATGATACATTAAAGTGAATTTCATGGATGATGACTGAAAAAAATAATAATAAAATAAAATAAAATAATTTTGTTGCTATAGAAAATTTGGAATTTGTTTGCGATTCTTGCCTGTGTACATTAATGTATTATGTCCTACCCCTGAGTATAGTGTAATATATGTGCAATGTTGCAGTACCTCTGGACTTGGTCAAAGTGGCACACGCTCACTTTGGATAGAATAAGGCCTAAGTCTAAAACTGAACTGCTATGACAATCTTGCACGAGTAAAAGTGTGATCTAAGGGTTGCAAAATCCTTGCAAATTTGATGACAAAGCTAAGTTATATGTTGCATGATTGTGCGATTAAAGTGTTAGTGTTATTGTCATTACTTAAGGATAAGTAATTATTTAAGTTTAGGAGTGTGATAACTCTATGAAATAAGAGTTATCATAGCACTTTTAGACTTAAATCAAGATTACTTAAAGAGTAAATGACATGCTTTTATTACATTGTAGTTATATTTTCCATAATTACATATTTTAGTTATTTTTAATAAATTATCTTGTTTTAAAATAAATTATGCGCTTAGATTATATGCTTAATTGTAGGCAACTGGAAGTGCAAATTTCAAGGAAAGAATGATGTGCAATAGGCTTGCAAAATTAAGGAAAGAACTTGCCTATAGAAAAATGGAAATGAGTTTGGAAAAGTGCAGATGTTATAGCCATTGCTATAGCAATCTTAGAGCATCAAAAGAGAAAATTTCGTGCAAATCTCAGAAAAAGACGTGATCTGCAGTTTCTAAATCTAGAAGATACGCGCCTTAAACTTCTAATTGCCCTAATTTTTGACTATAAAGGAAGCATGCACACAAGGGAAGGGAAGAGCCGTCAACCACAAAAAATAACCAAGAAAAAAAAACAAAGAAGAAAAGGGAAATTTTGGGGCTGAGCAGAAGATTGCAGGCTAGAAGAAGAAGAAATTAAGAATCTAGAAGGGTCACTCGCTTCTATTTCTATTCTACTTGTTTTCTTTGATTTGTGATGATGTATATGATGGCTAAAATTATTTTTGGTTCTGTTTTGTCACAAATCATTAACTAAATTTATTTTGGTTAAGTGATAAACAAGTTTGATGGTTAATTGACTGATTTGACGTGTTGTTGCATGATTGCTATAGCACTTTGTTTTGATAACGCTTAATTTAATTCACTATTTCGGCTGACCACCCATTTAGTTATACTAGCTAAGAGAGAGCCTCAAAAAGACCTGTTTTAGTGGAACATATCAAAACAATACTTGGTTTTAGATTAGGTTTCCCAAGTTGCATTAAACATCAATTTAAATAGAGTCATGTTTAATCTAAAACTAGTGATGAACTAAATATAGAGATTCACCTTGTAAGTTATTAAGAACATTAAGCATATAATACTATATCTTGTGTTGGCATAACAACTAGTCATTGTTAGATTACATATAGATATAAGATATCCAATAGGCGACAGCTGAGGATGCGTTAGAGTTCTGCCCAATGCTGTAGTAATTGTTATAGCAATGGTATTGTAACAGAAAAATAGTCAATGCTATTAAATGAGTTGATTCACTCAACTACATTATTCTTAGTGGTTATATTCTTGTGTGAGACGTGTCAATTTAATTTATTGCATTTTATTTTCTATCATTTAGATTAATCAGTTTAATTAATTGACAACAAAGTTTAATTTAATTAGATTAACTTTTTACCATATTAATTGTTGTAACAACTCTAATAACATCAATCCCTATGGAGAATATCTCGAATACTCATCATTATATTACTTGTTGTATACAATTGTGCACTAACACTCATATTATAAGAGAGATTAAACCTACAATACAACATTAGTGCATATTGTTTTGAATGTTTTCTTTTTGATAAAAAAAAAAGGGCAAAATATCCTAAGCTTAAGACTAAAGGGTTTAAGTGTTGAAAGAGGATTAATAAGAATTCTTCCTTTTTTCTTTTAGTCTCTCATAATAAAAATAAGTGGTCAAAATTGAATTTTAAATCAATTTTATTTATTGTAGTTACAATTAAACTAATTTTTTTCATTAAATTTGAAAAACTAAGAGAAATTAGGAGAGAAAAACATTAAAGGAGGATCTTGATCCTATTTGACCGAACACCATTTAATTTTCGGTATGCTCTGCTTTTCACATTATATATTTCTTCCACTAGAAATTAATAGAGTTCCGTATCCACCACGGCGACTGTAACGTACTTGATTATAATTTTCCGGCCAAAGTTTTCCATTTTGAGGGCCAATAATGGACAAAATAGACGAGAGTGCCAAGGCCTGCTTATCTGGGCAACGGTTTGGAAATTGCATGGATTCTCCCCAATTAAAATGAATTAATTAGTGTCAAATCCTAAACAAATTGGATCAAAATTAGATAATAATTAAATAATAATCATATTATAACGCGAAAAGTTTTTTTAATTATTTATGATAATTAAATCTAAAAATAAATATAAATATAATCATATTTATATTCATTCAACTACAATTATCATATTATAGACAAAATACTTATTAAAATAAATATGATAAATTTATCATGCTAACAATATTTAAAGTTTTAAACATCCTAACTCCAAAGTTCTAAAGTTCAGATTGTAAATCCATTAAAAATATGGATAATAATAATTAAAATCCTCAAAATAAATATTTTTAAACCAAGGTGTTTTTTCTATATGATTTCATTTTTTCACTACATCATTTAATAAACAGATTTTAAAAGAATAAACTAATCTATGAACTTAAACACATATCCTATTCGTTTATTTAGCTAATTAAATGGAATTTGACTCATTATTAAATAAATCAATTTTTCAATGCAAATTCACTAAATTTGTATCGAATTGAATGAATGAAACCTGACCCATATACTGCCACCCTAGAATAAAATCTCTTGTGGAAATAATTGTATGGACTAGGTAGAAAAGTTTATTAGGAGACAGTTGAGCTGCTTGATTTGAAGAATAGTTTAATTCTTGGAAAATAAAATACTAAAAATTGATAGAGGGAGCCTACTGGTGCTGTGCAGGTTAAAGTACTAGATTTCTCTCTGATTAATTTTTTAGTAGAGTAGTGATAGTAAAATTCTCGATTGGGGATTTAATTGTATTGATCAAAATGAGTCTCTGTAGAGTTCTATTTTAAATATATCAATACAACTGTAGCATATAAAAAAATAAAATAAAATTGACAGAGGACAATCACTCAATCAAATCTCTCAGACACTCGGTCCAATTTCTGCTCTGCTCAAAACAAGGACTCCCATAATCTTATTGCACAGGCACAAGACAAAGCACAAACAAAGTTAACAAACACGCAAAAGAAATTTACATTAATTAGTTGTGAGCCTCACTTTAATCTTCTTAAGATTTGCAGCGGTAACTGTCATAGATATTCTCTGGTCTGGTGACTCCATGCAACAATCCAATGCCAAATGCATGACGCTTAATAAACAATCCATTTCGGCAGAATATGTTTGCTCTAGTCGCAGCAAATTTTTATCAACAACTTCTATCAATCCATGAGGTAATGACTCCTCTACCCATTTCTTTAAACTCATATCTCCCGTAAACATATCATCTGTGGGCTTCTTTCTTGTGAAACTTTCCATCAATAAAACACCATAGCTATAGACATCGCATTTGGAAGAAACAATTCCCTCTGTTCCGTATTCTGCATAATTTCAATGAAGCAAAAATATCTGCTTATGAAAGTAATTGCAAATGAATAATCTTCGGACCAAAACTTTGGTTGTGTTTTAAAAAGAGCAAAATTTAAAATTAGACATTAAAACATTACCTGGTGCCATGTAACCAATTGTGGCAATTGTCATTGTTTGTGTCACAGAATCATCTCCTTCATCAAAAAGTTTAGAAATACCAAAGTCGCTCACATGTGCAACCATATCTTCGTCTAAGAGAATGTTGCTAGGCTTCAAATCACAGTGAACAACAGGCGTCGAATGACCGTGATGGAGATATTCAAGTGCTAAGGCTACATCTATCATTATATTCAACCTCTCTAACATATCTAGAAAATAGTTGTCTGAGTACAGCCACTTCTCAAGACTACCATTGACCATGAGCTCCAACACCAAGGCCCTAAAATCATTGTTACAGCAGCTACTAAAGATTTTTATGAGATTTCGATGTCGAACATTCCTTAATACTTCACATTCCGAATCAAAACTCCTAAACGCTCGGTCCAGCTGCAGATTGAAAACCTTTATGGCAACACTAGTCCCATCAGAAAATGTCCCTTTATACACTGATCCAAAACTGCCTCTACCAAGCAAATTGCATTCATTAAATCCATCCGTTGCCCGTTGAATATCCAGATACGATGTTCTTCTCCATGCTACGAGAGGTAAGAAATCTTCCTTAACTATCTTGTTTGCAATCTTCTTTCGGCGGCTTATGAAGAAAATGACGATGGCCGCCATTATTCCAGTGGATATTATTGGGGGCAAAACATATTTCAAGAAATTTAGATTGGCTTTCTTAGATCCTTCCGTTTTATTTGCCCTACAAGGTGGGACTTGGAGTTTTGTTGGACCACAAAGTGCATAATTCCATGAAAATGATTGAGGAGAAAAGTATTTGAAAGGCCCATTAGCAGGGATTTCCCCTTCTAACTTATTGTGAGACACATTTAGTTGTTTGAGAAATAAAAGTGCCTCCAATGACTTAGGAATTTCTCCAGAGAGATTGTTATTTGAGAGATCCAAAGACTCCAAACCTATCAAACTGCCAAATGTTTGAGGAATAGGACCTTCAAATTGATTACTAGCTAAGGACAAAGTAACTAGATCTCTGAGGCTACCAATGGTTATTGGAATATCACCAGATAACTGATTCCTTGATAAATCTAAATTTATCAAGACCTTCAAATTTTGTATATTTGAAGGGAGAGAACCACTTAACGAATTTGAAGACAGGTTTATTGTCAAGAGATACTCAAGACTCCAAAAAGATGATGGTATAGTAGAACTGACCTTGTTGGAGCCTAAGTTGAGTTCCCTTAGAGATATCAAACTTGCGAAACATTGTGGTATAGGCCCAGAGAGCCTATTTGCATTTAACCTTATTCCATTCAACCTCTCCAAGTGGCAAAGATCATAGGGAATAGATCCTTCCAAATTATTACCATAAAGAGATAACCCTTGTAACTGCTCTAATCTTCCCACCGTTGATGGAATAGTTCCATTCAAGTCATTGTTGAAGAGGCTTAAAACTATCAAGCCGCGTAAATTACCGATTTCTTGAGGAATGTTGCCCTTGAGTTTACAATTGTATGCATAAAAGTTTTGAAGCGAACCAGAGAAATTTCCAATTACAGGTGGAAGGATGCCACCTAATGGATTAGAAGCTAGGGCTAAAGTTGTTAGATTTCTGCAATTAGTCAAAGAAGAGAGAAAACTCCACTCCACAGTGGGTGAATCGGTCGTCAAGTAATTATTTGCTACGTTTAACACGCTAAGGAATCTCAAGTTGCCAAAAGTGTTTGGAATAAGGCCAGAAAAAGAGTTGAAGCTCAAATCGAGGCCAATGAGTTTAGAAGCATTTGTAATGGAGTTGGGAATTATCCCAGTAAGTTTATTCTTCCCCAAACTAAACTGTCTTAAGTTTGGAAGCGAGTAGCCAACTTTTGGTGGTAGATCTAGATGGCCTGCGAGTTGATTGCCAAATAGATTAATGAGTGTTATGGTTGAAATATTGAAGATCGAGGGTTGAATAGGACCACTTAAGTTATTCATAGCAAGAACAAGAATCTCCAAATTTTGTAGATTGCCAATCTCGCTTGGAATTTCACCTGAAATGATGCACACATTGAGGGATTATTGGACTTATCATTTTTCTAGCAGAATTGATTTCATAGAAAAAGTTCGTTGCTCCAAAAATATAGTTTTTACTGATTCAACATACCCGGATTTGATAAAATCTAACTTTCAACTATGATTGGAGTTGTCTAACATGGTAAATAACTCTATATCAATTCTGACGTCCAGATCTAAACTTGATTATAGATACAGAGAGAGAGGTGATTTAGTGGACGATAATACTTATGTTACGGTGAGTAAATTATCACATAGGACATTTCAAACTGCCACAAACTAAAAATTGAAGAGTGATGATGGTTGACCTCTTCACTTCTATTTTTCAACTAACCTCATTAAAATGTAAGGACAGTAAATCTGAACCTTTTTATTATTAGTTTTAGGAGTTCTTATTTTGTTCATCCGAAAAGTTGAATCAAGAGTTATTTATTTAGATATAAACTACCAAACAAAATGTGAATGTATAGTTTATCACGCTGAAAATTTTTATTATTTTTTTTAAGGTATTCATAATTTGTTTGGAAAAAATATATATATTATCCAATATTTATGTGTGCAGAGAGAAATAACAGAACTAACATTATCAAAGTGCAATATGAGCCCCGCAAGTAAAGGAAAAAATTGAAAATAAAAATAAAAATCTATGACAAATACTCTTAAAGATTTCTCAAGTATCCTTGATGTGACTGAAATATTTGAGATTAAAGAGGGAAATAGTACTCAAATTTTATTTAGATGTTTAAAAAATCAATTGATACAAATAAATTGAGAAATTTTAATATTGTTAAAATATACACACAAACTCTAATATTATCAAAATACACGACCAATATTTTAATATGAAAATAAATTAAATCAGGTATTAATAGTTTGTACATATATTTTTTTTCAAACATATGGTTGGTAATTTAATTTTACATTTTAAATTTTTCGCCAAACCAAATAACTAAAAGTATTGTTTACGTTTGGTGTAAACTATCTAAACAATGTCGGTTTTCAATTTAATAAATCCAAAACATTTAATAATGACATATTGGGTATTTAGGTGAGTTTGTTAAGTAAAATTCAAACTTCTAAAATTTAAAGGTCAGTTTACTTAGTAAATACGATCAATTAGTGGTTTGGTAGATTTAAATAACCTCACTCCTTAATAAAATGATTGGTCCTGGCTGATGAGATAAATCGAAGCCTGGACATCTGCCAGCCATAAATTATATTAGATCTAATTGATCCCATACAACCAGCTTAAAGTTGAATTCTTTTGCATCAGCCACTAGGGCTGGATTTTGACCTGGTCAGTTTTTAGCCATTTTCCCCCCAAATGTAGAAAAAGAAATCAGCGAACATGCATGCAATTGAAAATAAATATGCTTCAAAGAGACGAAGTGGAATTGGAATGTACCTTGAAGGTTGTTATAAGCGAGATTCACATTTACAAGGCTACTCAAATTCGCTATCCTTGAAGGAATATTTCCATCAATAATATTGAACATCGAGTCCAACTTCTCCAGCCTCGATAAGTTGCAAAGAGAATTGGGGATAGGACCTGTGAAACTGTTATTACGAAGACTCAATATTTGAAGTTTTGATAAGACACCAATCCATGATGGAAAGCTACCACTAAATTCATTATAATCTAAACTAATGAATCTGAGTCGACGTAATTGCCCCAATTCATTAGGCAGATAGCCATGAAAATTGTTCTTACTAATATCAAGAGACATTAGGAATGAGAAATTTCCTAAGTGTGGTGGAATGGTGCCCCCGAGACCCATATTTGAAAGATTCAAGGCTCTAACTCTTTGATGATGTGCACCACAAGAAATACCAACCCAGCTGCATATTGGGTGAGAAATGGACCAATTATTTGCCAAGACACTTCGAGGATCAGTGACATGGGCTTTGAATAAGAGAAGAGCAGATTGATCCGTTGTTAAGCTTTGTACAATCATAGCTAAGCTAGCCATTGAATATTGTAACAAGAACATAGGAAAAATGTAGAATAAGCGCATATTGATCTTCATAAGTGCTTGGCAAAATAAGTGCCGAGTCTGACTGATATAAATTTTAAAGAGAAGAAAAATATAGAGCATGCCTTTACAAGAGACAGAAGCTGCCAAGTCAATGCATATGCTTGTCAATTATATTCACTATGCCGACTTTGTAAGTTGCAACCATGCATTTATTTTTTATTTACTTTTCTTTTGGTCTTCCAGAAGAAGAAAGAATAAAATAAAACAACTTTGACTTACTAGCTAGTTGCTTGTAATTAATTAACCACACGTTTCGCTTTTATAAATTTTCTTCTAAATTTCACTATACTAGCTGTTTGCAGAATAAAATATGGTGACCACGATCTCCTCTAAGTAAAATATGAATAAATAGTCGATAGGTTTTAGAGAGATAATTGTAGTGACCATGAGTAGACCACTTGAAGCAGGAGGTAGTTCTTGAAACCGTGAGCAGACAACCTCAAGAGGTAGTTCTTGAGATCATGAGCAAACAACCTCAAGCAAGAGATAGTTCTTGAGACCATGAGTAGACCACATCGACCAGGCGTTTATTTAGTCACCTTAAGCATATCACTTCGACCAAGAGATTATTTGGTAATCTCGAGCAGATCATCTCGACCAAGAGGTCACCAAGAGACAAGATTCAGTCAAACAAACCTCAACGAAGTTCAAATCGATGAACTCCTTCCGGAAATTCAGCTATAACATCTATGCATGCCCAGGTATCATAAGTGCAACTCAATAACTACTCTATAATGGCTCATTAACTCATGATTTAAGTAAGAATTCAACCCAATAACAACCACACATTGAAGATGGTGCTATAATTTTAAGTGCCTATAAAAGCCCCGAGAAATCTAAAGTAGGGGGGACTCTCTTCCATTTATAATTTCTTTTTTTTGAAGATTTATTATTTTATTTTCCTTAAATGGATTAATCATTGACTTGAACGTCGGATGGTTCACGCCAGAAAAACTTCTGGTGCCTCTTACTGTCTTCTGTGATTTTAAGTGCTCATTAAACAACAGCTCATAGATTATCTGGTCATGGTCAGAGAATTTCCTTAGAGACTAGCAAGTCGTTTTATCACAAAATAAATTCAATACTGATGCAAGAGTCTGGTATCAAGCCACTAACCGACCCAACAAGATTTCAGCATCAACATTTGGCACCGTTTATGAGGAACCATACAAAAAACCAACTTTGGTCTCTATCATAGCAAAGGCAGAATATTATCATGCATGAATTAGAGCAAGCTTTCTTTTAGTTCCAAATCCACCATAAAAAATCGAATTGAATCAATAATAGCTAACATAATTTTGATGATTCGTGAGCTTCAAATCGGTAATTACCTTCAATTTACTTATCTATGGGCGTGATCTCTTGCATTGGATGATCAATTTCATATCTCACAGCCTCGATATTGCTTGAATTTTTCTCCATGAGTATAATGATGATCAATTTTACTTCAATTTGTAGATTCAATCGTATGATTACTATGAGTTGTTTGTTTAAATCATAAATTTGTGCATAATTGACCAATTAAACAAGTATGCATTTAGTATTATGTGCATAAAATTGATCTTAGCAGCTTCAGTTTATGTGCATTTAGTCAATCAAAATTATGCAATTTTTTATTTTTTGGTTGCTGAGCTAGATTACGGTAAACATATACCATGGTAACAGTTCAAATAGAACAATTAGCTTAAGTTTTCTTGATTTACATGCATAAATATGGTAAAGTCTCTGGATTAACGGGACACTGATAGGAGAAGTTCAATATGTTTCTCACCAATTAATTTTATGGTTTGGCTAGCATGAGCGTGACAAATTGATTGCAGAGCATAAATTTAAAATATACATATATGGAATATATGAAATCATATGCAAACTAGTGACCACATGCTTGTTGCTTTACTGATAGTCATTGATCATGTGCTTGCCATTAAAGTTTTGCATAAGTTCAAGTTTAGGTGCTAAGATCTCAGCCACTTTCACAATTGGATTGTGCCACAATTTTAGTACTTTGCAATAGATTAATTTATTTAAAATAAAGATTTGCTATTAATTTGGTGTAGAGATATGGCGTTTTGTGGTTTTGAAAATAGGTTTTAGAGAATATTTGTTTAAAGTGGTTATGCCAAATCATGCACAACAAATGTTTGAGGAAATGACTGATAGAATTAAAACAAATTTGCAGCCTGAAATTTGCTGCCAGTACCATATTTAGAGACACCTCAAAAGTCAAGAGTAAGCTCAGAAATCTACGCGAGTAAAAAGATTACAAACTTTGAAGCCTACTCTAAACAATGTATGAAATCTTAAGCTGACAAGAGCTATTTAAAGTTACTTAAGTCGATAAAAGGTTAAAAGTCTTAGAGCCTATTCCAAGTGAGGTATAAGACCTTAAATTGATACGAGTAGTTTAAAATTGTTTAAGTCAGTTAAAGGTTAAAAGCCTTGAAACCAGCTCTAGATAAGGCATAAAACATTAAAGTGGTGATACATTTTCACTCATGGCGTGGTCAACAAAAGAAGTAAAATAAGTTGCTTAAGGCTTTAAGTTTGTAAAAAAATTATAAATTTTATAGTTTTCAGTCGTGATTCGTTTCACTCTCAACACTAAAAACTAGGAGACTAGTGTTTGGAGAATAAAATAAGGTAACCACAATTTCCTCTAAGTAAAAAGTAAGCAAATAATTGATGGGCTTCTGGGAGATAATTGTGGTGACCATGAGCAGACAACTTTGAGTAGGAGGTAGTTCTTGAGACCATGAGCAGACGACCTCAAGCAGGAGATAGTTCTTAAGACCGTGAGAGGACGACCTCAAGCAAGAGGTAGTTCTTGAGACTGTGAGTGGACCACCTCGACTAGCGCTTATTTAAACACCTTGAGCACATCACTTCAACCAGGAGATTTTTTGATAATCTCGAGCATATCATCTCGACCGAGAGGTCACCAGGAGACAAGATTCAGTCAAAACAAACCTCAACTAAGTTCAAACTGATGAACTCCTTCCGAAAATTCAGCCATAACATCTACGCATGCCTAGGTATTATAAGTGCAACTCAATAACTACTCTGTAATGGGCTCGTCAACTCATGATTTAAATGATCATGCAACCCAGTAACAACCACGTATTGAAGATGGTGCGATAATTCTGGGTGCCTATAAAAGCATAGGGAAATCTAAAGCAAGGGGACTCTCTTCCACTCATAATTTCTTTTTCTTGAAAATTTATTATTTTCTTTTCCCTTAAATGGACTAATCGCTGACTTGAGTGTCGGAGGGTTCACGCCGGAAAAACTTCCAATGCCTCTTACCGTCTTTTGTGATTTCAAGTGTTCACTACACAGCAGCTCATGAATTATCTACTCATGGTCAAAGAATTTTCTTAGAGATTGGCAAGTTGTTTTACCACAAAATAAATTCAATACTGATTCAGGAGTCTGGTATCAAGCCACTAACCAACTCAACCGGATTTCAGCATCTACACTAGCAAACAGTTTTTGTGGCCGCAAATAATCTCAGAAAATAATCAGTTTTGGTCGCAAATAATCCTTTTGGGGCCGCAACTTGACTACTTGCAGCCAAATACTAATAGTTGCAATAAGTGCCCATTTCGCTTATAAGAATTTTCTTCCAAATTTTCTCCATTTTCAAGCGACCCCGCTGTCGATGTCTTCACCAACTTTCTACAATAACAAAGGAAACAAAAATGACAAGACTTACCGACGAGACCAACTCACGATGATGAAGCTGAAGCCAAAAATTAATTTGAACTGAAAATCTATTATGGATCGTAAAAGTTGGAAAAACCTTTAAGCTTTACCTCTTTTTATACTAATCAGAAATTATAATGACGTAATGTCTAAAAATAGCCCTGAACTCCTCGTGTATGAGGATTTCAGATTTTATTGCCTAATAAAAAACTAGAAATTAACCAATAGAAACATGAAGCAAGAAATGGAAGTTAAATCATTAGTTTTATAGGAAAAAAAAATGTAAATAATCTTACTAATGGTGTTAGGAAATAACTTCTAATGGTGTTTTGGTGACTAAAATATCGACAAAAATGTGTATAATATGCCTTAATCTGACATCATTAATCACTTCCAATTTACATCACGTACAAATTTACCTCTAACAACCTTGTCTTACATTAATTACCTTAACATTTAGAAAAAAAATCTCTCAGCTTTTTCTTAAAGGAATGGCACTCGTGTCATAATTATTATCGCCGCAAAGTTTTTCTAAGGCATAAGAATTTTCTTTTAATTCATAACTTATGTTCGTTAAATTAAATGACAGATATAAACAGAAAACTTCGATTGCATCGATATTTATTCAGGTGCGTTCATTTTCATATTTGACAAACCTCGAGACCTCATCGTCGTTATCTTTCTTCGCGACTCAAAACTTGAGTGATATTTTACAAGGACTAGGTGGAGAATAAAAAAAATAATAATAAAGAAAATTCTCTTTTTACAATATGGCTTCAGCTCTAAGCCTCTAACCATAAAGGCTCTTGATATCTACAGTTCTTGAATTCAAGTAATAATAAATATAATATAAAAACTAGTCTCTACTTGTGGGCGAACTTTTCATCTCCATTTAAATAATATGCCTTCGGACTTCGGTAGCCTCTCTACCGGTCACCAGTGAATGAAGGAATGGTCTTGATTTTGCATGCTTGACTTTATTGCTTCAAAAGTCAATACAATCTGCCGTAGAAAATGTAAAGTAAACGGCCTAGAGATCTACGTGGAAAAATTGCCGGTAGCTTGTCAAAGTTTCAATTATCGATGTACAAAAATAGGAGAAAAAGAATATGTACAAAAGCATAAAAGACAAAAGATTATATAACTAAAAAACGAACTATTTGCATTAATTAATTTTAGCTTATATACTTTTGCCATTATTCTATTTATTTGTTGCTATTTTTTTATCACCACTTTCTTACAACTATCAAAATTGTGTGCCTCACAAGCAATCCAAGCCACTTTTCAACCGTGGTAGAATATGACCTTGCGCCTTCTCTCTCTAAAAACCAGTTCAAACTTCAAATCTTCAATTTTTGTATCTAATTTTTATTTTTATTCTTATTCTTTCTTTTATGTCGGTAGTTTACCATTTAGTCCCCATGCCTTGAGAAAAGCCACTAGATCTTCAACATTGGCTCAAATATACACAAGGACCGTGGTTTTTTCTTTTTTTGAAAACATGATCGTAGACATCTCTTTCTAGATTGTTATGTTGAGGAGACATTATGATCAAAGATCTTAGTTTTAAAAAAAAAAGTGTAATCATTTTTTTAAATAAAGGGAGTTAATGTGTGTTATTTATATTTAAATGGGAGGTTGCCAGTTTCTCCATACCAAAAGCAATATACATCATTTATTTTTTTACTACTTTTATAATAGCTAATAACCTTATGTTAGTACAATTCTATAATATTATCATCATTTTTAAATATAAATTTATTTATATTTATTATAAATTAAATGAATAATATAAATAAAAAATAAAATAAAAAGTTTTAAGTACTGAAAATTAAAAATATAAGTTCCGGTGATAATAAAAAATAAGATATTTTTTTGTATTTTATTATTATTTTAATATTTATATTATAATAAATATATATTTTATATTCTAAAGATAAATTATGAAGCAAATGACTTATTTAACCCTCTTTTTCTTTAAATTTTTTGTACTAGAGAGATTTTTGATATTCTGAAAATAGTAAAGAAGTAAGTAAGTACATATTGATTTAAGTAGGGAGAAATAGACAATCATATTATAAAAATAATAAAAAATAAATAATATATGTTAATTTCAGCAGTGAAAAACTCCCAATCCACTTGTTTAAACAAACTTCGGAGGTTTTGGTGATTTCTTTCCCTATTTCCTAAATTTATATTGAAACAACAGCCAAGGGGCCGTGGGGTGAGCGTACCAAAGATAAGAGACCCTATCTAAGTCCAGTTTCTTTTTTCGCAAAGTGGCCATAATGACATAATCTGGGACCAAGAAGAAACAGGTTTTATTGGTTTTTTATTTTATTTTATTTTCATAACAAAAACATTAAAGAAGTAATTAAAGATTTTTTTTAATTATTTTATCATAACACAAATAATTGAAGTTATTCACTAAAGAAGCATGATTCAAATCAAATTATCATACATGTGCCAATAAACAATCAAATCAAGACTAGAGCTAAACCCATCAATGATAGATCTTAAATTTTGATCAATCAAGGCTAGTTATTAAGCAATAATTAACAAAAAAAAGACTATGAAAAATTTCTTTTATTTTTCTAAATTTTCTCCAATAGTTTCATTCTATTAACAGATGATTAAATTGTGAGATCTTTAGAAATTTTTAAATAATCCTTTTAAAAATTCAATGCCAGAAACCTTTCAAGTAAAATCCTAACAAAGATCTCATATTCATATAATTAAATAGCGAGATCTTTAGGATTAAAGTTGTTATTCAAGACCTTTAAATAACTTTTAAAGGTGTCCATTTAATATTTTAACAATTGGATGTTCTTCCAAGAAAGGAAAAGCGTGTGAACTATTGTAGGCAGATATGTAATTATCCACTTTATTACGTGATTTTATTTAAAATTAAAAATTAAATTTACAATCTTTGCAAAATGTGTTGATGAGTTTATGAAAAAGCTCTTGAAGAGCTTATAAATTTATTTCTTTTAAGAATAAAATTTTAGATAAAAGATCTTGAAATGAAGAATTTCTTTCAATTTATGGATTGAAATTTATCTAGTGAAATGCTGATACTATAGAAATACTAAAAGTATTCTATATTGAAAATTGTTCTATTTTTAAAGTATAATACATATGCCCTAGTCTTGAAGTACAATATTTTATTCTAATTTGTGCCTACAAAGGCATTGGAAAATTGCATCATTATAAATTAAATTATGTTCAGCATAAACTTGATAATGTCAAAATAGTATGAAAAGTATATCACACTTTCCTTGACATGGATGCTATAGCTTGGTTTTATTTAAGCAGATCAACAAAGTTATGAAGATTTATGCATGGCGATATTCTTCAAATTAAAGATGATGGTGTCTACAATTTATTATACGTTTTCAAGCTTTCAAAGGATGGTGTTGATCCGACAGATTGTTCCACCTAAGTATTGTTAGTTGCAACAAATTATGATATATTTTTGAAGCATCCATGTCATTTTGAGGGGAAACATGTTTAATAAGGAGAGTTATTGATATGGTGGACTGCATGCACTGTACTGTTTTTACTTCACTAGGATTTTGTCTCATTGAATTTTTTATAGTAAGGTTTTAATGCAATTTGCATCTCCATAAGATATAGATGAATAATGTACTTTTTTTCCTTAATTAGTCTTTTTTCCAATGAATTTTTACTAGCAAAGGTTTTAATAAAGCATATTCTTTGTATGATGAACATCCAAGGAAAAATGCTATGAAATAATTACAATTTATTTGAATGATCATCAAAGTAACCTTTTATCTCAGGCAACTTTTCATCTCTTATAACTCTCATTATCTCCTTAATTTAAGGGTTGTTATCTCTTATAATTATGATATAATACTTACCACTTCATGATTGTATCACTATAAAAGAAGGATTTTACTCCTTATTTGTATACATTTTGAGATTGAATAAAATTTCTCTCTAGACATTGTGTCTTTTATTTTTATTTTTTTCTCTTTCTTTTAACATATTGTTGTGCTCCTAATTGATAAACAATTTAACACATTTCAATTTTTCTAATATATAGAGATTCAAACAACCTAAGTGTTATGTGAGAGGGATATAATCTTCAAGAGAAGGAAAATAGCATACTTATAATGGGTCCGGATGCTCTTAAATTTATATGGCTGAGATTAAATGTTATAATCTCTACTCTTATTTCAACCCATCGCACTTAATTCAAGTACTTTTCCAAACATAAACTTAATTGTCGCTAGTGAAGATTGACCAGTCTTCTCCTTCAATTCAATAAATCTCTAATTCTGCAAGCAATGTCGAGGATCGGTCTGTAATTGAGTTCATTTTCGATCAAAACTATGGCTTGTGTTGTCATAGTGGTTTTTTTGAAAGTGGGGTGTCTTGGGAAAAGGGATATGAGATTGGTTGATGAAGAAGAAGGAAGAGGGAACATAGTGAATAAAGAGGAAGTGGAGATTGCGGAAGTTAATGGCACTGAAATTGAAATTTGGTTTAGAAAGTTTAGCAGGAGAAAAAGAGGTCAATTTAGGTTAAAAAAATAAAATAAAGAAAAATTTAAAATACTAAATTTTATTAATGACACGTGTTAATAGATATTTTAAAACATAGGAGGGATTAGAAGGGAAAGGACGAAGGAAAGGAACATAATCCATACTTAAGAGACACATGACTTTTAAAAACAAAACTAATAAATAAAAATGCAAAACTCATAAAACTTTTCTAAGTAAACGGCTAAACGCATGTGCTTGCCAATTCTCATTGTTATTATTGTTCCTTGTTCACCACCATGCGCTATGGCGGCATTGTAACGTAAATTAAGAGCGTATGCCTTGTGTCACCGCACTTTACCCTTTTTTTCTCCGGAAGAATAAGGATAAAACAAACAAAACAAGACGACCTTGACTCACTTGTAACCATACATCTCATTAGTAAATTAAATGCAATTCCTAAATTATATTTAGTATAATTTAAAACTAATAAAAACAAATAACTAGTGAGTTAAGTGGAATCAATATCTTATTTTTACTTTAGTTTTATTAGTTGTAAGTTACTAAATGCAATTTAAATGAATCCCAATTAAATATTGTTCCAAGTTTTCTCCATTTTCAGACCCCCGAGCCCGCGATCAATGTCTTCACAAAACCCTCGTCAAACTGTTCCTCTGTTTCGTCCAATTTTCTGGCTAAAACGCCTCCTCCTCCCATACCGTCTGATCAAATCTTTGATCCAATGTCATTCCATTATCAAAAACTTCAATCCCCATATCAAAGTTGTTATTCAAGGACAGAACTTAGTTCACGGCATTGCCGTACCAATATCAATAAATTCTTTTGTGCATTCAATTCAACAACTGAGTGTTTCCCAAGAAAGGAGAAGTGCGTTGTGTGTGGGAACCCTGTGAGATCGTCACCGGGCATGCATTCGCATTATTCATGGATCTAATTTCCTTTAGTTTTTATTCTATAATCTTTATCTTGTTAAATAACGAGGATTCCTGATAAAAGCCAGTTAATTTTTTATTGTGAATAATCTCTTTGTGGAATTGACTGTAAGGATGAAGAATAGTTTGATGCTGGAAAAAATAAAATACATGACATTGAAATAGGACGACAGCTCCCAAGGACGTAGTCAAGTTGGTTGGCAGTGCAATCTGTCGCCCCTCACTTGTGTGGACTCGAGTTCGAGTCTTGGGGGTGGGAGAGGGGTAAAAATTAATTTGCGCTTGCCCAATCCCCTTTCCTTTAAAAAAAAAAAATAGGACGACCAGATTTCTGTGACCAATTTCTGTTCTGCTCAAAACAATGGCTCTGATTCCAAGACCACAAACTCAAACAAGATAACAAACAAAAAAAAGTAAAGTTAACTACATTAAGTAGTTGCAGCAACATCATCCAGAAACGTCTGTTTAATCTTCCGGAGCTTCGCAGCGACATCTGTCATATATATCCTCTGTTCTGGTGAATCCATGCAACAACCCAATGCCAAATGCATGATGCTTAATAAACAATCCATTTTGGCATAAGAAGCTTGCTCCTTGCGCACCAAATTTGCATCAACAACTTCAGTCAATCCATCGGGTAATGACTACTTTACCCAATTCATTAAACTCATTTCTCTAGTAAACGTTTGATCTGTCGGCTTCTTTCTCGTGAAAGTTTCCATCAATAAAACACCATATCGACATCACATTTAGGTGAAATAATTCCATCTGATGCATATTCTGCATTTTTTTTTTAATTTTGATTCATCAGAAGTTTCCATCAATAAAACACCATATCGACATCACATTTAGGTGAAATAATTCCATCTGATGCATATTCTGCATTTTTTTTTTAATTTTGATTCATCATAAGTATATCCCACCACGAAATAAATGATATACAAATAATAATCAGTCAACAATAATGGACTCAAACTTTGCCTATGCTTGAAAAAAGGGAAGAATTTAGAGTTTAGATTTGAAATCTCACTTGGAGCCATATAAACAATTGTAGCCATTGTCATGGTTTGTGTCACAGAATCATCTCCTTCGCCCAAGAGTTTAGATATGCCAAAGTCCCTCACACCTGCTGTCATATTTTCATCTAAGAGAATTTTGTTGGGCTTCAAATTACAATGAACCACTGATGTTGAATGTCCGTGATAGAGATATTCAAGAGCCAACCCCACACCTATCATTACATTCAACCTCTCTAGGATATCTAAAAAATAGTTGTGAGAGTACAACCACTTCTCTAGTCTACCATTAGGCATGAACTCAAGCACCAAGGCCTTAAAATCTAAATTACAATAGCTGCTGAAGATTTTTATGAGATTTCGATGATGAACATTCCTCAATACTTCACATTCTGACTCAAAACTCCTAAATACTCTCTCTAGCTATAGATTGAAAACCTTTATTGCGACATTAGTCCCATCAAAAAGTGTTCCTTTATATACTGATCCAAAGCTATACACACCAAGCAAGTTACATTCATTAAGACCATCAGTTGCCTCTTGAATATCTAGATATGACGTTCTTCTCCATGTTGCTAGAGCAAATAAATTTTCCTGACTTGGATTTTTGGCACTCCTATTTCGGCATCTTATGTACAGAATGATGAGAATCACTATAAGTATAGTGGATATTATCAGAGGCAAAACATAGTTAAGGAAAATTAGAGAAGCTTTCTTGGATCCTTTGGTGATATCTTCCTTGCAAGGTGGGACCTGGAGTCTTGGTGGACCACAGAGTGCATAGTTCTGAAGGAATGATTGAGCTGATAAGTTTCTGAAAGGTCCATTGGTAGGAATTTTCTCTTGTAGCCTATTTTGAGACACATTAAGTTGTTTCAGGTGTGAAAGTATCTCGAACGACTTAGGAATTTCTCCAGAGAGATTGTTGTTGGAGATATACAAGTATTCCAAGCTTGTCAAACTGCCAAATGAATCAGGGATACTACCTTGAAATCGATTATGAGCCAAGGACAGAGTAATTAGATCATTGATGATATACTAGAGTTAAGCTGGTTGGAGCCTAAGTGGAGTTTTCTTAGAGATATCAAACTTGACAAGCACGTGGGTATAGGTCCATTGAGTTTATTAGGATGCAACTGTAATTTATTCAGCCTCTTTAAATGGCAAAAATTGTAGGGGATGTATCCTTGCAAATTATTGTTATGGAGATCTAAGCCTTGTAGCTGCTGCAAACTTCCCGCTGTTATTGGAATAGTTCCATTCAAGTCATTGGTAGAGAGGCTTAAAACTATCAAGCCATGTTCTTTTCTTTGGGAATGCTACCCTTGAGTTTGCCCTCGTGTGCATAAGAATATTGAAGAGAAGCAGAGAAATTCCCAATTAATGGCGGAAGGATGCTATTTAAGGGATTAGAACCTAAGCTTAGAACTCTTAGTTTACTGCAGTTTGTCAAAGAAAAAGAAAACTCCACTCTCCATTAGACAATGCTTCAGTTGTCAAGTAATTAGCAATAAAGTTGAGGATGCTGAGGTGTCTCAAATTGCCAAATGTATTTGGAATATGGCCTGAGAATGAGTTTAAGCTCAAGTCTAGGCCAATGAGTTTAGAAGCATTGGTTATGGAGTTGGGAATTGTTCCGGTAAGTCTATTGTCCCGCAAAATTAAAAACTGTATGTTTGGAAGCGAGTGGCCCATCGTTGATGGTAGGTGGCCTGAGATTTGATTGCCAACTAGATTAATGATTTTTATGGTTGAAATATTGAAGATAGTGGTGGGAATTGGACCAATTAAGTTATTGATAACAAGAACTAGAATCGCCAGGTTTTTTAGATTGCCAATCTCGTTTGGAATTTCGCCTGCACATTGATTTGAGAATTACTGAGCCTTTCTGTTTTCTAGTTGAGGCGAATGTTAAGAAAATACATGAAGAGGAATATGATCAAATGCATGAGAGTTGAAAATTACGTTTAACACAGTAATTCTCTCTTGCTCCAATTGGGAAAGGTTTTTATCAAAGCAATTTTGTGATTTTGTTTTATATATATTAGAAATTCTTAGGCGCTGGTACCTTCTTTTTTTTTTTAATACCTTCTTTTTTTATTTTTTTTTTAAAATCATCTATAAACGAAGTCAATGTTCAATTCACTATTAAACTATGTGGTTTAATAAAATAACAACCACATAGTTTAATGCATATCCACATGAAAAACAAATAAATAAAGGCACCCGCAAGAGAGAAGGTTAGTCTTTCTTTAGTGAAAACATGTTCATTTTATTAAGGTGAGAATGCCACTAACAAATAAAAAGCATAGATCTCATTACATTAACAGGGAGAAAAAAATATCATTTCCAATATATTAAAATTTGTGCTTTTTATATTTTAATGCATCCTCATTTTAACAAAGCGAGGATGTCCTCACCAAAAAAGAACTCATATATTTATATATATAGTTGATTTAGTCTAGGATCGTAGATTTTATAATTTTAAAACATATAGTTTAATAGTATAATGTCACTATGTCATTATACATTATGGCTTAATAGCTTTCATGGTCATTACATTGTTAAATCACACGATTTAACAATTTTCTTAGACTTTTACAAATACAGAATCTTGGATTGGAATATATATAACCATCACTATTAAGAGGATTAATTGTATTCAAGAAATAGTAGTTCACTTGGAACGTTTATTAAACACCTTGTTAACCAAACATAAGTTAGGTCCTATTTAATATTGAGGTTTTATAGATTTTAAACTACGACTGCTGTACGAAAAAACTATAATTATGTAATAAAAATTAATAATATATAATAAATATGATTTTTTAAAATAATAACTTTGACAAAAATAACACAGATAATATTGATTTTTATTATAGAAGTGTGAGATTAAATTAACTTAACTTATAAACCACAACAATTATCTTATATAGTTAAGATCCAAACGTGAAGCCCCATTAGTTGAGAAGGGATTTTTTTATTGATTTTTGACTTTCTTCTGGCCTTATCTCCAAACATTTAAGTGTCGTAGCTTATAAAGTTACCTATCTTTAATTCCAAATAACTCCTTAACTTCGGTGTTGCTATGTTCGATTCCAACAGAACCAAACATATTGATCAAAACCAAACAGTTTTAAAATACTTTATTATTTACCTCTTGATGTTACAACTTTTACAATCACACCATCCCAAACCACAAAACAAATTAGGAGGGAAAGTGTCAGTCTCTCTAAATTTGGCACTCTTTCTAATGATATTTTCTACTTGTTTTGTTTGGGCAACCAGAAAAGACAACGCTGTTGATGCATTTAGTGCAAACTTTTCAAATAGACCTTTTACCACTAATACAGTTTTACCCAAATTTTTTTAGTTATTTAGTACTCAATGAAATCTTTTAGAAAAAATTATAAAATTATTTTAATAATTTTATTTTTTTACTAATATGTAAGGAAAGCAATCTCCAAACATGCATGCATTGCAAATATACATGCTTCAAAAAGACAAGGTGGAAGCGGAACATACCTCGCAGGTTGTTATCAGCAAAATTCATATGCAGAAGCTTAATCAAATTTCCAATCTTTGAAGGAATATTTCCGTTAATAATATTGAACCTTGAGTCCAATCTCACCAAACTTGATAAGTTGAAGAGAGAATTAGGGATGAGACCTGTAAAACTGTTATGGATTTCTCTAAGTTACGGTAACCGTAACTTACGTCCTTTGTCTGTTTGTTATTTTGTTTTCTTACAAAATTTCATTGAAGCCCCTTATACTCTACATTATTTATAATTTATTTATAAATATTATAAAATTTTTATATTTATTCATAAATTTTTAAAATATTAAATTTATCCCTATAATTTTTAAATTTCTAAAATACCCTCTATTTAATTAAAAAATATAATTATTATTAATGAATTATAATGATAATTATGATTATAATAATATAATTTTAATTTTAATTTTAAATAGATTATTATTAATAACAATAAAAGGTATTATAATTAATTAATATATTAATAATAATTTTTTAGTTAAATTTTTAAAAATAATAATAATTAATTAATTAATTAATTTTTAAATAATAATAATCACAATAATTAAAATACAAAATAATAATGTAAATATACTTATCTTCAAATCCAATTCATTTGAATTGGATTTTGGTACAACACTTGAAATCCAACCCATAATATGATAATAATTAATAATAATTTTTTAGTTAAATTATTAACAATAATAATTTTATTTATTTATTTATTTAGGGATAAGAAAATGGAGGATGAGGCCAATGGAGATGGAGAAAACGAAGAGAAGTACCTTGGTTCATTGTGGTGGAGGTGGTGACGGTAAATTTGTTGGGAGTATTGTTGATGCGGTATCATGTTGAGAAGAGTAATGAATAAGTTTGATAACGTGGGGTCTAGAAAATGAGAATAATCTTGATCGGAGGGTGGGGGAAGAGAGAAAGTATGATGGAAAAATAAAAGGTATGGATTTGGAGATGGGTTTATAATGAATTAATATATTAATAATAATTCATAATAATTTTTTAGTTAAATTGTTAACAATAATTATTACTATTAATTATTATTATTATTAATAATAAAAAAATTAATTGTTAATAATAATTATTGTTAATATATTAATTAATTATAATACCTTTTATTGTTGTTAATAATAATAATAATAATCCATTTAAAATTATTATAATCATAATTATAATTATAATCCATTAATAATAATTATATTTTTTAATAAAATGGAGGGTATTTTAAGAATTTAAAAATAATAATAATCTATTATTATAATTTTAATTTTATTGTTGTTGTTGTTGTCAATAATAATAATAATAATAATAATAATAATAATAATAATAATAATCCATTTAAAATAATAATAATAGTTATTATTATTATAATTCATTTAATAATAATTATATTTTTTAATTAAATGAAGGATATTTTAAGAATTGAAAAATTATATGAGTAAATTTAAAAATTTTATAATATTTATAAATAAATTATAAATAAAATAGAGTATAAGGACTTTTAATGAAAATTTATAAGAAAATAAAATAAAAAAAAAAAACAAAGGACCGTAAGTTACGGTTACCGTAACTTAGAGGGGTCCAACTGTTATTACGAGGACTCAACACTCGGAGTTTGGAAAAGACACCAATCCATGATGGAAAGCTTCCAGTCAAATAATTGTAAGCGAAAGTCAAGAATTTGAACCGACGTAATTGCCCCCAATTCATTTGGTGGATAACCATAAAAATTGTGCTCACTAATATCAAGATATATTAGGAATGAGAGATTTCCTATGTGTGGCGGAATGGGTCTTCCAAGACTCATATAAGAAAAGTTGAGCATTGTGACTCTATGATGGCGTGTACGACAAGAAATACCAATCCAACTGCATACAGGGTATGAAATGAACCAATTATCTGCCAAGACACCTCGAGGATCACTGACATGAGCTTTAAATGCAGGAAGGGCTGATTGATCCGTTGTTAAGTTTCTTACGGCTGCCATAGTTAAGCCAGCCATGAAATAGCGTAACAATAACATAGGAGCAAAGTAGGAACAGCGCATATTTTTTTTTCTAAGCTACTTAAGTGGTACAGGAAATAGATATAAATAATTTAAAGCAAAGAAAAATAGCGTACTTGTGTATACAAGAGATTCATCATGATGAGCTTGCTATTTTTCTTTTCTAATTTTTAAATTATTTATATCTATCTCACTCAATCTGTAATGGAAGTTAAAAAAAAAAAAAAAAAGAAGAAGACTTCACACAGTAACATGTAGATCATGCAACGTGGAATATGCGTAAATTCATTTTCATAGACTTACCAAAGTAAGCGCTAATTAATCGAAGGGAGATTTGACACGACTTTAAAGGGAAGAAAAATAACATATTTAGAGAGACACAGAAGAATCCATGATGAGTAATAATTAAATGATATTATAATAATAGTATGAAAAAGAGTTTGTATGTGTCTATTTTTTTAAAACCAGGGTCTATTTGACTATTTTAATAAATTTTGGGATTGTGAGTACAATAAATTTTAAATTGTATGAGGTTAATAACTCAACGTATGTTCAAATTTTAAAGGAAAAACTTAAGTTGAAATAACCTAAATTTTTTTCATAATAATTATAATAGTCACCGGTGACTGCCGTCCAACTCGTAAAGTACATTCAGGGGTTCATGCACTGTATTTGACCAAATCTTTTACCATTTCAGGTCCCGCTGTTAATGTCCTCACAAAATTGCAGCAAATAATGAAATTAGACAAGCAAGGGTGCGGGGAACCAGCACTGCCGAGTAATGAGTTGATATCATGAGTTGACATCTGTCTTCATTTTCATTCTCATCCGTATTGCCAAATAAACATTGTAAATTATAAGAAGTTTCAACTCCAAGTTCGTTTTTGTTAAATTACAGGGTTGATAGTTCACACTGCATCCTTATATTTTGATTCAATACCCAAATTCAATCTGTACTCACAAAGAGCCATCAATTTTTGTACAAATTAACGTGCCATATTTACGTTGGATGAGTAAGAACATCTGACAATCCACATGATTTTTTTTTTCTTTTAACCAGTGGATTTTTGTCTCAATCACTATTCATTTGGGAACAGTATATCCTGTCTTTATCACTATTTTTATTTGTGCCGCTATGTGGCGTTCTGTTTGCTTTCTTTTACATTTCTGTTCTCAAGCTGATTGATGCAAACCACTCCTGATAATAATTTTGGTCCTGTCAAACTAAAATTTTAGTTTCGCCGCTTAATCAAACCAGTCGAAACCAAACTTCAGATGCTGAGCAAATAGGGTCATTGTTGAGTCTATTATTTATAGAATTAGTATTTTATGACAAATTTAGTTAAATTAAAATTTTATTTATTACATAACTTGTAATAGGGATTAATTTATTAATTTCTTAATTTAGTAAGATTCTAATTTATTAAGAATATTTATTTCCTATTTTCATTAGATGTCTAATTTAGGAAGTCAATTAATGATGGGATTCTATAATTGACACATGAGATCTATTTAGATCAAGAAATTGATTCAAACAGGAAATCATTAAATGTTCTAAATATTTCTTGGGAGACAAGTAAGGCAAGAAGATCATATTTATTCATATTTAGATTCATAGGAATTATATGAGGAAAGAAACTCTTATTTGAAAAGAATTCAAGTCTTTTAAAATTTACAATTTTTGTGAAACCTAATACCCATATAAAAGAAGGTATTTCACAGTTGAACTTGTGAAACACAAAGCATAAGGTAGAGAAGCAAAATTCGGCCTCCTTCCTAAAGAATCTGAATTTGACGCATAATGTTTTGTTGATTTGTTTTCATTCTAAGTCTTGTTATGAGATTGTTTCTTTTTATCTTTATGGAGAGTTCATGTGGATCTTGAATCACTAGACATTGAAGAATTAAAGAATTACTATTGACCACTTTGCGAAATACCTTGAGGATCGTGAACTAAGAGGAGTATCGGTTATTTAAGAGAAGCAGATTTAGTCTAAGGTTGAGTAAATTGTATAGTAATAAACTATAAGTGATAGTTTTAAGTTGGTAAATCCATAGGTCGTAATATCTCAACTTAATGAATTGCTTTTCATCTGGACGTGGTATCGTGGATGCAGGATTGATTAATCTAAATCACATAAAAATCTCTATGTTGTTTAATTTCTGTAATTTATTTTGTTTTGGAAAATTAATGTTTTTTTATGCAGATGATTAGTATTCGTGAACAGTATTTTAAAAAATTAGTTAAGTTGTTAATATTAAGATTTTAACTACCTACATCTATGTGCAATAGATCTAAATTTCTATCAGTCATGATGGTATTTAGCTTTAAGTAAAATTGTCTTTCTCCTAAAAAATAAAAAATAAAACTATTTATCTTTTAGAGCAATGATATTGGCACCTCTCTAAAATTATTATAAAACATTAGTTTTGCATTTATAATTATATCTTCATTCAAACGACAGCTAAACTCATTATATTACAATTTTCTTGCACTCCACCCCATATATCATAAATTCTTCATAAACTATTTAAAATTCATCACAAGAATATCTTAAAGCAGAGATTGAGGTTTTACGATTTGTGTAGACTGGGAGTTGAGCGTTGTGTAGGTGATATTCTAGTAACAAGGGGGTGTGGGTTTTAGATAAACTTGTCCTTTTATGTAATTTTCTTTAAAGACTAAACTATAAGTACAGAAATGGGCTTCGTAAGGATATTGAAGGGGCCGTCACAGCTCTACTCTATTTCCCATTGAGGAGAAGAGAGATTTAGAAGGCTCGCTTTCTTTAGTTTTTGGGCTTTGATGCGCATAGCTTGATTTCTCCTTCTTGGGCTGGGCTTGACCTCCCTGGCCTTTTGATTTAAAGCCCAATGCTTAATTTCTTCACAAAATCAATCAAACTTTGTTTGGTCTCCAGTCACTTAAAGGGTTTGGCAACGTCTTCGGCTCAGGCCAGGATTTGCAGGTGAAGCCTGAGCCTCATTTAGGTATTTTAAAAATATAGCCCAGTCGGGCTAAGCCCGGCCCAAAACACTCGAGCTCGGGCACAGCGGACTTCTTCTGCCCTCCCTAATTTCACTTGTATCTTTTTTTCTTTTGCATTCTAATATGATTTAACGTCAGCTACTGTAGTTAATTTCTAATGATGTGCCATTTTTTGCAAAATCACATGTTGATAGCTATTTCCTCTCGATACTAGCTAAGGTGTGAACAAGAGATGGAGGTCATATCTGTACACACACAATCAAAAAGAAATTATTGAAATGGAGCTGAAAATGGGATTTTCAGCATCCAATTCTGATGCTTAAGCCAGTAGGCTGATTTGGTTAGTTTGTGCTGTTGATGGTGATTGTGATTGCGTGTTTACCGCGAATGTTTCGCCTCTTATCTTATAAATCTGGACTGGTGATTAGAAGATGTGTTTTTAGGGGTGTGGGGTTCGCATTCTCTGAAGCCTTAGGGTTTAGCAGACATTATGTTTGAACTTGTCAACTGCAGTATTCGTGTTTGGAATCATCTTTATTACCTTAACGTCCCCTCTCTAGATTTTAGACTCGTGGGCTGCCTTCCTTTGACTGATGCAATTACGCACACAATGAGTAATACATTTTGCGTGGGATTCTTTCCCTCAAATAGGGCACAGTCCAGATACCGTCCAATTGTTGACCACTCATATGACGACCACATGAAAAAACCCACCGATGTTATTTTATCTACTATGAAAATGTGTCACGCATACTTGTGACAGATCTAGTTTCTCACAAAATAATTTGTAATTAGTAATTACGCACGTGGTATTGGTGATATAAATATCAATAATTAATTGTTGATAAATTAGTGTTCAAAAGCATCAGAAGGTGCTCTCGACAACGATGCGGTATTGTGGTTACAATAAAACCAGAGACGAATTTTAAAACGAACTCTCAAGGAGGACCCGAGCGTTCGCAGTTCAAAATCACGGGATTGGATAATTTTAATGTAAAATAATTCTCATCTTGTCTTCGATGCAAAAAAGTAGAAGTGTGATAAAAATTATGGGTCCACCGTTTAATGGTAAATATTGACAAAATTTAATTTTCAGCTAAAATTTTATCTCACAAGTATTCGCGGGATTAGGGGATAAACATCTCTAGTCTCTTTTGCTCAGCTGTTCACTAAAATCAAATGCTGAATATTACAACTTCACGGATATGAGTTCCTCCATTGATGTTCATACTATTTTATCATTATAATGAGTGAAAAATAAAATAAAATAAAATAAAAACACTGAGCTTTTTTTCCTCAATTTTTGGCGTAATAATTAATTTAAGATAATTTTAATAAAACTAATATATAAGACATTAGTTCCTAACCACTCCCATGACATATCACACATAAGAAAAGATTATTTATAATTAAATCTAATATTGTACTAAACATGACATATTAATATATATAATTCAATATTATCTAATATTTTACTGTTTGTAAATTGATTCTACCCAATTTAATTTGTAGGAGATAAAGTGAACACAACATCTACCATATGGTGAGCTATGAACACGTAATAGAATTATGGCATTTTAAACTGTGGATTAACCATCTTGCCTCATTTCCCTACCTATTGGTAATTATTAATTAAACAAAAAATCTTCTTTGAAAATGAAGGCAATATAATAACCGCTCCCTTTGTCTCACTCTTTCAACTCTGTGTCGGTCCATTTTTCCCAACTGAGGTATCTTTCTCAGTTCCCCCTTCAACTGCACACTTCACAAATTCAACTCTGCAGTTTTCAGGACACTAAATTCGGCTTTGCAACAGATATTTTTTTTTTCCTTTTCTAAAGAAATCATCAATGCATTCACCTTAACATCATCTTCAATGGCCTCCATCTCCCTCTATCCCCACCCTTCAACTTTACCATTCCACCCCTCAATCTCAACCCCATCAAACTCCAGTCTCCCCCATAGAAACTTCCGCTACAGAACCTTGAAACTCAGTTGCTGTCTCTCCATTCATCAATCCAATGACTCAAGAACAGACACCAACATCAAAAACGACAACACTCTCCGTATCATTTTCGCTGCTGGCGGAACCGGCGGCCACATATACCCAGCTGTAGCCATAGCCGATGAGCTCAAGATCATCAACCCCACAACCGAAATCCTCTTCATTGGGTCACAGAACAGCATGGAATCCACTTCTGTCCCGTCCGCCGGCTATGATTTTGTCTCCGTCCCCACAACTGTTCCTCTGTTTCGCCCCATTTTCTCCCCACAAAACCTCCTCCTTCCTTACCGTTTGATCAAATCTTTGATCCAATGCCATTCCATTATCAAAAACTTCAATCCCCATATCGTAGTTGGCACTGGCGGTTACGTTTCGTTCCCCATTTGTTTGTCAGCGGCTTTGCAAAGAATCAAACTCGTTATTCAAGAACAGAACTCAGTTCCTGGTATTGCCAACTGGGTTCTTTCGTTTTTCGCTCATAAAGTGTTTGTTGCGTTCAATTCAACAATTGAGTGTTTCCCAAGAAAGGATAAGTGTGTAGCGTGTGGGAACCCTGTGAGATTGTCTTTGAGGACTTATGTGTCCAAGCTGGTCGCAAGGTTGAATTTTTTTCCGAGGTTGAAGAAGGAGGACGAGGCAAATGCGAGGGTGGTGTTGGTTTTGGGAGGGTCGCTGGGTGCTAATGCTGTAAATATTGCTATGTTGAATTTGTATTATCAGATGCTGATGGAGAAACACAATTTGTTTATTATTTGGCAGACAGGTGTTGAGGCCTTCAATGAGATGGAAAGCCTTGTTAGGAACCATCCACGTTTGTTTTTGACACCGTAAGTTACTAGTCTCTGGCTCTACTGTTTTCTCAATCTGTATTTTCTTATATGCTGGGATTCATATTGTTTGTGTTGTATTTTGATTGTGAATAATCTCGTGTGGTGCAGTACCTTGGTTTGATGAATAATTTGATTCGGGGAAAAATAAAATACATGACATGACATTGCTGGAGAAGAATGGAAAGTTAATGAATTAGTGAGCTAGGTTATGCTTTACCTTTTGTTATCTGATGATAATATCAGCAGTCTTTTCAGCTCAAAGTTTTGAGAAAATTAATCCTTTTTACCCTGGGAGAAATGTTAATTGGCCATTTTGATTGTGAATTATTGTGTAGGTTATTTCTTAGTCTTTTTTCTCCTGAACTTGGACATGCCGAGCCCACATTCTGCATTTGGGTTCCATTAGGCAAAAGGAGAGACTTGTCAATTCTAGTGTAAAGAAAGATGGTTGACCTGATTTCTAAAGTAGTGATTACTCACATGAAGGCAATATCCCAACTAAACAACCTTTTGCTCATTTTCTTATGGAGTAAAGTTCTCATCACTACAAGTCAAAAGAATGGCCCTCGGGCCTATGATTTCTATATGACTGAGGTAACAATCATATGTTCCCCAAAATTATAATTTGGTGGAGTGAGTATCTATCTTTAGGAAGATAAGAAAGATCTGGTGTTACCTCTTTGTGGATTAGTCTAGAACCATATGGTGGGTGTAGAAAAGATATTGCTGACTTTGGGTCTTTGACTGTAGAAGCTTCCAATCTATTACACCAAGGGCGATTCTCAATTAAAGAAGAAAATAAGACTTTTCAAACTATAGGAATTTCAGCATAAAGCAATACAGCTACATCGTTGTGATAAAGGATGGTGGATGACCATTCTAACAGTGCACTGTTTGGCCAATCTTATACTCTGCCTTTTAACTTACTCCTGACAGTAAATTGCTTCAAACATCCAATTCCCTGACAAGAAGCTTTTTGCACAATGATCCTGGTTTTCCTTGGACACTGCTTGAACTCAAGAAGGTGATCTCTCTTGATGAAATTGCTGTGGACATAATGAATGTAGCAAAAGCCCTCACTATGGCAGAGTTCTACCAATGAGGTTCAATAATGTTAATGTTGAAAGAACTGATCCCAAAATCAATTTACATTTGCTACTTTAATTGGCCTAGGTTTATTTTGTTTTAATTTTATTAATCCATTTGTTCTTTTAACTTTCACCTCGTGTTCCAAACCATGGTATATTTTCTAAATTTCATTTTGAACTTAAAGCTTCCAATTTTTTAAATTAGTTTTCTAACACACAACCCCCCCCCCCTCTTTGTTGTAGTTATTTTCTGAGTTCATTTTACCTAGGTTTGTATTTCCTTGTTATTGACTACGTATGCAATTATTCATTGAAGGTTTTTGCATTCTATGGATTTGGCATATGCAGCTGCAGACCTCATTGTGTCAAGAGCTGGTGCAATGACTTGTTATGAGATCTTGGCTACAGGGAAACCCGCAATCCTGGTAATGGGGGCAACAAATATTTTCGCCTCTCTAATAACATAAATCTGAGTTATGAGCTCTTTTGTGTGATGTACCAGTTCAATCATGCATTTTTTTGATAAATTTTTAATTCTTTTTTGGTTGTACTTCATCTTTCCAGTTTAGTTTTTTTTTCCCCCTCCTTTTCCCCCTACAGACATGATTAGCTATCTTGATGGATCGTATAACAAAAAATTCCCTCTTTTAATTTGTAGATACCATCCCCAAATGTTGCAGAAGGACATCAATTCAAAAATGCATCATTAATGGCAGATGTTGCGGGTTCAAGAGTTATTACTGAAGATGAACTTGATTCGATTACCCTTGAAACCACTATTGAGGAGATACTAGGTACATTTTTTATGTTGCTTACAATGCTAATTACTGTATATGGATACTTTATATCCTGCTTCTGTGTCTAAATACCTTTGAGACTATAAATTCATAGAAATTTAGGCTGGGAAAGCTGATTTTCTATTTGCAAGAAATAGGAAAGGCTTTTCCCACATTATACGAGATTCTTGTTAACTGACTTGTTACAGTTTCAGTTAACTGTTTCTGTGACAGCATCTTATGATAACAGAATTATATCCTTCTTGTACAAAGATTTGGTGCTGTTATGAAAGAATGCAATAAATACATATAGCCTTTGTGAAACCTTTCTGTATACACCTTGATGAGGCATATAAAATGTTTTGTCATCTTCATTGCCTTGCTTTTTTAAGTTAAGACGCTGTTGTAATCTTTCGGTCTGTTTTTATGACACTGTATCTGATTTAGGTATGCACGTTAAAACAACATATTGGGCCACAGTTTAAACACAAAAAAAGGGAAATAATAATAGACCCCAGAAGAAGCACATTTCTCAGAGTTGGCATCAATCTGTTGTGTGCATGTGTCTTATCCCTTTGTTTCAGATAATAACATTTTCTTCATTTCCTTTCTTATTCAAGATGTTTTACTGGTGATCCCTTATTCTAAAAACGGAAGACATGGAAATTAAGCTCCACTTTCATCAAAAAGTTACAAATTATATTATACTTTTCTTTTTCAAGTTCTTATATTGTTTTGGTGACAGGCAGTGAGGGTCTAATGGCAGAAATGTCTGAAAGGGCTCTGAAAGTTGCAAAGCCAGGTGCCTCCGCAGATATTGCACAACACATTCTTTCTCTGGTTGAATCATCAGTATCAAAGACAAGCAACAAAATATAGTTGATGGATGAAGTTTCTAATGCTTGAAGGTTGCCCTGGATCTTGGGAATCATCACTTGTATGCTTCGCCAATTATAGCCATGTTCATAGCCATACAATTCCACACATGCTGTTCATGAGGCAAGGATTGTAGGGTTATTTCTTCTTCCACTAACTCTGGAAGTGATTTTGACAAGTAGTTTTCACAGAACTGAAAAACTTGATAAAAGAAAGTAGTCTGGTTAAGAAAGATTTTCGAACATTCCAATACAAGGGAACTTGATTGTTACAAGTGGAAGACACTGGAATACTTATTTTCTTGTGTGTGGAATAAAGTTGATAGATTCATTTTCTGTCTTGTCAGAACCTTATGATTTGTATCGACTTTCGATTGTAAGAACCAACTGTATCGGCCGAAAATAGATCACAGCAACTCTATGACAATAATCTTTCACATTTTTGTTGGCTGCTGCTCATTCATTGTTATATACAAAGATTCTAATTGATATTATAATAATTTTCTTTGAAAAAATGTGAAATAGCATAAATCTCTCAAAAGCTAAAATATCCCTAACATTGCAGTTTATTTTAAAAAATAAAATGGGTCCTGTACTGAATTAAGTTCTGCTGACATTTTCATAATTTACGTTATGAGTGTGTTTATAATAATGTATAATTAAGATTTAATTAAAAAGTTCGGCTCTTCCCTTCCGATTAATTAATTTTTAAAACAATAACGATATACTCACAACGTTTAGTACCGCATATAGCACCGAACGAACGGTGCGTTCAAGGCAAATATAAATGGTCACTGTAAATCTCATTTTTGCAGCACACACGCACCAAGTAAAAGCACGCGCTCTCTCGAAAATCACACATGCTCTGTTGCTCCTCCCTCAATTGCACCAAGCTACCAATCTGCAGAATCCATTCTTCCTCACCATTCTCACCATCGGCTTGTCTCTCTCTCGCCCGTCCATTGCATCCCTCGCGGCGTCTCAAGCCATTCGCAAGCATCGTTCAAAGCACACGCTCTTTCTCTCCCTCTCTCCCTCTCTCCCTCATGACACACGGCCAAACGCTCTCTCGCTCTCTGCCTCATGGCTGACTGCCACAAATCTCACCAAACCACCAATCTCCCGTTCATCCTCACAACGCTTCGTCGGCGGCTCCCTCTCTCTCTCCCCCATCCAAATCCAGTAGTCGTGGATCACGGCTTACTCTCTCTACCCCCTCTAATTCCAGCAGCTGTGGGTCACTCTCTCTCTCCCCTCCAAATCCAATAGCCAATTCACTTGCGGTGCTAATTTGCTTCATTAATTTCAAAATTAGTTGGTTGATTTTTTGATTCATGATGCTGAGGTCACCGGGCAAATTTCGTTGGCCATATTTATTGATTCTTTATGTTGAGTTTACTAGGCAAAATGGGTTTGCTTCATATTTATTTATGGGAAATTATTTACGTCCATTTCCTTTTTTGAGTTTTTTTAAAATATATAATTTTTTTATGTTTTGACTGAATTTTACTGGAAGTTATATTTTTTTTTACTTTTTTAATTTCGTCTATAATCGTTAAAATTTTATTAATTTTTTTAATAAAATAATAATTTTATTTTTCACATAAAATTATAATTTTATCTTATAATATTAATTTAAAAAATAAAATTATTATTTTATTAAAAAAATTAAGTGAATTTTAATGGTCAATAAATAGAAATAAAAAAATATAACTTTAAATAAAATTCAGTTAAAAAATAAAAAAAAATGATTGGTAAATAATATCTCTTTATTTATTAATTTTTATTTTAACCAGACAAATTTGGCTTGACTTATTTTTTTGATTCGTGATGCTGAGCTTACTAGGCAAATTTCGTTGGCCATATTTATTGATTCTTGATGTAGAGTTTACTAGGTAAAATTGGTTGGCTTCATATTTATTGATCCTTGATTCTTGTTTTAACCGGACAAATTTGGTTGGCTTGATTTTTTGGTTCTTGATGCTGAAAGACAGGGAGCCTGAGTTGTCAACGACTCTTACGAACAGTGCGTGTGTGTTGAGATGTCTATGATTAACAATTATAATATATAGGGAAACAGCTACCATACATGTGTGTACGTAATACATGTATAGAAATAAAATAATTTTAAAAATATTACCATTGTGGCAGCCAAATACAAAAAAAAAAAAATTCTTGGAGAAAGGGTTAAGAGCAACCGTTTGCTCCTTGAATTAATAAAAAATTATAAAATAATATAATAGGTAAAATAATAAAAAAAATTATTATTATTTTAATAATAAAGGACACATTAAAAAAAATTATAAGAATAAAAAATGAGTTTCATGGTTCTAATATCAAATTAATGGTATGCATCTCATGTTTATTGGTCCATCAATCGCATGATTTTTATAGTTGCAAGTTAATGATCATAGGTTTCATGTTCAGTATTCAAAGTTTTAAGTTTTTTTGGTTTCAAGTATAATGGTCAATATATCACATTAATGTTTATTGTTTCATGTTTATTGATTTATTCCTTACATGATTTTTGTTGTTGCAAGTTAATGATTCCAAGTTTCACGTTTATTGAACTAAGTTTCACGTTCCTATAGTTTCATATTTAATGGTGTGTGTTCCATGTTTATTAGTTCATAAATTGCATGATTTTCGTAGTTGTAAGTTAATGATCACATAATTGCAGGTTAGTGATCATAAGTTTCACATTCATTAATATAGGATTCATGTTTCTATAGTTTCAAGTTTAATAGTCCCCATATCTTGTTAATGGTGAATGTTTCAGGTTTATTGGTCCATCAATTGCATGATCTTCGTGGTTGCACGTTAATGATCGCATGGTTGCATGTTAATGATTCTGAGTTTTATGTTTATTGAACTAAGTTTCATGTTCCTATAGTTTCATGTTTAATGGTCTTAGTATCACGTTAATGGTGAGTGTTTCAGGTTTATTTGTTTATTCCTTGCATGATTTTCGTGGTTATAAGTTAATGATTCCGAGTTTCTCGTTTATTGAAGTAAGTTTCACGTTTCTATAGTTTCATGTTTAATGGTCCTGATATCATGTTAATGGTGTGTGTTTTATGTTTATTGGTCCATCAGTTGCATACTTTCGTGGTTACAAGTTAATGATTTCGGGTTTCATGTTTATTGAACTAAGTTTCACATTCCTATAATTTCACGTTTAATGGCCTCGGTATTATGTTAATGGTGAGCGTTTCAGGTTTATTAGTCCATCAATTGCATGATTTTTCGTGGTTGTAAGTTAATGATGGCATTGTTGCACGTTAATGATTCTGGATTTCACGTTTATTGAACTAAGTTTCACGTTCCTATAGTTTCACGTTTAATGGCCCCGATTGCATGTTAATGGTAAGCGTTTTAGGTTTATTGGTTCATCAATTGCATGATTTTTGTAGTTGCAAGTTAATAATCGCATGGTTGCACGTTAATGACTCCGGATTTCACGTTTATTGAACTAAGTTTCATGTTCCTATAGTTTCATGTTTAATGGCCTGGGTATTACGTTAATGGTATGTGTTTCGTGTTTATTGGTCCATCAATTCCATGATTTTCATGGTTACAAGTTAATGATCGCATAATTGCAAGTTAATGATCACAGGTTTCACGTTTATTGACATAGGATTCATGTTTCTATAGTTTCAAGTTTAATAGTCCCCATATAATGTTAATGGCGAGGGTTTCAGGTTTATTGGCCCATCAATTGAATGATTTTCGTGATTGCACGTTAATGATCGCATGATTGCATGTTAATGATTTTGAGTTTCTCATTTATTGAACTAAGTTTCACCTTCCTATAGTTTCACGTTTAATGGTCTCGCTATCACGTTAATGATGATTGTTTCAGGTATATTGGTTTATTCCTTGCATGATTTTTGTGGTTACAAGTTATTGATCGCATGGTTGCAAGTTAATGATTCTGAGTTTCTCGTTTATTGAAGTAAGTTTCACATTTCTATACTTTCATGTTTAATGATCATGGTATCACGTTAATGGTGTGCGTTTCATGTTTATTCATCCATCAGTTGCATGCTTTTGTGGTTACAAGTTAATGATTTCGGATTTCACGTTAATATAGTTTCACTTTTAATGGCTTCGGTATCATGTTAATGGTTAGTGTTTCAGGTTTATTGGTCCATCAATTGCATGATTTTCGTAGTTGTAAGTTAATGATCGCATAGTTCCACGTTAATGATTCTGGATTTTACGTTTATTGAACTAAGTTTCACATTCCTATAGTTTCACATTTAATGGTCTGGTATCATGTTAATGGTGTGTGTTTCATGTTTATTGGTCCATAAATTGCATGATTTTCATGGTTACAAACAAATTGATAACAAGTACACTTACTAAGATTAAAAAAATTTGATTGTTATAAAATTGGCGACATGTGCATGTTTTGTAAGGGGATTAATTAAGAGGAGAAGGAAAAAAATTACATGAAAAAGAAGTAAACGAAGGGCCAATTTCACTAAACTATTATTACTCCAAAGTTCAGAAAGTTTGGGGAGAAAATGAGATTGAAGAAAATTTAAATTTGATAGTAACAAGCGGTGCTAAAACAAGTTACATATCATGGTGCTGAAATCATAAAAAAACATAAAACAACAATAACAACATATAAAGACACGAAAATAGCAAAAAACTACTGAGACAACGGAGATCGTGGTGGAAACAGATACGGAATCCCAAAGTGCTCGAATGGGAGGCGCTGGCCTTCGAGGATTTTCTGATGCTGTTGTTAGATATGCTGGTGCTCATCCAGAATTTGCTACTGAAAGCTGGTTTGCTGCAAAGAAAGTGTCATCACCTTGTCCATAAGCTGCTAAAGAGTAACATCTCCGAACTCATGAGGTTGTGGAGGTGGTACAGTAGATGCAGAAGCATCATGAACAGGATGGCGAACATAAGGGTCCTGACGTGTATTTTGACCCTTAAAAAGAAGAGAAAATCGGCACTGATCGCTGGGAACCACCTCATTCAGAGAACGATCATCGCTCGGAGCAATTATAGTGTACTTATTTCCCAGTAATCTTCACCCATGCTCTATTACACCACTCAAATCCTAAAGCACACACGGCTTCATCCCTTATACTCTTAGAGGGTTTGCAAGATGGTTTATTAATGGGTACTCTAAAGTATTTAAGGATCCGAGTGATGAAGTTACCATATGGAAGGAAACGGTTAATCAAATTGGGTATGAAAAGCATGTTGCGTACAATTATGTACCTAATGTTAACCTGACGATGCCTAAGGATACAATTAATAAAAGCAATATCCATATGGGAAACCCCGTCCAAGTGCCCTAACCTAGGAAGGATAATAGTATGAATAAACCGATATAAAATGCAGGAGTGGAGGCATAGACATTGAGCTCTGAAATAGATATTACAGACCTCATCAGAAACATTAATGCGCCTACATATGTTTCTAACACCATCAACATGATTAAAGTCATCAATCTTAGGGGCTTTCCTAGTAGAAAAGATTTCGTACCCAAAATTAGATATTCCTAAGATAGAGTTCAACTCCGCATCATCAAATTCAATCAAAACTCCTCAAACATCGGTGATTACTCGATTCTCTTTCTCTGCGGAAGTATCCATATTCGAGTAAAATACTCTCACCAAGTCGAGATACACAACCTCATCAAGCAAAAGGGCACTAATCCAAACAACTTCCTCTAATAACTGCAACAAATTTCTATTGCTAATACTAAGACTACGAAGCCAGTCAGGCAAGATATAAAAGGTAAGAAGTACCATGCGAGTCATGAATCTTTCGCGAAAATGCTTGGTCAAACACTTGTCAGGGGAGTGTCTTGATTCAAAATTAGGCCGTTTTGTAGTGCCTCCTTCCTGTCGTGGCCGTTTGGATGGTGCAGCAGTTTCCTTCCCTTTCCCTTTACCTTTGGTTGGCCTCAAAGTTGACATGATGAAAAGAGACGAAAATTGTTTGTATTTAGACAAGAGCAGAAAGTGAAATTAGGGTAAGATTTCCCAATAGCTTTGATATCATCTACTGACTGCCCCAAACTCTAAATCCAAACCCACGATTTGGGATTTTAAGGTTTAGATAACTAAATTCAATTATTGAAAGGTTTTTTAAGATAAACAAACTATGGGGATTAACAATTTCGGTTCCAATGCGTACATAATCACATGAAAATGGTGGATTTTTAGAATGAGAAAGCTATTGGGGAGAAACGATTTTTTTCGGAGAGAAGCGATTTATCGAATTCGAGGTGTAGATGAACAAATATTTATATAACCAAACTGTTAGCCGCTTATTAATAATCGCCAATCTGTTTATGTTCCGTAGACAAACCTTTTCTAACCGACTTGCCGCTTTTAAAGAAATAGTTAGCCGATTTTCTACAGAGGTTACCTTCACAAAATCCGCCTAACTGTTTTGAATATCGGCTAACCGCTTTTTTATGAATATCCTGGCTAACCATTTGAATATCCGGCTAACCGTTTCAATATCGACTAACCATTTAGTTCCTTACGACCGGTTAGTCGATTCCAAATAAACAAATGTGACTAATCGCTTTATGTCTAGTAAGTTCCCAAGATAATTCGACTAAACGATTGCGGGAATAAACGACTAGCCGATTTATGTCCAAGAAGTCCCATTACAAATTCAAGGCTAGCCGATTCAAGAATAAACGGTAAGCCGTTTTAAGTCCAAGAAGTCCTATTACGAATTCAAGCTAGCCTATTCCGCAATAAACGGCTAGCCGCTTTTATGTCTAGTAAGTTCCCAACTAATTCGACTAATCCGATTTTAGAATAAACGGCCAGCTTTATCCATCAAAGTCCTATTACGAATTCAACTTGTTGATTCTAGAATAAACGGCTAGCCGTTTTAGGTCCAAAGATAAGTCCCCCAACAAAGTCGGCTAACCATTTAGACAATAAACGGCTGAGCTTCGCTTTGTATGTTCAAAGGGAGTCCATTTTTACCGCCTAGCATTGTTTTAGTCCAAAGAAGTCCGATCATAGAGACGGCTAACTGTTTTCAAAATAAATGGCAAGCGATTTTGCCAAGAGTTCCTTTACAAATGCGGGGCAGACCAAGTTTCAAAGTAAATGGCTAGCCTGGTTTGTCCTGAGAGTTCCCTTACAAATCCAAAGATACCATTTGTTATCGTTTAAAGCTAACCATTTTAAAAAAGTGGGTGACTTTAAGTTATTAATGGTATTGATCTAACTAATTTCATGTGACTACCAACCACGCACCAACCAAATGCAAGCATTTAATCACGACATTAAATGCGTCTACAAACAAAAACCCAAACAACACAATTTTATGAGATAATAGTGGGACCAAGATAATTTTCATGTTCTTTGTTTGGTAGAATATTGAAGCGAGATTGACAACCACCATGGCAGCCAGATCGAAGTTCAAAGCATTTCGCATGGGGATTGGACCTTAATGATGATGAACCATCACAACAGAAACCAATGAAGTAAAAGATAGTGAATTTCATTATGGTTGACTCAAAAATGGTGTAACTACAAATGCCAAGATCACGAAGTAAATGGTTACGCATAAATGCGGTGATGAGTATCTTGGAGATATATATCCTGCAATATCATCTACGATACAAGGCAAACTATTCTAAAAAATAGTCAACCGACTTTCATGAACGTCGAATCATATTTTGATACCGTAAATGACACATGTATGGTATAAAAATTATGCTAAGTCTTGGATTCTCTGTCGAGAAAGATAAGCTCCCGTCGTGACATCAAAAGTGGTGAAAGCAAGTCGAAGATGGGTTTGCTCGGGGTGAAGGATATAGGTTAAAAAATGGATAGAGAATACAGAGTGAGGAACTGAGGGGGTATAACTCGTAACTTGATTGTCATGCTCAACTTCGAGTGAAGTACGACAAGTTGAAAGGGAGTACGTGGTTCTTAAATTAGTTATTGACTACACTCATTATTTGGTTCAATCGCATGAGACACAATTTCTTCATTCGCACAAAGTTATAACGATCTGATCTAGCACATGCAAAGACTGCGACAAGTTGAGGTTAAAATGTGCCGAGTTATGGATTATAAATACGACCAAAATTTGGAGGATTCTATCATGTTGGGTATATGGGTAAGGACATGCAAAACAGAATCAGACGCAATGGCCAACGTGCCCAAATTATTGACAACGATCAAAGTTTGTCATCGCGTCTTATCTACGAGAGTTGAATATGATACTAGAATATACTTTGAGATACCTCGGATGAGAAAAAAGCAGGACTACGTAATTTGTTCTAGAATGACACTTTGTTGCTCGATATGACTACGAACAATTTGGTAATATTTTAGCTTTTGATACAACATACAAGAAAATGCTTACAACAAACCATTGGTCGCGTTAAGCACAGAAACCATCATAAAGAACTACTTTTGGATTCGAATACTTCATTGATTTAAACCTATAAATCATATGTGTAAGCCTGTGAACTTTTAATCGGTGATGAAACAAAAAAAACCTACAAATGTGATAACCTATTACCGAGCAGATAAAGCCATGTCCAAAGCTATTAAATCACCGTAAGTGGATGTGTTAGACGATTGTGCTCGGCATCTTGAGAGAATGCGCACAAGCAAATATGAAGAAGAAAGAATTTGCATCGAAATTTAAATGAGTTAATGCTAATCAACGTCCCCGAATAAGTTTGAATGGTTATGGCTCTGTAGTGTACGATTTATACGATTTGGACCAAAATCCTTAGATTCACAAAATGTATGCAAACGGGCCAAATGAAAGCAGCTTATTTGAAAGATACATTTTTTGTCAGATGCGACCACATAAAGGTGTGAGTTGAATTCATACTTGCATCGATTTGTTCAACATAAGCTTAAATTATATGATTTTATTAGACAAATTCATCGCATAATGCATTGCATATGCAATGTTAGTTCAAGATGAGTTTGATATAAACCACATAACCTCTGTTAACTTACCCATACATTGTCTATGCACAAAGATTTAAAACATGCATCCTAAATATATACAAGGAATGTATTTCCAAAATGTTGGGGATAGAAGATCCTTGGTGAAGCCACACTGACATGCTGACTGCAACATGGTCCCATATGTATACCTTGACAAAATTTCAGCAATTTGGAAGATAGATAATGATGTTTTATAACAAAATAGTTGATATTAGTTGTTCATGCAAGATGATGGAATGCTGGCAGTATTCCGTAGGCATATATTTCGCGATAAGCGTAAAATGAAACCAACTAGTTCGTATGCCTGCAACTTTGATTCTTGATCGATGGACCAAATCAACGAAAATGGATAAGGTGATGAAAATGACAACAGAGCCTCACATATCAATGTTAAGCCTCCCGAAACCGCGCGGAGTTTCGTCTCACTATCGCATCGTAACAACCTTTGCCTAATCAACGCACGAAATTTGAGGAAAAGTTTATACGATGAAGATTTGAGGAGATTCAACGTGGCTTTATTTTTTTCGCTTTTTGAACAAATGGTTGTCGAATATCAATTAGTGAAGCGAGCGAAGAAATGCGGACTTGAACGATTGAAGTTGAAAGACACTGTTATGGTGACCATGAGGATATGCCAAACTATTAAACGTGATAGGCCAAATAATCAAGAAATACGAGTAAATGTTTCAGTCAGGCCATAAAAATGGATTTGCCAAGTATATACATCAAAGTTTGTACAACATAATCATGGTGACTACATGGTTTGGCACTAGAGATTGTGGTCAATGACGTTCCGGACTCAATGTGTTACCATGTTCTACACCAACTAAGTCAATCGGACGCACCGAGGCTTCACAGGATTTACCTTTAAGACAACTTGTCCATGTATACATGACATTTCGTGAAGGAATTGATGGCCATTACGCGGGATAGTAGTGCCATTGGTATAACTCGAAAAGCGATGTCGACGCACTATAATTGGTGGCATTATTATAACCTATAATTGATGCAAGCTTATTTTAATTTGTTTGAGTAACTTTCCTTCATTTTTAACTAACCGAGTTATATTGTGCATAATTAGAGATGGTACATCACGTTAGAGGATGTGAGATGAGCGCGATTAACCTTTTCGACTGGACTTCAGTGGGAGAATGAGCTTTAAAATTAATGATTTTGCATTTTCACATATGAAATGAACAATGACAATTGTTTGACATTATGTGTACTTGATGATAAAACCAAAATGACACTAGTTATTTACTTGAACATAAATTAATTAATATCATAACTAAAGATACATGTTTTTTCCCATTTTGTCAAGGTTTTACATCGAATCCAATTTAAAACAACGGTAACCGCGTAAACTATCGGGGTGGTCATGGTTCAAGTGGAAAACGCACGTCTGACTTTAACATCGCTAATGTGTTCTCAACTATCTTATAGTACAAACAACAATAAAACCTATTCACAAAAATTAAAGCAAAAGACATGGTCATCAAAATAATGTTTCATTGAAGCTGTCAGAAAGCCTCCTATTGGACGCAAAATGTAGCAGAATATAAATAATCAGGTTGGGATAAGTTAACATTTTCGGAAATCACCAGATTTGCAACATTCATCACCCTCTTTCGCCTTGAACAACCTTCTCTCGAACGGCTCTTATGGCCTTTTCAAATGGAACGCTACTTGGTTTTGATAGTCGATACCAACTTCACATCATGTACATAAATTAGTGCATTGGTGTATTTGCATTAGCCAACGCCAACACCGGCTATCGTTGTTCAATAACGGAGAGTCCATCAGCCGTAACGCAAGCTTAGCCCAAACATCCTGTAAGTCATGCCACCAAATAAGCATACAATGTCGCGATGTCAACGGGTCCAACAACATTAGTAATATCAACAAAGTTATCATCACATAAAAGTTAAACCATACTACATAATGATTTTGGTTGGTAATGATTGCTAGGAGTATTCATAAATTTGATAACATAAACTCCACAATAAAACCATAGGGTCAGCGAGGAACGCCCATACCATGTGTCACTCGTAATGACAGCAAACTCAAGATGCTTGATATATAGCATCTACGACGCCACGAAGTATAGATCTAATGAGTGTAACTAATTTGAAGAGAAAGCAACTTCGTACTTTAATAACATAATACACACAAAAGTCAAAATGCCTTTAAGCAAAAGATGATCATACTTACAATGGTATTAGCTTGGATTTCACGATCTCGTGTCCTTCACGCATCCGGTGGATCCCAAATCTCAACCTGCTTTTTCTCCCATTTTGACCAATGGTGGCCACCATCATGCATGGGAACAAAGATTTATTCAATAACATTCATCGCTTATACCACACAAGACAAATTAATAACATAATAATTCAAACACATATGCACACACACCACGCACGAATCTGCAAGTCATACATATAACGTTTACGATTGGGAAGAAACTTTGAAACCATCTAAGTGTGCATTAGCCATTATATCAAATTGTCTGCATATGTATAACATGAAATTCATATAAAATACTAGTTAAATTTCTGAAGTTACTCATAAG
>JASUUG010001150.1:0-37500 GCA_030449905.1 Luvunga scandens | reverse complement strand
ATTCACGAACCGTCTATTGAAATTTCATCTATGGATTGGACGAAATTATCCCGGACCGAAAAAAAAATGAAAGATCTGACTAATAGAACAAGCAGAATCAGAAATCAAATATATAAAATTACAAAAGAAAAGAAAAAAGGATCGCTAACTCAAGAAACAAATATTAGTTCGAACAAACCAACTTATTCTGTTAAAATATTAGACCCATCAAAAAGGATTTGGCGGATATTAAAAAAACGAAATGCTCGATTAATCCGTAAATCCTATTTGTTTCTAAAATTTGTCATTGAAAAGATATACAGAAATATTTTTCTATCTACCCTTACTATTCCAAGAATCAATACAAAACCTTTTCGTGAATCAACAAGAAAAAAAATGAAAATTATTGAGAAAAACATCCACAATAATGAAGCAAATCCCGAAAGAATTAATAAAACAAATAAAAATAGAATTCTTTCGACTATCCAAAAATCGCTTTCTAAGACTAGTAATAAGAATTCAAAGATTTCTTGTAATTTATCGTCTTTTTCACAATCACAAGCATATGTATTTTACAAATTATTACAAGTCCCAATTTTGAACTTTTCTAATTTAAGACCCGTTCTTCAATATCACGGAACATCTCTATTTCTTAAGAAAAAAAAAGATTTTTTTGCAAAACACGGAATCTTTAATTACCAATTAAGACATAAACCCTTTTGGAATTTTGGAAGTAATCCACGAAAACACTGGTTAAGCGGGCATTATCAATATGATTTATCTCGGATTAAATGGGCTAGATTAGTACCACAAGAATGGCGAAATAGAGCCAATCAACACTGTATGACTCAAAATAAAGATTTAATTAAAAGAGATTCGTATGAAAAAAATGGATTAACTCATTGCGAAAAACAACATTTTTTTGAAGCAGGCCTATTACGTAATCAAAAATCGAATTTTAAAAAACACTATAGATATGATCTTTTATCATATAAATCGATTAATTATGAAGATAAGAAAGACTCGTATATTGATAAATCACTAGTCCAAGTAAATAATAAAGAAGAGTATTATTCTAATTACAATAGAAAGAAAGGAAAATTGTTGGCTATGCTGGGAAGTATCTCTATCAATAATTATATAGGGGAAGATGATATTATGGATATGGAAAAATTCTTGTCTAGAAAATTTTTTGATTGGAGAATTCTTAATTTTTGTCTTAGAAATAAGGCCAATATGGAAGCCTGGGTTGATATGGATACTGGTACCAGCAGTAATCAAAATACTAGGATTGGGTCCAATAATTATAAAAAAATTGATGCAATTAATAACAGAGTCCCCTTTTATCTTACAATTCATCAAGATGAAGAAATTAACTCATCCACTCAAAAGGGGTTCTTTTGTGATTGGATGGGAATGAATGAAGAAATACTAAGTTGTCCTATATCAAACCCGGAATCTTGGTTCTTCCCAGAATTTGTACTACTTTTTAATGCATATAGAACGAAACCCTGGATTATACCAATCAAATTACTTCTTTTCAATTTTAATGGAAATAGTAAGAAAAATAGAACCGGAAAGAAAGAGGCGGATCTTTTTATATCACCTACTCAAAAAGAATATCTTGAATTATCGAATCAAAGTAAAGAAGAAAACGAACTCGCAGACCAAGGAACTCCGAGATCGGATGCACAAAAGCAAGTAATTCTTGGATCAGTTCTCTCAAACCAAGAAAAAGATGGTGAAGAAAATTATACGGGATCGGACATGAAAACCCGTATAAAGAAAAAGCACTACAAAAGAGAAACCGAAGTACAGCTCGATTTCTTCCTAAAAAGATATTTGTGTTTGCAGTTGCGATGGAGGGGTGCTGTTTCTTTCAGAGAAAAATGACTAAATGATATGAAAGTATATTGTCACCTGGTTCGACTAATAAATCCTAACGACGTTACTATAGCCTCTATTCAAGGGGGAGAAATTAGTCTGCCTATTTTGATCACTAAGAAGAATTTCGCTCTTAAAGAATTGACGAAAGGGGAATGCTTATTATCGAACCGCGTCTTTTGTCTGTAAAAATGATGGGCAATTTTTTCTATATCAAATCGTAGGTATTGCATTGGTTCATAAGAATAAGCGCAAAATTAATAAAAGATACCAAGAAAAGGGCTATGTTGATAAAAAAATATTTTGATGAATTCATTGCAAAAGCAAAACATCAAAAATGACTGGAAATAGAAACAAAATCATTATGATTTGCTTGTTCCTGAAAATATTTTACTCCCTAAACGTCGTAGAGAATTAAGAACCCTAATTTGTTTCAATTGAAGAATCAAAATGGTATGCAGACAAATCCAGTATTTTTTAATAACGGAAAGGGGGCGGCCACGTTTTGGATAAAAACAAAAATCTTGCTAGAGAGAAAATCAACTAATTCAATTAAAGTTCTTTATTTGGGCCAATTCTCGATTAGAAGATTTAATTTGTATGAATCGGTATTGGTTTAATACCAATAATGGGAGTCGTTTCAGTATGATAAGGGTCCATATGTATCCACGATTGAAAATTCGTTAATAGCGTGCTTTTCCTATCTATCATATCCCATTTTGGGATATGAAAACAAAGAAATGTATACATGTCTTGTCTTCCATTCCAGTCTGATACAAGATACCAAATTAATGGCGAACATATTAATTAGATCCATAAATGAATCAAGAAACTCTTTTTTAGGGCCAAATTTTTCTTTTGCCGAAATATCCATTCTTTTGGATCCCTAATCAAATTGAAAATTGGATTGATTATTGATATTGATTTTCTAGCAAGTTCATAACGAACTTAAGATTATTGTGTATATCAAATTGAAGTAACTAGTATTATTATTACTGATCAGTAAAATTCATCTTAAAAAGGAAGGGGAGGGGTTTCGTTTTATGGTAAAAATGCATTCATCTCAGTTAGGTTCAAGAAAAAAAAAAAAAACAGCGGATCGTTGAATTTCAAGTATTTCGTTTCACCAACAAGATCCAGAGACTTACTTCATTTAGAATTGCACAGAAAAGCCTCTTGATCTCAACGGGGTCTCCGTAACATCTTGGAAACACGCCAACGTCTACTAGCTTATTTGTCAAACAAAATTAGAGAACGTTATAAAGAATTAATTTGTAAGTTGAATATCCGGAGTCAAAAATCGTTAATTTGAAATTTGAAAAACAATTTCGAATTATTTGATTTTGACTGTTGATGAACTTCTTGTTGTTTTCAACAATTCATGTAAGAATAAATCGAGGAAAAACTATGAGTATACTAGCTACAGAAAAAGAATTTATGATAGTCAATATGGGACCTCACCACCCGTCAATGCATGGTGTTCTTCGTCTCATCGTTACTCTAGACGGTGAAGATGTTATTGATGTGAACCAATATTGGGTTATTTACACAGAGGGATGGAAAAAATTGCGGAAAACCGAACAATTATACAATATCTGCCTTATGTAACCCGTTGGGATTATTTAGCTAACTATGTTCACAGAAGCAATAACTGTAAATGGACCAAACAGTTGGGAAATGATTTAACTATACGTACCTAAAAAGGGCCAGCTATATCAGAGTAATCCATTTGGAGTTGAGTCGTTTAGCTCCATCTCCATCTTGTCTTTTTCTATGTATTTTAATAAAATTGGTGCATTTTCCTATATTTCAGAGAAAGAGAATTAGTATATGAAGGTCTGTTCAAGCTGCTCAACATGCCCATGAGAATGATGCAAATTTTTTTTTCGTTCCCTTAATTTAGCAGCTGATTTACTTTTCGTTGATAGTAATAATCTTGTCTTGGATTTTACCTGCGATTATTTTTTAACAGGGCTGAATATCAAAAACTATTACGCGAAAAACGGTATTTTTTAGCACCATATCTATTAAATGGTCATCCGCTTTACTATTTGACGGAAGCCCTTAGCACCACATATCTATTAAAGTGTGGTTCATGATGAGGAAGTTCCCCTTCATGATTTAATTGCACAGACTAATAACGAATATTAAGCCGATTGACATGTCTGGCATGATCCTAGATCCAAGATTTTATTTTACGCTTATTCCTCATACTTTAATTTAAATTAATACATTGCCTACATAATTTTCATTATAAATCCAATCACCAACTCAGAAAATTACTCCTACACATAATTAAAATCCACCTCCTTTCGTGATCGACACTGCTCACCATTAATCTATTCTACAATGTATTCGCACTTGCGAGTTCAATAAAATTTGCACAACAAGTTTTTAAGGGCCATTAATGAGGTAAGTATTTTAATTTGTAGAATTTTTTTCTTCTTTATTTATTTATTTTATTTGTTTCCTTGTAATATTTTTTTTATTATTATTAAAAAAAAAGAGAAAAAAAAAGTGAAATTACATTTTCAAGTAGATATTATTTTCTTTTCTTTTCTTCTCTTAAATTTCTCAGAATTTAATTTTCATGTTATTTTTTTATTTTGTGAAATCTAAGATGTTCAACCGCCTCTTAATTTATTTTAATTTGTTTCACGATTTTCTTTCTATATATAGCACTTGAGTTATTTTCATAAAGAAAATCAGAATAAAGATAATAAGGTTAGATTGTAATTTCTCCTCTTATTTATCTTTATTAATTTTGTTATCATTTTTTTCATTTGCATGCATGGTCGTAGGTCACAATTACCTAATCTTGAGCCTATAAACTTTGAATTAGAAAAACACTTCGCACACACAAGACGTTAAATTAAAAATAAATTAAATGGATTTGCAACCAAAGACCACAAGAGAGGCCATTTAAGGACTACTTTAGTCCCTTAGCTAACTTGAGCACATCATGCATAAGATACCCAAATGTAGCCGCTGAGTTTTGAATTAAAACCTAGTGTGCTAAATTGTCTCCCAACATTCTATGGCCTAGAAAATGAAGATCCATATAATCATCCTAATGATTTCCATGCTATTTGTCAAACTTTTAAATACGAGAATTTTTCGTATGATGATGTTAAACTTAGATTATTTCCATTTTCTTTAAAAAAGATAGAGCTCGCTCATGGTTCAATACATTGCCTCTAATAAGATTACATCATGGGAACAAATGGTAACAAAATTTTTGAATAAATATTTCCCAAGACATAAAACCAATGCTATTCGCAGGAAATTTCGTAGTTTACCCAAAGAGAAGACGAGCAATTTTTCAAGCATGAGCGATTCAACGGGCTACTCCTAAAGTGTCCACATCATGGGTACGAAAAATGGCACCAATGCCAATACTTTTTTGAGGGATTATTGCCAAATGTGCAAGAATGGCTAATGGCAACAAGTGAGGAGAGCTAATGTCAAAAAGTGCATCGTAGATTCGGGATTTCTTCCAAATGACAAATGATAATTCCCAACAACGAGTCGCTCACTTCGAGTACTAGAAGAGTTAAGGAGTAAACGAGGTTCACATTGCGAGTCAAGTTCGAAATTAAAGAAGTCAAAGACATAGTCAAGGTCTTTCCCCGACAACAAGATCGTTAATACCGCTAAATTAACTAACCACATGACCAAGACTCATACTCAAATCAAGCCAATGCCATAGATGAATGAAAAGCCATCAAACTATAACCCTTACTCCAACACATATAATCCCTGATGGAGAGACCACCCCAATTTTTCATGGTCTCAAGGATTCCAACACGGACCAAACCCCAGCCTCCACCAATGCAACCACCTCAAAATCCTCAAGCCTCTCAACCACCATTTAGACCATATAATCGTAACCCAAACCATTCTCAACCTGCAGACCACGAGAGATGCATTTCAAATTTCAAGAATCTTATTCACTCCAAAATCGAGCAACAAAACCGCACCATTGATGAACTACGAAACGAGATGAAATGGTTTCAACTCACAAACCCAATCAATTTCAAACCTTGAAAAATGGTGGGACAACTTGCTTCATCGGGCCAAACTTGGCAATGACCGCTGAGAAAGGTAAATTCCCAAGTCAACCAAAGGCTAAATCCTAAAGCGAGTGTAATGAAGTAGTACCAGTTCACCTCAAGAAGACGGAGAGGTCAAAGCCACATGACCTTGCGAAAAGGAAAAGAAGTCGACAACAAAGTGGAGATGCCTACTAAAAAACAACTCAAATTGTACCCCAGAAATGAAGAACACTCATCATCGTAGGAGAAAGAAACCAACCCACGAGAATACGCTCCAAAAGCTCCATTTCCCGCAGGTTACCTAAAGAAAAAGGAAAATCTACAAGTGAGATTTTTGAAATCTTTAAACAAAAAGTGTTAACATCCCTTTGCTGATGCTATAAAAAAAGTGCCATCTTATGCCAAGTTTCTTAAAGACCTTTTGTACTAAAAAGAGAAACATTCATGTTCAAAAGAAGGCATTTTTAATAAAAACGCGAGCTCTATACTCCAACACAAACTTCCTCTAAAATATAAAGACCTGTGCTCCCCCACTATCTCATGTAGATAGGAACCACACAATCGAGAATGCTTTGTTGACTTGAGCTGAGTGTAAATCTGTTGCCTTACTCAAGATTTGTGAAAACTTGACGAGAATTACACCCAACTCCAGCTGGTGTTACAAACCAGACGGCCCATGAAAAACCTCGTGGTATCGCGAGGACGTGCTTATACAGTAGATAAGTTTTATTTTCCGTTGATTTCATTGTAATTGACACTCAACCAAATTCCAGATTCAAGCCGGTTGATCCCTATTATCCTAGACGACCTTTCTTGGCAAATCGCCGATGCTCACATTCAATGCAGATCGAAATACGCAGCTTGTCTTTTGGCAATATGACGACGGAACTAAATATCTTCAACATCGCCAAACAACCTCCCAACGCAGATGATGAAATTGTTGATGTGGATTTAATCAAGAATTAGTTGATAATACTTTTCTTTCAAATCTTAAATGATGACCCTTTACAAACATGTTTAACTCACTTTCGTTTGAATTTTGATATTGACAGATCAATAGATGAGGTTAACGCCTTACTTGATTCAAGACCATCCATGGACATTAACAAATGGAAGTCAAGAGCGGAACAACTAGCACCATCGTAGAAGAAACCGAGTCCATCATTACAATCACCACCAAAACTCGAAAGCATCAGGCATACCGGGCCAAGCAAGAAATTCAACTTTGACATGCAAAGAAGCTAACTTAAAAGAAAATCACAACCGCGTAACTCAAGAAAGTCGAATGATGTATACAAAAATGCCAAGATTTACAAACAATAATGAAAGTCTTTCATGACAAGCAAATTACGAAAAATCTTTCACACCAGGTCGAAAGTACTTTTATTCAATTCTCGCCAGCGCTATTCCCGTAAGTTACGCTATCGACGGATCGTCCCTTTATAGTCCACACTGCTTTTTTCATACGAGCAGCTTAAAATTAAGGATCCAAAGAACTGTAATTTTTAAAGTTAATGGTCAAAGATCAAGCCATATCTAGAGTACCAACCACGTGAAAAAGGCACCAAATAGATTTGAGTGACCCACCAAATTTAAATTAAGAATTTTTCTTATTTATTTCTTCTTTTCTGATTTAAATTATTGTGAAAGTGTGTTTATTTAATCATTCAGCTTTCTTTTATCACTTCTAATTACGTGTTCCTCAACTAGACAGCCTTCAACATTCTCGCACAACTTCAACGTGTACAATCTCATCCGAGAGCCGATACGATTTTGTAAAACGATCGTATTTGGAAGCTACAACCTCCGTGAGTTGGTATCCCACGTCAAGATCTAGAAAGACAACTCAAAGAAATCGAGGAGGTATCAACGAAACCCAAATCGAACTTGAGGAAAACTCAATAAGAGGACAATCATGAGATTATTATTTTTCTTTTCTTTTCTTTTCTTTTCTTTTCTTTTTGTGGTGTTCTCTAGTTTGTTACCCCTTAAGTTGGCTGAACGGCAGATTCGCGTGACAATCAAAGTCTTACTTTAGTTTCCCATAATAACTAATATTCTCGAGAAGAAGGTACGACAAAACGCGATTCTAGCAAAGCTTCACAAGCGATTTCCTTCACTTCCTCGTATGCCCTCCTTACGATCTATATAAAGCTCGGTCCGAACGCATGCGATTGCTTATGAGAAATAACGCCCCGCCGACATCCGTTGGTTAATCGAGGCCAAGGTACGCTTTGGCAGCGAGTTACCTCCTAAATTTATTGCATACATGCCTGGTCAGGTAAAGGAAATTACTCGAGAAAACGAAGAGCTGAAAACTTCATGTTAATTGTCATAAGTGTGCCAGATGAAATGCGATAAAATCCTTGTTCTTTCTAATGATGTCTGATAACAGGAAGATAAGATTCAATTCATTGTGATGGCTTGAATAAAGAGTCATTGGATGATATCCTTTGTCTTCTTGAAACGCATCCTGCTGGATACGCATAAAGAGCAATTCTCCGCTTACGCCATTATTTCAAAAAAGAACGTGTCCGATATAGTCTTAATCGACTATAAACGACTTCGCTTGCCGCTTTATAAGAAAACCGACGTGGAAGCCTATCCTCGACCCATGTGGGGCGTTCAAGCCGCTTCTCGGACGTAAAACCGTAGAAGATGCGAGCCACAATCACAACTACCGTAAATATCCTTTTACCGTTATTTTACTTTACCGTTGTTTTATTTCACCGTTGTTTTATCAATTGCATTATTGTCTTTAATAATCGAGTGCTTTTTCTTTACTATTTCCTTTTTCGAATCTCGAGCCATGTGCTTTACGCTTAATCGACATAGACATGCTACCTCCTATACAAATTAAATCATTGTCACCAAGATCCTTGATATATGATCATTTTCTTTTAGACTCACAAATTGTTTTTGGTAAGATCCCAATGGCAGCTACTCCCAATAAACAATTCAAAAACATTTGTGTGCTCTCCTCGATTTAACTACGGCAAACATAAAGAGTTCGCTGAGGCAAAGCCCATCGATCTTGGTCAACGACAAAAGAAAGAAATTTGCATCCTGGTTTATGGAGAGGTGACCGAGGGTTATCAAAACTAGTCTCGTAAGTCGCTTATCTCGTAGGAGCCAAGTGTTAGGCATCATCCCAAGAAGCCTCAAACCGTTGGCCTCGTATGTCCGACTCACCAACCTGAGAAGAGTTAGTTGTCTCGTATGCAAGAAAGAATAATCTGAAATGCTAAATCATGCCGATGCTTTTATTTTCCTACCAGAGATCTTGCAACTCTGAGGCACTAATCACATTAAGATCTTCGGCCCATCTCAACATTCATCGAAAACCCATCGGTTTGTTAAATGTCAATAACTTTTATGATGGCTTCATCGCATTTCTTAACCATGCAATAAAAACCATTTCATCCCTTTCACAAATAAAAAATCTTTATTTGTGCTCATACGCTAACGAGTTAATTGATCCTCATATGTTTATGCACTGAGCCGCATCCCAAGACCCTCGTGGTTGAATGGCCAACTAATGATGGTATAAAGAAATTTAGTAGTTAAGAAGTACAAATTAGATTTAACTCTCCGCTTGTAAATATTTTCTTCTCGTGATCCAAAGACTCAGTGATGTCTTCTAAACCCTATTTTCTTTCAACATCGGTGACAATGTTTCGCCTCGTGTCGGGGGAGGGAATAGTTGACAATCGTGGAATATCTTAATCTTGTGTAATTTTTACTATTTTTTATTGTAGAAACTAATCATGTGGCTAAATTTTTTTGAGTCAAGATGGCTGAATACGAGTGCAAAGAACTCTAAACGCATCTTCTTATTAAAAAAAAAAACGCCAAATTGTTCGGATCTTTTCATAATTAGATGACATGATAACTTTCAAATTTTAGTATTTGTATTATCTTTGGTCTTTAGTTATGTTACACCATGTTTATTACTCTACATGTTGATGTTGAGACAAATATAAGTTGCGCTGAAAGAATGCACACGTCATAAGAATTTTCAAGTGAGTTTTGAGCCTAACATTTTTCTTTAGAGAACCCTTTTTTGCACATTCTTCATTCAAATTTTAGCAGCTTTATCGCTTTATACATTATCTCTAAAAAAAAAAAAAAAAAAAAAAAAAAAAAAAATGTTGCACATCATCAAGATCTATCTAACTAAGAGATACAAGATTATTTAACCCTAAAAGATGACGTAAAGCGCCATCTTTGGTCCGTTTGAGCCTTTCTAGCCAACCCTATTAATACGTATCCATAGTTAACCCCTTTGAGCCTTAAAAAAAAAAAAAAAATAATAATAATAAAATAATAAAAATAAAGACTTTTCTTTTCTAAGAACCTATTATCTCGTCCCACTCCAACGCGAGATCACCTTATATTTTGTATTTCTCACCACCCATTTATGTTTGAAAATAGAGATAATTTTATAAATAAAAAAAAAAAAAAAAAAAAAAAAAAAAAAAAAAAAAAAAAAATAAAAAAAAAAAAAAAATAAAAATAAAAAAAAAAAAAAAAAAAAAAAAAAAAATCAAGTTGAAAAGACCTTACAATCTCCAAAGCTTCTCTATTTTTCAAACATATATTTTATTTTTCCTATTATCCTTTCTTTGTTAGCCACGCCCCTAAATTTACGTTACGTCCCTAATAAAAGTCCTTCTTGATTTTAGAACTATACCAAATAAAACTAGTTATATGGGCTGAAAGATGCAGAATGATACTTAAAAAAAAAAAAAAGAAAAAAAAAAAAAAAAAAAAGATGATGAATGATTGGTTTGATTAAGATTAAAATCGTACTATTTCTAAGTTCGAGGGCATATTTTTGTCACCTCAAGAGAGTGTGATATTATTTCTTTATTATTTTCACTCAAATTACTATTCACCTGAGTGATTATTTTTGGTTTAATTTCTTTCATGAAACAGTATTACTACTACCACCAGAGATTTTGGGGTTTGCATGTCATTCTTAAAAGTGACTGATTACTAAAGTTGTGACAAAGTTTTCTAAACCGATTCACGTGGAGAGTTGATGTGGGAATGATATTTCTTTAGATCGTAGATAATACTTATACTTTTATTCGATTGTTATCATTACCGATCAATAAATACCACAAAGAAAAAAAAAAAAAAAAAAAAAAAAAATTGTTTCAGCTTTTGTTTTCGCCAAATTGCTAGGACTAAAATGTCTGTTGGGGGGTGTGTTGAGATTAGAAAGTGTGTATTTATAATGGAGAAAAACATCATTTTACACTCCAAGTCTCACTAACATCCCTATTTTTATGCCTTTAAGTTCTTTGAATTTAATTACGTATGCTTTTATTTTAATTAAGTATTTTATGTATTTTAGGATATCATGGTCATTTCACAATAAACGAGAGATCGATGGAAAAACGGACAACACTTTTGAACTCGTGATAAATAAAACCTTAGAGGAGCATAAAAAAAATGGTGATCGCTCACATATACTGATCGCTCACACATACTGACGGCTGATATATACTGCATCGATACGACACTCGCTCACTAGACTCGCTCACATGTATCGATGCCGACGCAGATCAGCATTTACGACGACGGGCACTATACGATGACGTATGGCGGCATTTGATTGGACGAACGATGTGGCATTGACCGCTTACGGGCATTGATCGACGACGTACGCTGATCGACGACGACGTCACGAGCTTATCGACCAAAAATGTTGACCGTGACGTGGCAGAATGTTAGTGACGAAAAACGCGTGTACGGTACACGCATATACACAGAATAACAGCCCGATGATGTGTTCAATCCAATAGAACTTGCCACGCGGGCGCAATCCTCGAGCCCCAAATTGTTTTAATCCGATGGCCATGATTTACTCGCTTATATATAAAAAGGGGCCCCCCCTAATTTGACACCCTGAATCCATTTTTGACTCCATTTTCTAATTCCATCTCCATCTTGTATTTTCTACGTATTTTAATAAAATTCCCATTTTACCCCTAGTTAAATATGAGTGGCTAATTTCTTTTCAAGCTTGGTCAAGGTGAAGTCTCAACATGCTCCATGGGCTTAATTTGGTAAATTTACTTTTCCTTCCCCTTTAATTTATGTGGTTGTTTTGACTTTTCGCATGATAAGAATAATCTTGTCCTGATATCTACCGGAATAACCGCCTCCCTAGGCAAGGTTATTACTATTTGGCACGGAAGCCCTTAGCACCATATCTATTAAAGTGTGGTTCATGATGAGTGGAAGTTCCCTTCATGATTTAATTGGTACTAATAATGAATATTAAGCCGATGGTACATGCTGAGACATGATCCTAGAGATCCAAGATTTTATTTTAATAGTTTATTCCAATAGCTTTAATTCAAATTAATACATTGCCTACATAATTGTCATTATAAATCCAACCACCAACTCAGAAAATTAATTCTACACATAATTAAAATCCACCTCCTCGTGGATCGACACTGGCCACCATTAATCTATTCTACAATAGATTCGTGCACTTCATGAAGTTCAATAAAATTTGATACCAAACATGCCCTAAATGTCTTTTTTCTTAAAATCCCATTAAAATTTTTAGTGTTGTTTTTATACGCTGTAGAAAAGAGCCCAACCCAATGTACTTAGAGAGCTATTTATTGCCCAGTGCCCAAATAAGTTTAAAAAATGCAAAGATAGCCTGGCCGAGTCCTACTTATCAGAGTCAAGTGATTTAAACTAGTGAGTTTGTGATCAAAATTAATTGCTTGAGTGGAATAGCTATAGCACTATTCAATTCCTTAGCAATCAAAACTTAAATGTTCGTGCAAATAGCTTGGTCGTAATTTCATCGATAAGATTCCTGCATCAACATTTTGTTATGGTGTTTGGAGTGAAAATGATCCGACCAGAGCTCACGAGCAGAGTGTGCTCTCCTCGTCTTAGGATGGCTTCCTGAAGAAGTAATATCTGACAAGACATGAAGCTAGTCTCACGAATATTGTAGACTTGAGGGTGTGAGAGAAGAGGATAAAATTGAACCAGATTAAAGACTTGGTCAAAGGTCAACATGCGATTTACCTCCAAAGAGCTTAGATGTGAAGCCTACTCAACAACCGTCACTAAAACGTAGTTTACCTTCAAAAGGCTCTGGCACGAAGCCCACTCAATGATGGTTATGTTGTTCATTCACCCACTATGATGCAATTGACCGAATAACAATCGTGGGGAAGGGAAAGTCAAATATTCTAGTTTGGGTATAAAAGCTTTAGTGGACAAAGGTAAAGGGGTTGCACAAAATTTCCATTGATTCCTATATATTGTCTGTCTGATTTGTTTTCTCTACTTATTTTCTAATATTTAGAATTAAGCTTTCTAACTTTGAATTGATATAATTAAGCCCTCGAGTTTGTGGTGCAAGTTTTTTAAAAAGAGACCTAATTACTAACTTGAGTGTTAGAGAATTTTCACTAGAAGTCCCTCTAACTAGTTATTATGTGTGTAGGTGATTCAAACTAGCAAGTTTGTGGTTGAAATTATCTCTTGAATGGGATAGATGCTGCACCAATTAATTCCTCAACAAACAAAATTTAAACGCTTGGCGTAGATAGCCTCGTCGCAACTTCATCGACCAAATTCCTTCATTCACATTTTACCCATCGCACTTTTTTAGAGCCCTTTTTTAGGCTTTTAATTGGCAATTCGGTTTTTATTTTCAACATACTAAATTGAAAATCGAACCAAACATCTTGATTTTGTTAAATATTGAACCAATCAATTTTTTAATTATAAGTTAATGTCGATTTAATTTAATTATTATAACTCAAAACAAATTATTTAGTATTATTTTTCACTAGTTATTTTATATTTTATAAAAAATATAAAATATGAAATTAGTTTAGTAAGTTTGTTTTCATTCAACTTTTATAATACACTAAAAATAAATTATATATATTCGTTAATATTTAAAGCAACAAAATTGGGATGCGTCAACTCAAGGATTTTTCTTCAAATTAGAATATATGTCAAGATGAGGGGGAGTATACTTGTTGGGGAAAATAATTTATTTTGGAGGGAATTTTATATGTTGTACTCTTTTTCCTCACTAAGTTTTTATCTCATAGGATTTTTTCTAGTGAATTTTTAATGAGACAACTTTATATCTCCAAAATCATTTATGTACTCTTTTTTCTTTACTAATTTTTTTCCTATAAAAGTTTTTTTTTAGTAAAGGTTTTAGTGAAGAATAATCTTGTAATGAACATCCAAGGGAGAGTGTTATGAATTTATTCAAATAAATGTGGATGTTCATAACATATACCTATTTATCTTCTCACTATCTCCCACTAGAAACCTTTAGCTTTCCTATAACTCCCATTATCTCATAAAGAATTATGATTCATAATGTCTCTATTAATTTCATGGAATGATTATGTAACTATAAAAGGAAAGCACATCTCTTTATTTTGTAAATACTTTGAAATGAATAAAATTACTCTATAATATATTGCTTCTCTTTTTACTCTTCATCTTGTATTATTCCTTTTATTTTTATTACTGGCTAATAGCTTTTTTAACACGTTAACAGCACGAAAATTTGATTAGGTATTAATTCTTTTATTTCTTATATCTAGCAATTTTTATTATTATATAACTATATATCAAATTTTATTATTATATAATTATAATCGTCATCACAAATAACATGTCATTTAAGATATTATCATGTTTGTATTTGCAATATCATTGACTTCTCAAAGTTGCATGTATATTACTTGCCTTTGTTATATCTCTTAAAATATGCATAATTGATGATATAAGATTTGAATTTTATTCTATGACGTGAATAGTATGAAATATATGATGATTATAAACTTTTATTGTTATATTACCATGAGTTATTATATGACATATATAATGAATTCATTTATTTGTTAATAATGAATTAATTAATTAATTTTTTTTTATATTGTGTTATAGCTATTTGAAAATGTTGAATCTTGCGAAACTTGAATTTGTCGCACTTGATATCTCTGGTGATAATTATCTATCATGGGTTTTGGATGCTGAAATCGATCTTGATGCAATGAACATTAGAAATACTATTAAAGAAAATAATAATGCATCAACCTAAGACCGTGCCAAGGCAATGATTTTTCTTCGCCACCATCTTCATGAATAATTGAAAAGTGAGTATCTTACGATCAAAGAACCATATCTCTTTTGGGAGTGTCTTAATGAAAGATTTGATCGCCAAAAAACTGTTATACTTCCAAAAGCTCGTTATGATTGGATGCATTTACGATCACAAGATTTTAAATCTGTTAGTCAATACAATTTTGCATTATTCAAAATTGTTTCTTAATTAAAATTATGTGGAGTGGAGATTACTGATGCAGATTTGTAAGAAAAGATATTTTCTACTTTTCATGCTTCGAATTTGCTCCTGCAGCAGCAATATCGAAAGCAGAGATTTAGAAAGTATTCTAAATTAATCTCATGTCTTTTAGTGGTTGAAAAAAATAATGAACTTTTGCTGAGAAACCATTAGTCCCATCCGACCGGATCTCGCACTCATCCTTGAAGCGAATGGTATTTCACCAATAATGCTAGTGCTAATCGAGGTCGTGGTGGCTATAACAAGAAATATCAACCAAACCACTCAAAGTGGAATAACAACAATGAGAAGCAAGAAAAAGATCCACAAAAGAAATCACCAAAGGATCATGAAAATGTTTGCTTCAAATGTGGTATAAAAGGACATTGGTCTCGTGTTTGTTGTACACCAAAATATTTAGTTGATATTTATCAAGCATCTAAAATGGCAAAAGGGAAAGGAATTGAGATAAATTTCATTGATCATGAAGATCCAATTGATATAACTCATTTGGATGTTTCATATTTTTTTGAAGATCTAAATGGTAAAATTGACCATTTAATCGGTGATGATATGTGAAGATTAATTAAGAGTACTACACTTTGAAGTGTGTTGTTATTATTATTATTTTTATTATTATTATTATTAGATTTGGTGTGTTTAAATTTTAAAACAAGTACTAGAGAGTTTAAGTTTGGTGTGTCTCTTTACAATTATGGTGTGTTTAAGTTTATGTTGTAAGACTATTTATTGTTTTGAATGTTTTATAAATTTGGTGTGTAATTTTTCATTTTCTTTAATAAAAAATTTTCTGTAATGTTTTCTTCATATTACTTGAACATTCTTTATATTCAATTGACTTATTTTATATGCATATGTGAAGATATACAATGAGTTTGAACAATGACTTGATGAATAATGAAGATGGATGTTTGGTGGATAGTGCGACAACACATACAATTCTGCGAAATAAAAAATATTTTCATAGTTTAATATTAGTTAAGGCTAGTGTTAATACAATATCTGGTTTTGCTAATCTAATTGAAGTCTTCGGAAGAGCTAATATTATGTTACCAAATGGTACAAAATTACAAATAAATGATGCTTTATATTCTAGCAGATCAAACAGTAACCGCTTAGTTTCAAGGATATTTGTCAAAATGGATACCATATTGAAACATCTAGTGAAGGTAGGTTTGAATTTCTTTGCATTATTTTAACTATTTCATGGCGGAAAGCATATATTGGAAAAATTACCTTTTTTTTTGGGTTGTATCATACAATTATAAAAACAATAGAAATAAATTTTACAATGAACAACAAGTTCTCCGATACAAAGATTTTTAAACTTTGGCATTATCGACTTGGGTATCCTAGATCAATCATGATGTGTCGTATTATAAAAATTCACATGGACATCAATTAAAGAACCGTAAGATTCTTTTACCAACTCAAAGTTCATGCGCGCTTGTTCTCAAGGAAAATTAATAACTCGCCATCTTTAATAAAAAGTAAGTTTTGAATCTTCTAAATTTTTCAAAGAATCCAAGGGGATATATTGTGGCCCTATACATCCAAGTTGTGGACCGTTTCGCTATTTCTTGGTTTTAATAGATGCTTTAACTAAATGGTCACATGTTCCTTTACTTTCTAGTCACGGTGTTGCATTTGCTAAATTTCTTGCTCAAATCATTAAATTAAGAGCACAATTTCCTTATTTTCCAATTAAAAAAAATAGACTTGATAATGCTAGTGAATTTACATCTAAATCTTTTAATGATTATTGCATGTCTATTGGAATTGACATTGAGCATTCTGTCGCATATACTCATACACAAAATGGTTTAGTTGAATCTTTGATTAAGCGTTTACCGTTAATTGCAAGACCATTAATTCTTAGATCAAATTTGCTTTTTTCATATTAGGTACATGCAATACTACATGCTGCATTATTAATTTGTATTCGACCAAGTTTTTATTATACATATTCACTTTCACAACTTGTTTTTGGCCAACAGCTAGATATTTCTCACTTGAAAATTTTTGGATGTGCTGTTTATGTCCCAATTGGTCCCTCATAGAGAAATAAAATGGGTTTTCAATGAAGACTTGGAATTTATGTTGGTTTTGATTCTCCATCAATAATTAGGTATCTTGAACCTTTAATTGGAGGTGCTTTTACCACACGATTTGCGGATTATCATTTTGATGAACAAATTTTCTCGTCATTAGAGGGAGAAAAAAAAAATAAATGAACGACATGAAATTACATGGCATGCACCATCATTATCTCATTTTGATCCTCGTACAAATCAAAGTGAACTTGAAGTTCAAAGGATCATTTATTTGCAAAATGTTGCAAATCAAATTCCTGATGCATTTAGTGATTTAAGAAGAATAATAGAATCACATATTCCAGATGAAAATGCCCCAGCACGTGTTGAGATCTCTGAAGGACAACACGACAAAACTAATGAAAATAAAACGAGGAAGGCCAATTGGCTCAAAAGACAAATTCCCCGAAAGAGGAAAACATAAGAAAAGTTACCAAATGAAATTAGCACTCCCGAAAAGTCATTGACTACTAACCAAATAACAGAGATTGATCAATCACATAGTATTCGTCCTGTTGACCTAGAAGAAGAAAATTTGCCAACAACTGAAGAAGTATCAATTTCTCCTGAAGAGAGACACAATAATGAAATTATGATTGGTTTTGTTGGTATAGAAAAATCATGGGATCGAAATGAAATCATTATTGACGATATTTTTTAGTTTACCATTGCTTTTAATATTTCAAATGACGATGAGGATTTTGATCCAAAAACTAAGGAAGAATGTCAACATAGAAATGATTGGCCAAAGTGGAAAGATGCTATTCAAGTAGAGCTAAATTCACTTATGAAACATGAAGAATTTAGACTAATAGTCTTGACACTTGAAGATGTCAAACCTGTTGGTTATAAATGGGTATTAGTTAGAAAACGAAATGAGAAAAATGAGATTGTGAGATATAAAACAAGATTAATAGCACAAGGTTTTTCTCAAAAACTTGGCATTGATTATGAGGAGACATATTCTCCTGTTATGGATGTAATTACATTTCGATTTTTAGTTAGTCTTGGAGCCTCTGAAGGACTTGATATGCGTTTTATAGATGTTGTGACTGCTTATCTGTATGGTTTTATTGATGCAGATATTTATATAAAAATCCTCAAGGATTTAAAATGCCGAAGAAACAAATTTAAACCTCGTAGTCTATATTCTTTAAAACTACAACGATCATTGTATAAATTAAAACACTCTTAGCTTTTATGTTATAATCGCCTAAGCAACTATTTATTGAAAGAGGGATATGTAAATAATCCAATTTGTCCTTGTGATTTTATCAAAAAATCTGAAATTGGATTTGCAATAATTGTAGTATATGTTGATGATTTTAAATCTTATTGTAACTCCTTAAGAGCTTTCAAAAATAGCTTCTTGTTTTAAAAAATGAGTTTGAAATGAAAGATCTTGGAAAAACAAAATTTTGTTTTGGCTTATGGATTGAGTATTTGTCAAGTGGAATACTGTTACATCAATCAACAAACAATAAAAAAGTTTTAAAGCGTTTTTATATGGATAAAGCTCATTTATTAAGTATTCCAATAGTAGAGACGATCACTTGAAAAAAAAAAAGATTAATTTCATCCTAAAGAAGATGACAAAGTAGTTCTAGGTCTTGAAGTACCATATTTAAGCGCAATTGGTCCATTAATGTATCTTGCAAATTGTACTTGACCTGACATTGCATTTTCAGTTAATTTATAAGTAAGATATAATTCTATACCAACTCGAACGCATTGGAATGGTGTAAAACATGTATTTCGCTATCTCTGTGGAACAATTGACATTGGTTTATTTTATCCAAATGGATCAAAATTACCACTAATTGGATATACAGATGCTGGATATCTTTCTAATCCATATAAAGCCCGATCTCAAACAAAGTTATTTATTTACCTTTGGTAATAGTGTTGTATCATGGCGATCAATGAAACAAACAATTGTTGGAACATCTTCAAATCATTCATAAATACTTGCTATTCATGAAGCAAGTCGTGAGTGCATTTAATTAAGATCAATGATACAACATATTCGAAAAACATGTGGATTGTCATCAATTAAGAATAACCCCACAATATTATATGAGGATAATGCAGCATGTATTGCTCAAATTAAAGGTGGCTATATAAAAGGTGATAAGACTAAACATATTTCACCAAAATTCTTTTATATACATAAAATTCAAAAAAATGATGATATAGATATTCAACAAATACGCTCAAGTGATAATCTTGTAGATTTATTTACAAAATCCATACCAACTGCTACATTCAAAAAATTGGTACACAAAATTAGGATGCGTCAACTGAAGGATTTTTTTTGAAATTAGAATATATATCAAGATGAGGGGGAGTATGCTTGTTGGGGAAAATAATTTATTTTGGAGGGAATTTTATATGTTGAACCCTTTTTTCCTTTATTAATTTTTTTCTTATAAAGGTTTTTTTTAGTAAAGGTTTTAATGAGTCATATTCTTGTAATGAACATCCAAGAGAGAGTGTTATGAATTTATTCAAATAAATGTAGATGTTTATAACATATACCTATTTATCTCCCCACTATCTTCCACTAACAACCTTTAACTTTCTTATAACTCCATTTATCTCGTAAGGAATTATGATCCATAATGTCTCTATTAATTTTATAGAATGATTATGTAACTATAAAAGGAGAGCTCATCTCTTTATTTTGTACATATTTTGAAATGAATAAAATCACTCTATAATATATTGCTCTCTCATTTTAGTCTTCATCTGGTGTTGTTCCTTTTATTTTTATTCATTTAAGCAATAGTTTTTCTAATAGAAAATTAGTTATTGGGTAATCATAATTATAATAACAAAATAAATTTGATTATGTTAAATTAAATTAAAAATTATTTAAACATTTGATTTAATTTTTATTAAATATTTTAAATATATTTTATTTTATCAAAAAGTTAGCAAATTATATAAAAGCAACCAATTACTAATATTATTAATTTTCATGATTAATTTTAATATAGTAATTATTAAATTAAATATTCATTAGATATTGAAGCAATAATTAATTAAATAAAAACTAAACCCATATTTTAATTCGATCGCTAGTCTCATGATCTTAAGATTAAATTCAAATTTAGTTCTATAATATAATGTAAAATAAAATTTATTAAATATAAAATAAATAATTAAACTCAAAATTAATTCAATCCTACACTTAGGTGGCGTTTGTTTTTTAACTTAATAACTTAAAGTGACTTAACTTAATTGATTAAGTTAATTAGAGATGTTTGTTTTTATAACTTAATAAGACTTTTTAGATAATTTTGACTTAATAAAAGAAGCTAATTTTTTTAGCTTTTTGCTGAATAGAAGAATCTGAATTAAGTCAATTAATTTATAATGTCAAAAATATCCCTATTTTATAATTTATTTTTCATACATATTCCAAAACTCACCTATAGACGTTTATCTTACATAATCTCATCTTTACACGAGACAACTTTGGATTTAAATAACAAATCAACTATTTCAATCATTTTGTTAGTTGTTTTTATTATATTATATTCTATTATTGAGAATTAGTGATAAAATTTAAAATTTATGGTATTTTATATATTATAATTTCAAAATCATTATTTATTCACTTGAATATAGTTTTACTTATAAATATTAAAATATTATGGTATTTAGTGTATTATTTATTTGACATTTAAATTTAATAAGGGTACAAATGTAAAAATATATATTTTTAGATTTTTAAGTTTAAAAATAAACAACTTAATACTTATTTTCGTGAGATTCGATAAAAAAACAAACACATTATTCGATTGACGTCTCGATCTATTCGGATTGACTAATTCAGATCTATTCAGATTTCAGACGGAAAAACAAATAGCACCTTAATCCGACCTCTGAAACATAACCTAATATAACCTGAAACATAACCTAATATAACCTGAAGTCACGAAGCGATTATCCGCAACCACTCTATTAAACCCTACAGATGTTAATTAAAAACGGAACCGGACCGACTGTGTGGTCCGCTTTTTTTCGTTCTCCGGTTTTTTTCTCACACCTAACAGTCTCACAAAACCCTTGAAGCAAGAAGCTCAGTGGAAGAGGAGGTTTCCAACAGCAACTGAAAAGAATGAAATTATCAAAATCTTCAGAGAAGAATCTCAGATACTTGTCAATTGCAAACCCTTATTTCTATCTTCGCTATTTTTTCTCTAATTCTTCGCAATCATCTTTATCTTGTAATCTCAAAACCCTCGATTCACCAAAACCCTCCCCAATCCCAACCTTGAATTCAAATCAATTTCAATCAATACCCATTTCACATCCTTCATATTCCTTCATTTCCTCAATTGGGTCGACTTCATTTTGTCATTTGACTCACCCGTCTTGTCATTCTTCACAAAATCTGTATTTCAGTGCCTGCAATGGCAGCTGTGGAATTCAAATATCGAAGCTTGGGTTGTTCACAAGTCGATGCATTTCATCCTTTGCAATGGTTAATCGACCTTATGCCACTCCAAAGCAAGTTTCGGAGATTATTGAGTTGTTTAGAAGTGGTGATAGAGAAACAGAATCCAAGTTACTTTCGATGAATGTAAGTCTATCTAATGCTTCTGTTATTGAGATTTTACGGGTTTTGAATTCGGAAAAAGTATCTGCATTATGCTTCTTAAAGTATATCAGGGAAATTTTGCCGGAATTTTGTAAGAACTCTGACATTTGTAGTTTAGTTATTGATAATTGCGGACGATTAGATGATTATGAGACAATGCGTCAACTTTTGAATGAGTTTAATGTGTATCAAGTTTGCCTAAATGAAAAGGCATTTGGGTTTTTACCTGTACTGATTTCAAGTAAGGCGTTGACCAAGAAATGCATATGGAGAGTGGTTGAGGTTTTGAATCAAGTTGAGGGTTCGTGTCTTGGTTCTGGTGTACGAGCATTGATTGAGATGTTTAGTGTTCTTGGACTGTATGAAATGGCTAAGTATGTGATAAAGAAGACGGAGAGGAAGGTGTCTTACTACAATATTCTAATCAGGGAAATGTGTCGGAGATGTGATTTTAAAGGACCAAGAGATTTACTAATTGAAATGAGGCAAGTTGGTTGTGAACCAATCACACTGACGTATAACTATGTGCTTGGTGTTTTGTGTAAGAATGGTCAAGATGCTGATGCCTGTGAACTACTTGAAGAAATGCTTGGAACGAATTGTCACCCAGATGCTATAACCTATGAAATATTTATAGTTTACTCCTGTAGAGTTGGAAAATTTGATGTTGCATTTAATTTTTTTAATCAAATGGTGAAGAGTGGTCTCCAACCTCGGCTAGCGACACATGCTGCATTTGTAAAGGGTTATTTCAGCTTTCATCGGTATGAGGATGCTTACAAGTATGTGGTTCTTTCATCTGATAAGTATAAAAGCTCTAGCAACGTGATGTATAGCCTACTTGCAAGCCTTCATGATAAAAATAACAATCCAGTAATGGCCAAGAATGTACTTTTGGAAATGATGAAAATGGTCTAAGACCAAACGTTTCAGTATACAGGAGAGTTTTGAAGCATCTACATACATCACGTCAAGAACATATGGCCAAATGTCTAAGTAGCAGGTATTCTAGTTTGAGTTTAGGGTCAAGTGTGGAAGCTAGATGATTTTTATTATTATAATTTTAAAATTATTTTCTTCTCCCCATGCAAAACATTGTAGCTAAAATGAAACTGAAGGGCATTTTTCCTAGATTTTGTGTTCTTAGAAACCAACTTCATTTTTCCTAGAATTTGTTTTCTTAGAAACAAACTTCTAATTTTGTTTTTCTAATTCTATCAAGCATTAGAGTCAAGTGCTGGAAATAAGAAAAATATACTGTTTATGCTTCAATTGTTGTAGTGAATTGAACTACGTTTATCCTTTCGTGTGTTTATGAGTGATAAGTTTTCCTTCTCACCTCTTGTCCTTCACTATGTATTACTATTTTGGTACATCGTTGAACTAGAAAATGTATGAGGAGAACTTTGTTCCTTAGCACATTCATGTTGTTCTCCTCATATGGGTGTTTTCTATGTTTTGCTATCTTTCTTCCCAATGGACACAGAACTATTTGTGACTCAGAAGTTTATCTGACATTTGCTTTTAAATCTAGTAAAGATTTTGTCATGTCTATGGAGTGATTGCCATGGAAACAACTAGATATGCTGTAAGATTTTAATTTATGGTGCGACTGTGCGTTTGATCATGGTTGTATGAAGGAGGTTTGTTGTATGAAGGAGCGTTCCTTAGTGAAATAACTTTTACTTAAATGAGCTTCTAAATCCAATAAACGATTTATTTTAACTATTCATTGCTTATATTACCAGAATTTTGAACTACGGGGGTGCCTCAGTCTAAATGTATGAAACTTGTTCACTCTTACTAGTTTTATTTTTTAATTTTCTTTTACTAATAATATACATGGGTGGGATCTTTCCGGATAATGTTGAGATAATTTCGGTCCGGCACAAGCACACCCCTCGAATCTATTTTCCAAATATTTGCAGGAAAAATTTTTTCTACGTTTACACACATGAGAGTGCTCGGATCTATTCTCACATGTAGGAACGGAGTTGTAGGTTTAATGAAGAAATAAATGAAAGCATAAACCAATATCTACACAACACGCAACGCTCAGAAATAGAGTAAAGAAGCTTTAGAGAAAACCATATATGAGTTCCTTCTAAGTCAATGGAAGTGGTCCAATGCTGCATTATCCATTTTAAAAGCTTGCCTGTTTGTCGAGAAAATACATCAAGAAATCGAGTGAAATGGGCAATCACCTAAGTCTACTGAGATCCACATATTGTTTCCATCAGCAATAAATTAAGGGATAATTCCATATCGCTTGATACATTTTGAATGAAAAGACAAGATTAAAATAATATACAAATATCGAATCAAATCAATCATCACCAAGTGGGGAATAAAGAGAGTTTTAATTGGAAAGGCAGATGAGTGGAACATGCGCTCATCTGGAGTAATCAAGATAATCGATTAACTAATTCTCAAGTTTTATTCTCATGTATTGATATAAGAAGCAGTTTGTGGATTTCGGAGGAAAATAAATTATCAAGAAAGGGGTTTTTAATTATTATGGGTAGCAAATGGGTGGTTTCTTTGAAAGAGATAAAGAAAGTGAGCTGTATAGCAGCTCCAATGGTCGCGGTGACAGTGTTGCAGTATCTTTTGCAGGTTGTTTCAGTGATAATGGTGGGACACCTTGATGAGCTCTCCCTCTCAGGAGCCTCCATAGCTACTTCTTTCACTAGCGTTACTGGCTTTAGTCTCCTAGTTAAGTCTTTCTTCAATTCTCTCTTTTTTCTTTTTGCCCTTTTTACAAAATTTTGGTCTAAAATCAACTGGATAGAAAGATCAGCTTTTCCTTTAAGTAAGTCATTAATTTAGATCATATCTGAGCTTTAATCTCAAGCTTACTAAAGCTTTTGAACCTTAGCTCATACATTTTTTTTGGTTAAGCATAACATGATATTCTAATTTTTATTATTCATGGCCACAACCATCTTATACTTGTGCTAACTTACTTATAAACTTGTTTTGGGAATATTTTAAATTTTTTGTTTAACTATTTCATGTGTGATGTTTATATCCTCTTAAAATTGAGAGCAAAGATCTTTGCGAATACAAAGAATTTGGTAAAAGACTAGCATTGATGTCAATGACAAGCTAACACCAAAACCTGAGAAAAGGAAGGATTTGAGCTAATTGGCACTACTTGTTAATTGCTTATCAAGTTACCTGAGATTTGTAAATTCCTGAGCAGTTTGGAATGGCAAGTGCATTGGAGACACTATGTGGACAAGCCTACGGAGCAGAGCAATTTCAGAAACTTGGAATCTACACATACTGTTCCATCGTCTCACTCATTATAGTTTGTTTTCCAATATCTCTTCTATGGATTTTTACTGACAAGCTGCTAATCATCGTTGGCCAAGACCCTTTAATCTCTCGTGTAGCTAAAAAATACTCAATATTTTTAATCCCTAACCTCTTTTCGTATGCGGTTCTTCAATCATTCATCAGATTTTTCCAGGTTCAAAGTCTGATCCTTCCAATGCTTTATAGCTCAGTTTTAACTTTGTGCTTTCATATACCTCTTTGCTGGGCACTAGTGTTTAAAATAAAACTGGGAAGTAATGGAGCTGCATTGGCCGTTGGCTTGTCATACTGGTTCAATGTGTTATTGCTTGGCTTTTATATAAAGTGTTCTTCAGAATGTGAAAAAACTAGAGCTGGTTTTTCGATAGATGTGTTCTCGAGCATCAAAGAGTTCATCAAATTTGCTGTTCCTTCTGCTGTAATGGTTTGGTATTTTTTTCCCTCTCTTCTTTTCTATGAAGAAATTGTTGGCTTTGAACCATTTAACTTATTTTGTTTCAGGTTTTTGATACGTATTTTCTTGGTATGTACGTGTAGTTTTGAATGGTGGTCTTATGAAGTTCTTATTCTGCTTTCTGGATTGCTACCAAATCCAAAACTAGAGGCTTCAGTTTTTTCTCTGTGGTATGTGTTTTTAGACTTTTGGTGCTCTCTTGACATGGCTTCTCGTTAAGCTATAATTGCAAAAGCTTCAATTTTAATGGAAAAATCTCAAATTTGGGCTTCTTTGCTTCTTTAAAAAATTGCTTACGAGTCACTTTCAATTATTACATTATCTACAATACTCTAATTTATTTGAGAAAATTTACCATTTTGTCAAGAAATTAGAATAACATTAGGGACATAAACTCTTTATTGAAACTAATGTGTAGAAATTGAAGTGACATGAAAATATCATTGGTTAGATAGATGTTAAAAATTCAAGGTAATTAAAAACAATAAAACTCCAAACCAAGTGGCGATCATATAATAGAGTCACACAAACTTCTAAAATTGACACCAAAAATTACTCAGTCAGAAGCCTATTATTAAATATGTTTTCAGAAGCATGCCAAACAGACACTAGTTCAATTTGATCATGTGGAATTTTGAATGCAATATTGCTGCTAATTCTGATCCTTTTTTTTTCCCAAACAGCTTTACCATTACTTATTTGCACTACTTCATACCATATGGAATTGGTAGTACTGTAAGGTCCGCTCCAAGCCTCTATAAACCTCACAATTTTTGTGCACACGCATTGATTCACATTTGAGATTATTTCACCATTTTCAAATAAAAAAGCTTCAACCACTAATAACCATTTTACAGTACTCTAGTTTCCAATGAGCTGGGAGCTGGGAATCCGAAGGCGGCGAAAATGGCTGTCTGTGCCGTGATGATTCTTGCAGCAGCAGAGATGGTCACTGTGAGCGTAGTTCTACTGTTCTGTCGCCATATTTTGGGATACGTTTTGAGCAGTTTCGAGGAAATCGTTCATCGTTTGGCAGATATGGTTCCTTTCATTTGTCTCTCAATTATTATGGACAGCTTACAAGCAGTACTCTCAGGTTTGTTCTGAATCCATCTTGAAACATGTTTCTTGGTCTATCAGATACCATTTTCGTTTTCAAAAACACCACTTTGAAATTGATGCCAATCTCGCGAAAAACATGTGATTTCTAATTTATAAAGACCGTCTTCATTCTTAATATATTATTTTGAATAGGTAGAGCTACATTTCATTAGTTATATAATTTCAAAATGTTCAGAGGTGTTTGGTGTCATTTTTGCATATATGTTTTTCATTTTGTAAAATAAAAATAAAAAATAGTTTGGTAGCATTAATTTTTATGGTATTTTCTATTTAAGTGAAAACAGATATTACTTGCTTCTTACGTATAACGAAAAAAAGAAGCAAAACGAATAACTATTGCTTCCCAACAATCACTACTTCAATCGGCCGTGTTTGTAAGAAAAAAATTAACACTTATGACAGTAAAACATAATACAGTCAAATTAACGGGTCCCATGAAACATAAAAATATTGCTTTTCAAGAAAATTGTAGATAGTGCCTGTTATTAAAATAACTACTAAACAAATTGCGCAAATTTCATTTTCAAATACTAACTTTAGAATAAGCTACCTAATATGTTTTTATGTTCATAAAAAAATTAATAACATCTATACTCTAAAATAAAAATTACATTTGAAAACATTACCAAACACAGAGATTTTTAATCATTTTCAGAAAATATGTTTTTGAAGCAATATGTTTACATCATATTAAGGGGAATAGTGATGAGGAATGTATGTTTCCGTTATCAGATTTTTAGTTATTCACGAAATACGTTTTCAGAGCATTCGATGTCAAGCTTTTAGTGATATTTTTAAAACGAAAGTGATGTCTTAAGGTAATACACATGCATTTTTCACAAGAACTTTTTTAAATTGAAAACAGTAAACTCACGTCCATTTTGATAAAATGAGTAAGAAAACCGAAGGCATAAATGTCAGCTTGAACCTTTTTGTTTTCTTTTACAAAACTTACCTTAAATTATGTCCTAAAGCAAACCAATTACTCTTTCTAAATACACTTAGTAATTTCCAAAACATGTTTTATTGTTTAAATAAAAATGTATATGTTTTTGAAAATAGAATCATAATAATTTCTTCAACATTTTATTTTCAGGGGTTGCAAGAGGAAGTGGGTGGCAAAAGATAGGAGCCCTTGTAAATCTTGGGGCATATTATTTTGTTGTAATTCCAATAGCCGCAGTTTTGGCTTTCGTTTTTCACTCGAAAGGGAAAGGTCTTTTGATTGTACTAGCAACGGGATCTATTGTGCAAGAAGCTTTGCTTGCTCTCAAAATAGTATTAAAGGACTGGGGAAAACAGGTTTTGAATATACAACTTTTCTTTTACACAAGCTTATTACACTTTTACTTATTGGCACTTGCTGCTTCACGAGATTGTTTTTGTTTTCTAAAATTAAACATGGGTTCTCTTTTGTTTCATAAAATGAGTAAAATGATAGAAATGAGAATCGAATATATGTTTTTTAATTTAGACCAATAAATTATTTTGCATCCGACATTCTAATTAATTACTGTTTTGAAATTGACTTCTATCTAGCAAAAAAAGGTTTAAAACCATGCCAAACAATTTTTAGAGGTATTTAGTACCGTTTGGTATTTTGTGCATTTGTTTTAGAGAAGAAAAATTGTATTTTGATGTGATTGTCGTAGGAAAAAAATTTTTGTTTGGTTAGCTTGTTTTCAAAATATTAAAAATGAAAATAGTGAAACACATCAAGCTTATTTCTTTTATAAAACGTGTTTGTGAGAAACACATTCATAACCTAAGCGGAAAAACATCTAAAACATCAAGCTTATACCAATTAAATTAAAATAATATACAAATTAAATTTTAAAGCACCAATCAAACTAAATAAAACCAATCCATTTACAAACAATTTCGTTTCTTTTATGAGAAAAAAAATTATTAAAAAAATGAGATTTGCACCTTATATAAGAAAAATCACTAAAAAAATTTAACAACCATTTAATATATAAATACATATATATATATATATATATATATATGAGAGTTAAGGAGATCTGCATAGAGAGTTGAGCGTTGGTGCGCTTGCAAAGATAGATGACATTTGATAATTAGGAAAATTGAAAAGGGAATTTGATAAAGATTGAATTGGATGTGGAATCTGAGTGCTAGACATGACTTGTCAATTAAATGTCTAAAATCTGAAATTTACTAGTTTGCTTTTTTGTAACTTATTTTTTATTTTCAAACATTTACATTTTAATAGAATTTTTTTTTTTTGTGACTTTTATTTGATTAAGAGAAGGTTTAAATGAGAAATAAATATTATATTTTAAAAGTATCTCTATAAAATATATTTATTTCCTAAACTATGAATTTTTTTTAAAAAAAATTTTGATTTATAAGGACATATATCAAATAACCACGTTTAATATTTTTTTTATATAAAAAGACAAAATTTCACTTTTATACTAATTCAAATTTTTTTTAAAAAAATGCACACAACCTTTCTTCTACAAGAACTCAGTTATCTTAAAATTAAAGAACAGCTTCTGCAGAAGTGGAGAACAACCATTTTGCATCATCCAGTTTTCTTTAAAAAAGTGAGGAGATACAAATATATCATTTTACTAATTCTCCATTTACTGTTAGAAAACATGCCCACTAAACATAGTATCCAACTTTTTGTTCCTGCAAAATATAAAACATTCAATGAAAGACAATTCCAAACACACTCCTACTTTTTCTTGCCTTTTTTTCGTTTTGGAAATCAGTGAACAGCACCGGTGTTGACTTGAATTTGATCCATTGATATTGTAGGCATCAAAAGCAAGAGAGAGAATTTTTGAAGGAGATTCTCAGCAGAGGCAGCGCCAGGAAATTGACTTATAGGGCAACATAGGAGCCCACTTCTCATACGGTTATATAATACGGAAAGGAATTCCTTTTAAAGGAAAAAAAGAAAGAACAACAATAATCAACCATCTAAAATTTGCAATTTGTTATTTGCATTCCTCATTAGCCTTCAGAAAAGAGAGAGCTTTGCATGAGCATAAACTTCTTATCTGTAACTGCTAACTAATTCAGTAATTCTTACTTAGCCTGATGGACTACATATTTTACTTTACTTACAATGTGCACATGTACATATACAATATCTCTCTACCTGTTCATTTTATTGAATTTACCTTCTGCTACTGCAATCGCAATTGTCTCCAGTCCTTTCGTTGCATATGTAAGAGTGGAGCAAGTGTCGTCTACGTAAGCCCCCAGCAACTTTGTAAACTATTGAACAAGTTGATTGACAAGATGGGGTTTCTCTCATGTATCCCATTCACTGCCGCTAGGTGTCATTTTTCTGCTTGCTGACCTTGTAGTAGTATTAATTCGACCACGTTTTTCATCCACAGACTGCAGTGGTGCAATCTGAAACGTCAACCACATTGCTTTAGTATGTCCACCAAATAATGAAGAAAGATGGGAATATAATATAACAAATGTTATTCTGATAAATGTATTCAATTTGAAATGATTCTCTCAAACAAGCCCTAAGCAACCAAAGTTAGAGATGATAAAAGATATGCGACCTTAGGGACTCGCTTTTCACGCAGAGTCTTGAAATTATTGGACACCATAGATGAGGCAGGCTTTGGGTCTCTTCTCGGTCCAGTAGATGATAGAGCCTTGGGATTTCCTCTAAGCTCAAGAATTTCTCTTTGTTTTCCCTGCAAGGCAAGATTTCCACTCTTAGTAACTTTGAAATATTGCATTCATCATTGGCTGGTTGAAAGCAGTAAACAAGCATAATAATTTTTCAAAAGTAGAGCCACCATCAGCAAGTGGATCCAGGTCTATAAACTAAAGCAATTAATCACCTCTTTCTGTTTTCCTTCTTGGACAAAACTCCTCTGTCCAAGCTGAGCTCCAATAATTTGACTTGATTTACTAGGAGAAGAAAGGTTTGCAGACCTGTTATTTGCAGACACGATAATCAATCAGATTCTTTTTCCCAAGCATCATGAGACACAAGAAATGGAAGAAGCAGATACAGACAATGGTGAATAATCTAAACAGCTAGCATCCAAAAATAACATGCGTTGGTTTTCTCCACTTGAAAAACACTTGCCAGCTTGATCCTGGCTCGTAAAAAGCTATTTGAGTTTATTAGGTTAAGATCAAGTATCTGCACACATGCCCCTAGATCATATTCTTATCGCATATCTCACACTAGATGAAAATGAAATTCTAATGCTGAAATGATCCACATTTACCTGTCATTTGCAAATTAGAAAAGCAAAATATGTCATAATTTCTTAACAAAACAAATTTTAAGTACTACATGAATTAAATGACTTCACCCTTCAACTAGTACAAGAATCACTGAATTTCTAAAGCTTCCTAACAACTCAATCAAATATCCTGAAAATTACACAAATCAAATGAAGTTAAGGGAGAGGGGAAGGAAGAGGCGAGTGAAAATCAGACCTCTTGCCCAAGTTTCTCAAACGACTGGTAGAAGCTTTATCCTTTGAAATACTCTGCAATTATAAATATTATTCAACTGTGAGAGGAAGTCATTACCAAAGATTAAAAACACTCAAAACTTTAACACACGAACATCTAATTTACCTTAGAAGATTGAGAACTAACTGGTATACTTTTAGGTAACTTCTCAACCAGTCCTTGGGGAGGTGTGTTTGGATTCACTAGACAAGTTAAACTTGAAGAAGATGACACTGGCTTACCACATGGAACATGAATCGATGACCTTGTTGATAACTTCCCAGCCAAGTCTTGAGAGTTTTTGCTTGGCTTCACCGGAGGAGTTTTTATACTTGAAGAAGATGACACTTGCTTAGCAGATTGAGTAGGAACTGGCAACCTTGTTGGTAACTTCCCAGCTGAGGTTTCAGAGGTTGTGCTTGGCTTCACTGGAGTTCTTATACTTGATGTATATGACACTGGCTTAGCAAATTGAACAGGAACTGATGACCTTGTCAGTAACTTCCCAGCCAAAGCTTCTCGGAGGTTGTGCTAGGCTTCATCTGATGAGTTCTTAGACTTAAAGGAGATGACAACATCTTAGCAGATTGAGCAGGAACTGGCAACCTTGGTGGTAACTTTCCAGCCAAACCTGGGGAAATTTTGCTTGGCTTCATCAGATGAGCTCTTACACTTGAAAATGATGACACCTCATTATCCTCTGCCAACAAAGAGTCTGGAACAGTTGCAGTGGAGGAAACTTCTGTAGTTTGCCTCTTAGTTTTGCTTGCAGCGTTAGGACCACTTTTGTTAATCGGAAGAAGACTATTATCAGTCTTCTGAGCGATTTTTCTAAGGGTTGGTTTTAGCTTCTTGGATTCCTTAACAGCATTTTTTGCAGTTCCGCTGCTTTCCAGCTTTGTCTTATTTCTGACAGAGGCAACGGTTCCCTGTTTAAGATATGGAACATCCTATCTATGAGATGTTGATAGTAGAAAATGCAACAGATATAATAGAAAAGTATCCATTGTAAGGAAATAACCATCACTACTTGTTTTGGTCATTACAAGACAACAAGTTTATTCAAATCGACTTAAATAAACAAGAAATTCCAGCGTCCTATTGGTCAAATTTAGTTTGGCCTTCAATCTGTCTGCTGTTTCACCAAATTGTGACCTCCAGCTTGCAGAAAGTTTTCTAATCTATAAGTTAGAACTTTCCCTCTAAATCCAAGGATTTTTAACTGCTCATGGAAGAGGAAGTTAGCTGGACTAATTTGTTAGATTAAAACGTGAAATTCTCAAAACAGAGTTGAATATTCAGTTCAGCTGTTAAATTGGGGGCAGGTAATTTAGGAACGACATGCAAAACAAGAGAATGGTCATTTACCTTCACCTGTAAACAAGGTACTTGTTTCTTTGGCTGGTTGGTTTTATTGTTGACTGAACTGGAGACCGGACTTCTCTTAGAGGCAGTTTTCACACTACCACTTGGGGAATTTTGAGATGAAGAAGTCCTTTTAGTAGAATGTTTTGCTTGGACAGTAGATGAGGATAAACTCATTATATACTTCATGCCATCTTTAACAGTAGACAAGCTATTTTTACACCTTGCTTCAGTATCTTGCCCTGAGTCACACACAGTGTCTCCTGGTGATGAGTTGAGGCTACTAATTGTGCTATTGTCTGAAATAGGAATTTGGCTAACATTGTTTTCGCCTTTTGACACTGTTGAATTGACATTATTTTCTATTTCTGTGGTGCTACTCTGTGCAACTTGGCAAGCATCACGCTGGGTAAATTCTTGCTGCTGTGCTTGTAATCCCTTAATAGCTCTAAGCTTTTTGTAGTATTCTTCAAAGAAAGCCTTCTTCTGAGCAACTAATCCGGGATTTTTGAATTTATCCAACTCTTCTGAAATCTGTCATGCGGAAAACAGACCGTTTTCCCATGCAAGTGCCTCAGTAGCATATTTTCCGAAAGAAACTGAACCTTGATCAAGAATACTGGAGATGGATACAGACTGCACATAAATCCAGAAACGAGAAATAACAACAATGAAAAATAGAATCAAAGAAAATCTCTAGAATAATTAAAATGATGCCCAACATTCAAATGGATTAAGTTTTCAAATCCTCCATTTGAGCTTTAACGAAGGAGGATGTAGTGGGGAAAATTGAACTTTCAAATAGACGATCTATTGCCAAAGTTCTGGAATGAATTAAACTAAAAGAATCTACCCAACTGGTTTTTCAATATAACAAATTAAACTAAATTATGTTATGGTTATTTTAGAAATTGAAAAAAAATGTCCATATAATTTCGGCAGCTATCGACTCTCTTAAAGCTGAAACAAAGAGCTTCAACTCCTTGTATAGCCCTCCATAAGTACTAATCTGAAGTCTAATGATTTCTTTTAAACATTTGATAAAACAATTTCTTGAATGCTTGCAGAGAAAACAAATGCAACAAAATAAAATATCTGAATCCAAATGACAGGCAATTCAAATTTTGCCGCCTATGTCGTCCAAATCATGGCTAACAAAAGGATCTATCAACCTGATCCCAACTACGACTTCTGTTAGTTCTGTAATTTATTCATAAATAAATAAATTATCCAACTAATGCTACATAAAACACAAGAAACACGTTTAGAGTAATATTTATAACCATTATGCTTCTATTTTACTTAATATATAGCAACCATACACGCAATCCAGATGCCTACTTATATTTGACCCCTAGTGATTCCATGATGTTATACCTATTTGTAAAATTCAAACATAACGTAACTTTCCTTTCATTCCAAGTAACAATGCATTATTTTTTTTTTAGCACCTATTTGTTAAATATTAAGTTAATTCATAAAACTGAATATCATCTAATTATCATAAATTAATTTTAAAATTCATATAATCCATACACACACCAAAATAAAAGTGTGATTACATTACTACACTTTCTAAATAGAACTAAAACCGTAGAGAAATTAAATCACAATTAAATGGAAACCAAAAATATAATTAAAAAATTACACCTATAAATATATTTTATTGATAAAATACCTCATACTCAAGGTGCTGCTGGCTGTCAAATGACAGTTCAGGGAAAGACCTGGCGCTACCCTCGAAGAAGGCTTGACGATCAACCTCAACTGCCATTTCAAAAATTTCTTAAATCTTTTTTTTTGAATTTCACTATCTTGTTATTCTCATTTTTTTTTAATTACTTTCGCAATTTATTTAGATCCATATTTGATTCCTCAGAACACATTTTCCTTCGTTTTCCTGCATTTTCTCGGCATCCAAACAGTCCTCTCGAAGCGAAAATCACCACAAGTTTATTGCCAGATCTTCACCACTTTCAAACGCACAGAGGATTTCTCTCAACCCTTCACATTTCTCTCATATTCGAATCCTTATTTTAATTTTAATTTTTTGGTTCTTTTTCGTCGGAACAGCGACAGCAAATTAAATGGCGTCTAAAAGGGCCACCAGAACAACTGACGCACACAAGCACGGTCCGCTCCGCCACGTGGCGGTAAATCATCCTCAGAGATGAATTGATTATCGTTTTAATCCCTACCTCTGCATTCTAATTACGTAATTGCCATCATAATTAGCTCCCACATTTGAGCGGGCCTATTCTAAAGAGATCGTGTACTCCCATCATTTGAAACACACGTGGCATTATGTTCCATAATTGAAACGTGTTTGCTTTTGAATGGTGAATAATTCGCATCATTGGTACGGGCGAGTAGATACTAGATTCCTATTTTCGGATAAAACGATAATTTTTTATTCATAAAATGTTTACGATGGCGTGTGTGATTCCACATGGGTCGAGTAGTTTAACTAATGAGTTGCGAAGGGGCCCACGTGATGTAAGCGTGGGGTTTTAGTTAGAGTTGGCATAAGCGAAACGTATGAGTATGGTTGGCAAAAGTATTCAAATTCGATAGATTCGGATTAAAAAATTTAGATTGGAATATTAAAAATAGGGGATGGCTATGATGCAAAAAGTCCCTGCATCAGAGGGGACAATTTTTATTATTATTGGCAACAACCGGTTTTGCAACTAGTTGTTTCCATTAATATAGATTTTTATTTAAATAAATTAAAATAAAGAAATTTATAAAATAAATCATATTTAAATAATAATAACATACAAAAATAAAGACAACAAGTTAAGTAAAATAAAAAAATTATTTTTTATTATAAATTTTTGAAAAATAAAAATAAAATGAGTGTTAACAAAAAAAATAAAAGTTTGAATCCATTTTCTATAAAATCTGCCTCATATTTAATATTTCAAGTTTGAAGTTTATCGTTTTATTTTTCATATAATTATTTTTTTTAAGACTCCCAAAATTTGACTTTTTTCACCCTCGTTTCATGTTTACGTTCATGTTTCATGTTTTAAGTTGAGTTTCATGTTTGACGCTTTATGTTTATTATTCTGAGAAGTCACTCATATTTTATATTCATTTGCGTGTTTTAAGTCAAATGTTTCATATTTACTGTTTAATGTTTAAATGTAATTATTTTCCAAATACTCCCAAATTTTCTTTTTCAAACTCCGTTTTATGTTTACGTTCATGTTTCAATTACGAAGTTGAGTCCGTGTTTCAAGTTCAAGTCTCATGTTTGATCGCTTTGTGTTTATTATTCTGAAAGTATCTCATATTTTATGTTCATTGTTGCATGTTTTAAGTTAGGTGTTTTTCTATATTTATTGCTCAATATTTCATATAATTATTTTCCAAATACCTCAAATTTTTCTTTTTTCACCTCGTTTTATGTTTCGCGTTTATGTTTCGCGTTGCGAGTTGGTCTCATATTTGACGTTTTTATGTTTTATCATTCTGAGAAGTCATCATATTTTATGTTTATTTCGTTGTATTTTTAAGTCAGTGTTTTATTTCTTGTTCAATGTTCATGTAATTATTTTCTAAAATACCCAAAATTTTCTTTTTCACCTCGTTTTCATGTTTATACGTTCATGTTTAGTGTTACAAGTTGAGTCTTATATTTAACGTTTTATATTCATTTGTTGCATGTTTTAAGTTAGGTGTTTTATATTTACGGTTCAATATTTCATGTAAGTATTTTAAATACCTCAAATATTTTTCACCGTTTCATGTTTACATTCATGTTTCACGTTTTAAGTTAGAGTTTATGTTGAATTTGTTGCATGTCCTAAGTACATCATTGCATGTTTTAATGTTCTTTGTTGCATGTAATATGTATCTAATCCCAAAACTTTTCTTTTCTCCTCTCGTTTCATGTTTTACGTTCAGGATTTCGTGTTCTGGTCTGGGGTTCATGTTAGCATTCGTGTTCAAAGTTGTGCGACGACTTATGTTTCATGTTAGTTGTTGCATGTCCTAAATACATTGTTGCATGTTTGATGTTCCCTATTGCATGTAATATTTTATTGAATCCCCCCCAAACTTTTCTTTTCTCCGCGTTTTATGTTTACGTTCAAGTTTCGTATTATAAGTCCGAGGGTTTCATGTTTCACATTTCTGTTCGAAGTTGTCTGTTACTTATGTTTTATGTTAGTTATTGCATGTCTTAAATACATTGTTGGATGTTTAATGTTCCACCCATTGTATGTAATATTTATCGGAATCACCCTAAACTTTTTGATATTACAAGTCCGAGGGTTTCATGTTTCACGTTTTCTGTTGAGGAGTTGTTCAACCTGACTCGTATTTCGTGTTAATTGTTACATGTCCTAAGTACATCGTTGCGTGTTTTGTGTTCCCTGTTGCATGTAATTTTTAAACGAATCCCCCACTTTTCTATTCACTAACTTTCTCCCTAACGTTTTTGTTCACGAACTTTTCCAATACATTTATTCGCATTTATAACTTAGTCACTAGTGTTGAATTAATGCACTGGCCCTTCATTAATTTACCTATGTATATGTTATTATTTTTCATTTGTCATTTGAAATGGTGCATAAATAAAAGGGGCAGCCATCAAGAATTTTTTTATCTCCATTGGTATTTTTATTACAAATTGAACCGTGAAAGCTTGTAGTATTGATCATCAAGTAAGTGATTTAGAGCAAAATACTTGTTTTTTAAATAAGGCATACTTAAGTTTTGTTTATAGGTTGTGTTTGTCATGTAAAAGATTTTAA
>JASUUG010001149.1:0-39929 GCA_030449905.1 Luvunga scandens | reverse complement strand
GGTTCTTTTCTTTAACGTCAATCATTTTGGCTTACTTGAGAGGTGATATTTTGATTTTTTGAGCTGAATGAGTCATCTTCTTATTTTACCGTGGCATCACCAACATGAATCTGTGTTTAATGATTGATGAGCTGCTAGATATAATTTCTGAATTTTGAATAACTATATAAAAAATTCGATGAAACGTTCATTAAGGGCTTATAAATGAATTTAATGGGTTCAATGAGTAAAAACACTATTATTATATAAATTGGGTTTTAGTAAGGGTCTGTGGGTATTTAGGTGAGCTTGTCGAGAGTAAAATTTAAAAATTGTAAAATATGAGGGGTTTATCTCATAAATGGGTTTGGTGAGTAGCTTAGTAGGTTCAAATATTCACCTTTTTTTAAACATTTTTTTAATCTAAAAGTCTGAAAAATATTCTCTAAAATATCTATCTAATTAATCTATTTTCATTCATTACTAAATAAAATTGATCAATTAGTATTATTATTCATCTCCATAACCTATGATAATAGAGGCAAATTACTATTATTGTATCTTGTAATTTTTCTTCAAATTAGCATTATTTATGTGTCTAATTTTTATGAATGTTTTTCATTTAATACATCATAAACTACAATAAAATTTATTAACATGTTCTAATTCAGAACATTAGGAGCTATTCATATATATGATTTATGTAATGATAAAAATATTATCTTACTTATGTTTATTGAGACTTACTTAATATTTAAAATTTGTAAGAGCCTGAAAATGTAAAAGTGCTTATTTTTAACTTTTTTAAGTTGAAAAAAGCAACCAAATTATCTTTTTATCAGGACATTCAAGCAAAACAATAAATATGTCATCGATTTAGATATTTAACTCTATTAAATTTAAATCAATTCAAGTCTTTTTTTAAATCTTAGGAAAAAAAAAGAAAAAAAGAAAAACAAATGCCAAAGTTACTGGGGATGCAGAGGGTGAGTTAGGTTTATAAAATTAATTCATGAGTCCTTTTGGTAATAGCCCTTTTGTTGGTCACACTTCAAAACTTACTTCATGACATCAAAATACACTCACCATTACATGAGTTGAAACCACATAATCTACCTAAATTCATTAAATTTTAATATTTTCAAAAGCGATTGACTTGAGCAGAAGATTTGTTGAGAAGGGTGTAACATATGCACCTTATTTTTTTTTTATGGAGCATTTATATATTTTTAATTTCATTGCTAATTTTCAAAGTCGTTGAATTGGTTACAAAATCGTTTGCGGGTAATTAGGCGTGGTTAATAAATTGGCGTGCTTGAATAATTTAAATTTTTTCACGACACAAATCAAAACAATTAGGATGCAATTCAATGACCCGCGTAGTCGATTTTATTTCGACATTCGGGTTAAGTTATTAGCTTAATTTGTATTAAGCTTACAAAAAAAAGAAATCAGTTTCTATAAATGGAAAAGGGAGAGAGAGGGTGTGTGTGTGTGGTTTCTAAATTCTAAAGGAGAGAGAGAGAGAGAGAGAAGAAGTCATTTGACCCGATTTGACCACGACTCGACCCGACAGAAAACACTGCGCCGAATTTGACTCGGCTAGATCTCGATTGAGCCAACTTTACTAGCCAAGCACTGGTACCAATATGAAGCTTGTGGTGACCGTCATATCTGCCATCATTGCCGCCATAAACCAACCAAAGCGCTAGTGATTGAAGCTTGAAAACCCACGCAAAACCAATACCACTTCGCCATCTTCATTAGTTTTTAGGCCACGCCCTTAAAACTTGAGATCTTATTCCTCACTCACCTCGTCATTTTTGACCAACCTGTCACACAAAAGCAGCGAGATTTTTGTAATCTAAATTGAGGGTAGTTTGGTAATTAATGATTTTGAGGATAATTTGGTAAATCTTGATGTCGAGGCATTTTGGTAATTTTATGAATTTGAGAATATTTTATTACGAATAAATGTTGTTTTTGAGTTTTATTAGCTATAATTCACATTTATGGAAATTAATTATGTTATTTTCTTGAATTAGGAGGATCATGACAATAATTAATATGCGGGCGTTGTCGATCACGAGTTTGGATATATCGTGTTTGAGTGGAATATACAAAACTATTTTCATAATTTATTATGATAGTAAAGCATGTTTACGAAATACGTTTCAAATGCTTCGATTTAATGATTTTGTAAAAATGGATTTTATCGTGTATTGGTATTTATAACAAAAAATGTGTATGATTAATGATTTTAGTTATCGATTTTGAATATGCATGATAATAATTTAAAAGAAAAGAAAAGCATATTTTAATGCATGTTAAATGAAAAAGGGAATGAGATTTCTAATGAGATTATATGTTTATGTATAGGTGTATAAACGATTGTTTGCAAAATCATTAGACAATACCGCTTCCCCTCAGAATACAGTCTGAGATGAGATAAGATATGAGACTTTTGGGCTGATGCTGAACACACACAGAGGTTTTGGGCCGTATGTTTAGGCTTAGCTTGCCTTTGAGGGCATATGCATGCATTATGAAGAATCTGAGATACATATATTGAGATCTGAGATGATACAGATGAGATACATGTTTTTGGGCCCGTCCCCAGCAGCATGGAGGCTTTGTATGTACTCGAGCTACTTTGTCTTTTGGGGACGGATTATGCATGCAAAGATATGATGAGTTATTATATAATACTTTCGTCTATCCTTGTAGTTTCGGTGTGATTGTACGGATGAATGCGTCATTCTTAGTCCGTTGACATTGAATATGATGAGATTATTTCCATAGGTACTTGTTTGGTGATAGCTTTTGGTATTCAGCATTTAATATTATAAGTGTTGTGATTTCATTGATTTTATACGGTATTATATGATATTGTCATTTTAGTACCTGATTTGAATTTAATAAGTTTATTTAAGTTTTTATGATGTTTTGATGAAATTGTTTGGAGAAAGACTAAATTATTTTAGAGAAAGTTATTTTCAAAAACTTCTCTACACTTTCATTAAGTTCGATACTCACTTTGTTTTATTATATCCCCACTCCCCCTAAAGAGATTGGCGGAGTACAATAGTCAATAAAATAACGATAATTATTTTAGAATTATGATGCGTGATGGTGTTAAGAGTCATAGATGTATTTATTGAGATATTTTGGGATTGCATAATTTGATACGTTTTGGTGATTTGAGAATAACCTCGTATTTCTTACCGATATTGGATATTTGAATGATTTGGTATTTTGTTTAGAAGATTGATTGATGAAGTTAATTGTATTTGGAATTATTTTGGGAGTGTTCATTTTATTAATTATAGGCTTGGTTATGTGATAATTATAGGGGAGACTGCTGCTTAAATTTTTGGCAAAATCCTTATTAATTAGATTATTTGAGCGATTTAGTAGATTTAGGTAGACTACGCCTAGGGTTTGAGGGTGGATCGGTCGGGGACATGATTTTAGCTATGATTAAGTGTAAATCAAGAGGCAAATGGGGTTCCACTTTAACTTCGGTGTAAACACCGAAATGCTAACTAGGCTACCCAATAAGAGGTGAATTGGGTTCTTAATCAAAATTTAAAAATAAAAATTTAAAGTAAATAATAAACTAGCCAAATTCAAAATAAACAAGTTAATGCGTAATGAGTAATAAAGAGATAGGTAAGAGAAAGCAAACAAGTGATTTTAAATTCGTTACGTTTACGTCCACGCCTCAAGCCTACGGTTTGAGGATTTCACTATGCAAGCCTCCAAGGATACAACAACACTTACATTGACTTCAAATGTGTCAATAAACCTTTACAACAAAATATTATCCCCAATCCTTAACCTAGTGTATCCAACACTACAATCACTCAAAATAAAGATTACAAATAAACAATCTCTCACACAATGTATATGATTACCAATAAAATCTCAAAGTGTGAATCAATAAGACAAAAATAAGTTTAAAGCTCAATGATGATTGTATTCTCAGTAGCAAGCTCAATAATAACTTTGGATCTCTCTTTATTTGAATTTGTTTAAGCCATTTTATAGTTGGAGTTTGGCCATCGTTGTTAACTTTCAGAAAAATCATATTGTCGTTTCTTCTTTATTGGTTAACCATTTTGACTTGTCCAAATAGCCGTTCTGCTTAGATTTTAAATAAACGGTTTACCGTTTAACATTATCGGATCGCCGTTTATTTTCAGAATCCTGCAAAACAAACTTAGATCTCTATTTTCACTAAACAGTTCAAGATTAGAAACTATCTCTTCTCTGTAAATTATCGATTCACCATTTTTAAATAAACGAGTTTCTTTATTAATTTTTAAAATCTTATCAAAACAAGTCTAGCTAATCTGTTTTTTGTAAATGCGATTCACAATTAAAAGACAATTCCCTTTTTATAAATTATCGGTTCATCGTTTATAAAATAAGCGATTTACCGTTATTTTTCGAATCTATATTTTGACAGATTTTGTTTAGAGAAAAATTTTCAACTCATGCTTACTAATCATTCGTTTCTTTAGCAAGTCTCTGACGGCTTTAAGATTTTCATTTTAATAACTCTAACATTTTAGTCAAGAACATATAAGTTTTTTTATCATCAAAATCAATATTGTAAGATTATTTATGTCAACAATCTCTCTCTTTTTTATGATGACAAACTTTATATGTAAAAATAAGAAAATTTTGTTAACTCCCCCTAAGAAGATATAAAAATATAACTTGTTCTCCCCCTTCAGCATAAAAAAGAATAAAAAAAAATTATATCCTCCTTCAATAAGTGAAAATTTCGGCAAAATCTCCCATATACATTAAGCATCTCTTAAAAAATTATTAGCAACAATTTACACCCAAGAAACTAAAATTAATATAACAACAACTAAAACCAATCAATAAAATCAAAATCAATGCCAAAATAAGAAAACACATATATATAAGATAATCATCTATGAACAAGCACATGATTCATCGTGCATAAATGTATCAAAAACATGAAAATATTGCGCAAAATTAAAATATTCGAAACACAAATAAACTATTGTGGAGGAGGAGGAGAAGAGAATGAGGGCGGAATGCCGAGAGCAGTAAAGATGCGTAGCTGTCCATCTAGTATCTGATGCTTGTGATTGAGAATCTATTAGCTTCTAAATCTAAAAAAAACAATTCAATCCTGAAGCTGCTGCAGCTGCTCAAAAATAGCTCGAACATCTATAACTAACAAATGAATGAGACTATCGAGAACAGGTGGAGCGTCTTGAGCCAGTGGTTGATTAGTCTCCATCTTATGCTCCTAATTAAAAAATCGCCTGGAGGTGTGAGATGTATCCACAACAAGGGTGGAGGTCTAGCTCGATCCTAAAATTGAGTAGCTAATCGTCAAGAGTAAATATCGTTAAGAAACCAATGATTTTCTAAAGCTACGAAGATGTCTTGGTTTTTGGTTGTGGGCGTTTTATCCATTCCTAATATCTTTGATAAAATCCAATGCCCAAGATAGCTTCATCACCAATCTTCTTAGTCTCTACATAAACCGAGTTGTGAAAAAGTACTTGAAAATGCTGTAGAAGCTTAGAAATAATATTACCATAAGGAAGCAACCTATGGTTAACCTCGAGTACTCGATATGTCGCAAAATAATATATCCTAGATTAATAAGACGCTCTCTAAGAAGACTATCAAGTATCCCGACATCCATCTAAGTCACCTTATCCGAATGCCCCTTTATAGGGGTGACAATGTGCTGTAAGATGGTGTGAAGAATTCTAACCTATAAAGGTAATAACTGGGACCCAAAAGGTAAGGAACAAATCTCGCGAGAGATCGCGATGCCTACATATGTTTCTAACCCCATGGTAATGGACAAAATCAAAGAAAAAGATAACTCTTTCCTAGAAGTGTAAATCTAATGGCTAGAATGCGGGATTCCTAAAAATGTTGTTCGATCCCTAACATCAAAATCTATGGGAACACCTCCTACATGGGTAACAATCCTATCCACCTATCTCATGGACGAGTTCCATATTCGAGTAAAAAACACGTACTAAATTGGGATAAATCCTCTCCTTATATCCAATACTGCACTTAAGGCAACAACATCTCCCTCATACTTCTGCCACAAACAACTAACTCTGTAAAATCATCTAAATCCACAAAGTAAGAATCTTCTACCTTACGACCCATGAAATGGGTTTCGAAGCATTTGGCCAGTTGAGCTGTTGGAAAATGCATCCTTTCAAACTCGAAAGTCTCCCTAGGTGGAATTGGGTTCCCTACTGGGGACGAATTTCCTCTGCGTCAACCCGAGGTTTCACCATTGCTCAAGCTTGAGAAATTCAGATTTTGAAGAAATAATGAAAATAGAAGAAATGGAATGGAGTAGAAGAACAAGGGAGGGTAGAGGAAGGGATTAAGAGGCTTAATTTGATTAGAAAATGACAAAAATTAAACCAAAATTGAAGAAAACAGTTTGACTAACTTTAGGGTTTTGATTTGGGATTTTTTTATTTGGAGCTTGATTTGGTGTTTTGGCTTGATAAATCTATTCTAATAATGTTTAGAAAGGTTTCTATAGGCTCAATTTTGCAAGAAATTGTAAGAAAATTAAAAGATTTTAAAGAAAGAGAGCTTAGGGTTCGCTGTGTAAAGAGATAACGGTGAAAGGGTAAGTGAAAATGAGGAAAAAGAACTGGAATAGTTTATATCATACAAAAACGGCAAGCCATTTTCCTCCAACGGTTCACCGATAATTTTTAGAGAGCTATTAGAGTGTAAGTCTATCACCGTTTATCAAAACAACTTCTCTATTTTTAATTGGTTAACCGTTGGCACAAACGATGAGCCACTAATTTCCAACAATTATTCTTATGCTTTTGTAATCAAATGGTACACCGTTTATTATTAAACAGTAATCAGTTTATTTTGATTATGATTTTGCACATTCGTTTTAATCTTCGGCGAAGACTCAATCCATTTCTAAATAATTTTATTGATAAAAAAATGTCCTTAATGACCGATATGATGCATGATTCATACATTTACACAATTTAAACATCCAATTCAAATAAATAATTGGCTTATAAAAAACAAAGAAGATATTGTATAAAGTAATACTATTGTGTAACATTTATCATTCCAAGCTCATGCCTAATTTTAGCAAATTATTCTTCGCCAAGAGGTTTTGTAAAAATAACAGCAAGTTGTTTTTTGGTTGAAATAAAATTTAATGAAATATCCCCTTTTTGAACATAATCTCTCAAGAAATGATGTCTTATCTCAATATGCATAGTTCTAGAGTGTTGAATAGGATTTTTGGATAGATTTATGGCACTAGTATTTGTTGTACAAATTTTATTGAACTCGCAAGTGCACAAATCTATTCTAGAATAGACCAATGGTGACGAGTTTCGATCCCACAAGGAGGTAAAGTTTAATTCCATGTATAATTAATTTTCTAAGTGGGTGGTTGGATTTATAATGAAAGTGACATAAGCTATCTTATGATTTAAATTAGAAAGAACGAGAATAAACTATTAAAATGAAGTCTTGGGTCATGGATTTATACTTAACATGCACTATGAGCTTAACATTCCTTATTAGTCTAATTAAATCATGAAGGAGAATTTTTCACTCCTCATGAACCTCACTCTAATTAACACGGTGCTAAGTCTTACTGTGTGCAAATAATAATAACCTTACACTAGGGAGACGGTTATACCAGACAATATCTAGACAAGATTATTACTATCTGTCGACGAAAAGTTAAAACATCCACATAAATCAAAGGTGAAGAAAAAGTAAATTTACCAAATTAAGCACATGGAGCATGTTGAGACTTCACCCTCAAACCAAGCTTGATAGAAAATTAGCTACTCATAATTGAACTAAGGTTAAAATGAGAATTTATTAAAATACGTAGCAAATACAAGACAGAGAAGAAATTCCAGAAAATAGAGCTCAAAAATAGATTTAGAAGGGTCAACTTAGGAGGGGGAAGCCCCCATTTTATAGATACAATGAGTAAATTATTGCCATCGAATTAAAACAATTTGGACGCTAAGGATTGCAACACGTTGCAAGTTCTAGTTGGATAAACATCATCATGGTTGTCATTCTGTATATATGCATGTATCGCATGTGTGTTTTTGGTCCACTAATATACGGCCACATCATCGGTCCAACTCTACATCAAAGATTTTAGTCCAATAGGATGCGTGACACATCATCGGTCAATACTATATCATCAGTCAACGCCACATAAGCAATCAATACCACATCATTGATCCAATCAAATGCTATCACATCATCGTACAATGCCACATCATCATCCCGTATATGTGAACAATGTAAATGCAATTAATATATATGTGAACAGTGTCATTTATCTTTTTAGGCTCCTCCTAAGGTTTTTTATTGTCCTGAATTCAAAATTGTTGTCTATTTTTCTATTCGATCTCTCGTTCATTATAGAATGACCATGATGCCCCCTAAAATACATAAAATACTTAATTAAAATAAAACATACATAATTAAATCACAAGAGACTTAAATATATAAAAGTAGGGATGTTAGTAAGACTTGGAGTGTAAAAATAACGATTTTCTCCTTTATAAATATACACTTTCTGGCACTCAACAGTATTGTCACACATGATAAGTATATGATCAAGATTGACATCATAGTCTCTAACAGTTTTTTTCATCCAAAGTCCTTGTACACAATAGCTACCAGCTGCAATATATTCAGCATCGTTGGTTGAAAGTGTAACTGAGTTTTACTTCTTACTAAACCAAGAGATAAGTGAATGACCTAGAAAGTGACAAGTTCCACTAGTACTTTTCCTATCAACCTTATAACCAGCAAAGTCGGCATCAGAATAACAAGTTAAATCTATATAAGTTCCTCTAGGATACCAAAGGCCAAGATTTATGGTTCCTTTCAAATAATGAAAAATTCTCTTGACAGCAAGCAAATGAGATTTCTTAGGACATGATTGAAATCTTGCACACAAACATACACCAAACATGATATCGAGTTTACTAGCAATTAGATGAAGTAAGGATTTCATCATACCTCGATATGTTTTGACATCAATTTCTTTACCATTTTCATCTTTATCAAGCTTGATTGTTGAGCTCATTGGAGTACTTTTATTCTTTCTATCTTCAAGTCCAAATCTTTTGACTAAATCTCTCAAATATTTGGCTTGATTGATGAAGATTTCTTCTTCATTTTGTTTTATTTGTAAACTAAGAAAGTACTTCAATTCTCCCATCATGCTCATCTCAAATTCTTTGCTCATGCAAGATGAAAATTCCTCACACAAAGACTCATTAGTAGAACCAAAAATAATATCATCAACATAAAATTGAACAATAAGTATATCTTAATTCTTATTCTTAATAAAAAGTGTAGTATCAACTCTTCCCATTGACAAACCATTTTCCAAAAGAAATTTACTAAGCATATCATACCAAGCTCTAGGTGCTTGTTTTAACCCATACAATGCTTTTGATAGCTTATAAACATGATTTGAAAATTTTTCATTTTCAAAACCAGGGGGTTGTTTCACATAAACTTATTCTATAATATAACCATTTAGATATGCACTTTTGACATCCATTTGATACAAAATAAAATTCTTATGACATGTAAATTCTAAGAGCATCTAATAGATTCTAATCTAGCTACAAGTGCGAAAGTTTCATCAAAATCAATTCCTTCTTCTTAGTTGTAACATTGAGTTACTAATCAAGCTTTATTTCTTATAACCATGCCGGATTCATCCATCTTATTCTGAAATACCCATTTAGTACCTATGACATATTGAAGTTTCGGTTTAGGAACTAATTTCCATACATTGTTTCTCTCAAATTGATTTAACTTTTCTTGCATTGCCATAATCCAAGATTCATCGTTTTCCGCATCTGCAAAGGATTTTAGTTCAATTTGATATATAAATGTAGTATGTGCACATGTATTTATAAGTGATGATCTAGGGGTTACACCTAGTTAGGGGTCACCTAAAATTAAATCTTTAGAGTGAGAAGAAATATACCTTCACTCTTTACGGAGTGTTAGAGAATTACCTTCATTTTGCTCCATATTAGTTTGTTTTTCTTATTGTTTTTCTTGATTCTCATAAGGTGAAGCATCTTGTTTGACGTTCAAAGGTTCTTCTTGTTGTATTTCTTCATTTGCCTCATTATCAACAACAACTTTCTCCATAGAAGAAGGGTTAGATTCATCAAACGTAACATGCATGGATTCTTCAACAACCAAAGTTCTTTTATTGTACACTCTATAAGCCTTGCTGGTGTTTGAATATCCAAAAAAGATACCAACATTAGATTTTGGATCAACTTTACCAAGATTATCATTAGTATTCAATATAAAACATTTGCATCCAAAAACTTTGAAATAACCAACGTTGGGTTTTCTATCTCTCTAAAGCTCATAGGGAGTTTTATTAAGAAATAGTCTAATCAAAACACGATTCAAGACATAGCATGCGGTATTAATGGCTTCAGCCCAAAAGTATTTTGGTAATGCATTCTCATATAATATGGTCCTAGCTATCTCTTGAATACATATATTCTTTCTTTCAACAACTCCATTTTGATGTGGAGTTCTAGGTGATGAAAATTAATGTTTGACACCTAAATCATTACAAAAATTCTCAAATGCATGATTTTCAAATTCTCCACCATGATCGCTTCTAATATATATAATAGAATAACCTTTTTCATTTTGAACCTTTTTATAGAAAACTTTAAATGCATCAAATGCATCATCCCTATTAGCTAAGAACAATACCCATGTATATCTAGAATAATCATTCACAATTACAAATGCAAAATACTTGCCACTTAGACTAGCATATCTAAAAGGTCCAAACAAATCCAAGTAAAAAAGTTGAAGTGATTTTGAAGTAGAAATATGATTTTTATTTTTTAAAGAAGTTCTTATTTGTTTTCCAAATTGACATGCTTCACAAATTTTATCTTTTTCAAAATCGATTTTTTGAAGACCTTTAATTAAATTATTTTTGGAAATCTTTACAATTAAATCCATGTTTTCATTTCCTAATCTTCTATGCCATAACCAATTATCATCATGTAATGTTGAAAAATATTTATCATGAGTAGATGCACATTCTTTGTCCATGGTATAAACATTTCCACATCTATCTCCAACAAACAAGATTTTGCTATCACATGTATTCTCAATAACACACCTAGTTTTCTCAAAAACAACTTTATAGCCCTTATCACATAATTAACTAATATTAATCAAGTTGTGTTTCAAATTTTCAACCAAACATACATTTTCAATGAGAGTTGAGAAAACTTTACTGACATTATCAATTCCGAGAATCTTTCCCTTTGAGTTGTCTCCAAAAGAGACATCTCCACCATTTTCGATTTTGGTAAAACTTGAGAACCATGTATAATTTTCAGACATATGCCTTGAACAACCACTGTCTAGAAGAAATCTCAAGTCTTAGGTACCCAAACCTTTTTGGGTCCTTAAGTGTTAGCAATAGTTCTTTTTGGAACCCAAACACATTTTACTTCATAATATGCATTTCTTTTAACAGGACATCCAAGCTTCATGTGAGCATTTTGTTTGCAATAATGACACACAACATGATTGTTAACAGATGTGCTTTTCAAAAAATAGTTCTTATAATATTTTTGTTTCAAATTTAGCTTATAACCAATGCCTCCTTTGTCAAGCACACATTTTGTGGTGAGCGATTTTTCTAAGTTCTTTTGACCATGTGTGAATTTTAACACAATCTCATTTAGCTCATTACTCTTCTTTTTAAGCTCTTCATTCTCTTTGATCAAGTTATCAACATGTAATTTATCATGCTCATATGAAATACTTTGTTTACCTTTTAAAGATGCAATCCTACCAATATTTCATTATCTAATTCTAGTTCTTTGATCCTTTCATTTATTAAATCATTACATTTTTGCAAGGCATCCTTTTTATTAGAAAGTTCTAGCATTTTCTTCGTAAAACATGCATTTTTCTTACCAATTTTCATCATAGTACTATGCAACTCTTTAAAAGCATCACATAATTCATTATAAGTTAGAAGATCATTTACCTCATCAAGTTCATCTTCTCCAATTGCCATAAGTGCCAAGTCTGACATTTCTTGCGATTGTTCTTCATCACTTGATTTTTCACCACTATCATCCCATGTTGCTGTTGGGTTGATTTCTTAATATATGGGTGTCAGTGCGCAAGTGTACACAACAAGTAATAAAGTGATAAGTATTCAAGTATTGTCTCCACATGGACTGATGCTATCAAAATTGTTACAATAATTAATTATGGTGCAAATTCAATTAAATTAAATTGAGTTGTTTCATTAACTAAACTAAACTAAGTAACCTAAATGACAATAAATAAAATTCAAAAAACTAAATTAACATGTCTCGCACAAGATTATAATCACTAGAGATAGTGTAGTTAAGTGAACCAACGCACTTAATGGTATTGATTATTTTCCTGTTACAGTACCGTTGCTACAACAATTACTACAACACTGGGCAAAACTCTAATGTATCCTCAGCTGTCGCATGTTGGACATCTTATATCTATATGCAACCTACAATGACAAGTTGTTAAACCACACAAGATATAGCATTATAAGATCTAGGTTCCCAATACCCTACAAGGTGAATCGCTATGTCTAGTTCATCGCTAGTTTTAAATTAAGCATGACCCTATTCAAATTGAATTAACCCAACTTAGGAAACCTAATTTAAAACCAATTATTGTTTTGATATTTTCCACCAAAACAAGCTCTATTGTGCCTCTCTCTTAGCTAGTATCACTAAATGAATGGTCAGTCGAAATAGTGAATTAAATTAAGCACTATAAAAAAAAATGCTATAGCAGTCATGCAGCAACGCAATAAATTCAGTGAATAAACCATCAAGCTTGTCATTCACTCAACCACAAAAGAGTTTAGTTCATGATTTGTATTAAAAAAGAAATAAAAACCGTTTCAACTATCAAATACATCATCATGAATGAAAGAAAATGAAGAGAAAAGAGATAGAAGCGGGTTGTCCCTTCTAGATGCTAGCTTTCTTCTTCCCCACGCTTGCAATCTTCTTTTTCAACTTGAACTTTTCTATTTCTTTGTTTTTTTCCTTTTTTTTTCTTAATTTTTCTTGTGAATGACGGCTCTCTTCCTTTCCTAGAATGTGTGCTTCTTTTATAATGGAAAACTAGGACAACTAGACGTCTAGGGCACGTATCTCCCAGATTTAAAAACTGTAAATCACAAAATTTTTTCTGAGATTTGCTCGAGATTTTCTCCTCTGTTATTCCAAGATTGCTATAACAATGGGTGCTACAACATCAGCCACAACACTCCACTATTTCAGACTTGTTTTCACTTTTCTGCAGCCAACTTCTTTCCTCACTTTTCTAAGCCCATTGCACAGCATTACTTCCTTAAAATTGCACTTCCAATTTCCTACAATTAAGCACACGATCTAAGCATACAATTTATTCTAAAACAACCTAATTTATTGAAAGTAAACTGAAAATAGATAAGTATGCAAAATTAAGCTAGAATGCAACTAAAATACAGCAATTACTTTATAAGTAATCTTGAATTGAGTCCAAAAGCGCTATAGATAACTCATTTTGTAGAGTTATTAGTTGCCACCATGGCTCTCTTCTTGAGTTTGTTGAGAAAAGGGCACTCTGATTTTATATGGTCAAGCTTCTTACATTCATAGCATATGATTGCTTCTCTTTTTTCCTTTTGGTTCTTGAAGTTTCTAAATTTTCTTTACTCACCAAATTTCTTGAAAACTTCCTAAATTTTCTGGCTATCACAGCCATCTCTTCATCTTCAAAGTCGTTTTTCTTATCACTTTTAGGTTTTGATGCTTTTAAAGCAATGTTTTTCTTCTTCTTATCTTCATTTACTCTTTCGACTGCCAAATCCTCTTCATAAGAAATAAGTGAGTTAATTAAACCATAAATAAACAAAGTATTTAAATCTTTGGCTCCCTCAATGGCAATTCTCTTAATTCTTTTGGTAATGACCTAATGATTTTCTTTACCTTCTCACTATTTGAAAAGGTCTTTTCAAGTGCTCCTAGAGTGTTTACAATGTCTATAAATCTAGTATACATGGAGTAAACACTCTCATTTTGTTCCATTTGAAACAATTCATATTGTTTAGTGTATCTACTAATTTTAAACTCTGTAACTTGGTTTGTTTTGGTTTGTTCCTTCATAAACTACTTCAAGTTTCTTCCAAATCTCATAAGCATTAGAACAACCTGAAACTCTATGAAATATTTTCTTATCTAGGGCGCAAAATAGGGCATTCAAAGCTTTGGAGTTTAGAGAAGCCTTTCTCTTTTCCAGCTCATTCCATTCACGTGAAGGTTTCGAAATATCTTCCCCTTCTTCATCTTTGGTAATAGGTATGAATGGACCATCACAAACAATTTCCCATATTTCATAATCTAAAGCTTGCAAGTAAATTCTCATCCTAGTTTTCTAACAAAGATAATCATTACCATTAAAGAATGGTGGTCTAGTAGTGGATTGTCATGCACTAAAGTTAGAATCATTTTGGGTTGCCATGAATCTTTTACTCCTACACAGTTAAGTCTTAACAAGAGAACTAGGCTCTAATACCAAATGAAATGCTAACTAGGCTATCTAAGAGTGGGGTGAATTTGGTTCTTAATCAAAATTTAAAACAAATAATAAGCTATCCAAATTCGAAATAAACAAGTTAATGCGCAATGAATAATAAAGAAATAGGGTAAGAAAAAGCAAACAAGTGATTTTTACGTGGTTCGGCCAATCGTGCCTACGTCCACACCTCCAAGCTCACCGAGCTTGAGGATTTTACTATGTGAGCCTCCAAGGCTTTAACAACACTTACAATTGACTTCAAAGGTGTCAATAAACCTTTACAACAAGAGATTATCCCCAATCTCTTGACCCAAGTGTATCCCAACACTCACAATCACTCAAAAATAAAGATTACAAATAAACAATCTCACACACAATGTATATGATTACCAATAAAATCTCAAAGTGTGAATCAATGAAACAAAAACAAGTTTAAAGCTCAATGATGATTGTATTCTCGGTAGCAAGCTCAATGATAACTGTTGGATCTCTCTTTATTTGAATTTGATTGAGTCATTTTATAGTTGGAGCTGAAAACTAACCATTGTTAACTTTCTGGAAAAAAATGGGATTGTCGTTTGCTGCTGTCAGTTAACCGTTTTGACTTGTCCAAATAGCCGTTATGCTTAGATATTAAATAAATGGTTGACCATTTAACATTATCAGATTGCTATTTATTTCAAAAATCCTGCAAAACAAATTTAGATCTCTGTTTTCACTAAATGGTTCAAGATTAGAAATTATCTCTTCTCTGTAAATTATCGGTTCACCATTTTTAAATAAATTGTTCACTGATAATTTTCAGAATCTTATCAAAACAATTACAGCTAACCGTTTTTTATAAACGGTTCACGATTAAAAAGACCAATTCCACCAACAAGAGCGTAGCTAAGTTAGTTGGCAGTGCAATCTGTCACTCCTCACTTGTGTGGACTCGGGTTCGAGCCTTGGGGGTGGAGAGGGGGGTAAAAATTGATTTGGGCTTGCCCACCCCTCCTTTCATTTTTTAAAAAAAAAAAGACCAATTCCTTTCTGTAAATTATCGATTCATTGTTTATAAAATAAATAGTTTACCATTAATTTTCAGAATCTATATTTTGACAGCTTTTGTTTAGAGAAAGATTTTCTGACTCATGTTACTAATCATTCAGTTTCTTTAAGCAAGTCTACGACTTTAAGATTTTCATTTTAATAGCTCCAACATTTTAATTAAGAACATATAAGTTTTGTTATCATCAAAAAAAATATTATAAGATTATTTATGTCAACAAATACTCACAAATAAATTATTTGGATAGACTATGCGGAGGACAATTGCACGAGCAACACGATTTTATAAAAGGACTAATGAATGGTGTTGAAGTTACGAATTTTTTTAAGTAAAGAATTTTTTTAAGTAAAACAATATCAGTTTTATATTTTATTTCTATCAGGCTTTGGAACATGTCCCCATTTCAATTGAGATGGCAAAGCGTAACTTAAGGGGTATTTGGAACTTCACAAACCCAAGGGTGGTGAGCCACAATGAAATCCTTGAGATGTACAAGAAGCACATTAACCCAGAATTCAAGTGGGTGAACTTCACATTAGAAGAGCAAGCAACAAGAAGCAACAACGACTTGGATGCTTCCAAGTTGACGAAGGAGTTCCCTGAGTTGCTATCCATCAAGGATTCAATCATCATCTTAAACTTGAGTAGTTGGTTCACATAAAATAACCAAGAACCAAATAATAGAGGAAAACTTGTGTTCCAATTTAGACGGAGTCTTTACTAATTACTTCTTCGCGCAATTGGTCAGGAAATTATCTATCCCGCAATTCGAGCTTTTCAAGTTGAAGGTGGCAAATTTTTTATTCTAGTTGAGGCATGGATAATGAGAATACCCACGGTTATTCCAACCCCCTCTGGAAGACTGTCAGTACAACTTTTTCGATCCTTGCTCAATATTCTAGTTAATTATTTATATATTTACTTTAAAATTAAATATTAATCATAAACATTAATTTATCTTATAGTATATTAAAATTTATATCCTTTTATCTTTTAATTTAATCTTTAAAGAAACCCTTATTAGAAGGGGACAATATATATATATATATATATCTAACTCCTTAATTTTAGTTAAAAGAGAAAACAGAGTGTATCATAATTGACAAACAAATATATTAGAAGAATCATTTTGAAAGCTACAAGTAAAAAGAAGGTGGATGAATTATTATAATAAATAATAGAAACAAAATGATGAACTAACAAAGTTTGAAATATTTTTTGAAAGTGATTCAACCTACATGTTAGTGTAAGCTTAAGTATGACCTTAGCTTTTGTAATAAACATGCATGATGAATGACCTACAGAAGCAGTTTTTTTCTTACAGAAAACAATATATGAAGAATAATAATAATAATAATAATAATAATAATAATAATAATAATAATAATAATAAAATGTCTGTGTGGATGGTCGTGGATGGTCATCCTCTTATTTTTTTTTATTGATTATTGGTTACGATAGCCTAACTATTAGATCAGTCCGTCCATCAAATATGAGCCTAGCTATTAGATCAGTCCGTCCATCAAATATGTGGAATTAAAGTTTAGTTATTTAATTATTTAATTGAATGAAATATCTCTGGTTTTAAAAAAGATTAATAGGATGAAATATTTTTGTTCTCTCAATGTTTTCATAATTCAGTGACAAAAATTGGTTTGCTTGTAAATAATAAAGTGAAAAAAAAAACTTAATCTTAACCGCTCAATAAATAAAGAGAACTAAAGGAAAAATAAAAAGATAAGAAAAAGATCTCTGTGCAAAAACAAAGTTTGGAGTATCTTTAACTCCAACAACCCATTATTTGGCAATTACAATTACCCCATAATTTTATTGTAAATAAAATAAAGTCAGCCAATCAGAATTTTCAGTCAAACTCAAGTCCAAATAGGCAAATACCACTTCGCATGAGCAAAGTCAAAAGCCCTACAAACCCCAAAACAATCGGATTCGGATTCAGACCTTCACGGGTCGACCCAACCGCCCAAAAAACTTTACAGGTTACAACCAGGCAACCAGCAAAGCAAAAGCACAAAATGTTTCAAACTGTGTCGGTTCATCAACAAAATTGTTTCTATCAAAACACATGTGATTTTGAGCAATAAATAATCGAATTCTCTTAAATATAGATGACATCAGTGAAATAATACAAAGTAGTGTGTGTGCAAAACCATGTGTATATGAGAACTGAGATTAGCAACCCTGCAAATAACTGACATGTCGCAAGTGGTTGTGTCAAAGGCTTACACTGTGGGAACAAGCTTCAAGGGTTAAGTTTCAATTTTATCTTTTACAGATATGTGTGAGAACTATTTACAAAAAAGTTCTGGCTCAGGATACTTTATCTACAGATTATTGGTATTTTAAAATGGGTAATATATCGTTGTTTATTTGCTTGATTGTACCTGATTCAAATCCAGCAAAACTAGAAACATCGAATTCTTTTCTAACTAGCATTTCGTGTTTATCCACCCCGGAAAGGAGTTTTCTTTAAACATCTAAACTTTTTCCTCAAGATGAGGCGCATCATAAGATTAAGCGTATTTGCACGCACCAGTTACTTTTTGGATGTGATTACATTATAGACTGGATTTCAAGTTTTCCATAATAAGTTTCAACTCCTGTGTTAGTTTTCAAGTTTTGACTCTTGAGTTGAAGTTTTCATGTCCATAACCTAGACCTGTGAATTAGTAAATTCCTTATTTTAAAGGTACAAAATGCATACCTCACTTCCCAAGTACCCAAATACACCTTATACTCTCACAAACTCTTAGAAGAAAACAATTTTCCCAAGACAAATTCTCTCACATCTCTCAAATGGAGATCCGAACTGAGCACCCAAGGAATTGCTCTCCCAAACCTTTTAAGAGCTCACTTGCAAATGTTCATTTTCTCTGTACTCTCTCACAAAGAACTAAATTTTTTAAGCTCCCTACATTTTGGGATCCTTTCAAATGAAAAATTGCTTTTCTATTTATAGCCAATGCTTACCATGCATGCTTTTATTTTCATAGCAAAAGTCTTGGCCACCTTTCAACAACTCTATCAGATTCTTCAAATTTAATAGCTTTAATGCTAAAATTAAAAGTTATGTACCAAAGTCGAAAATTGCATGCTAACCACATGTAATTGCATACATTATGCATGTGCATGCTCGACGCACTTAGCATTTAATTGCATGAACAAAATTGTCAAACAATTTTATTATTTCATCTTCATGCTTTTACCATATAATTACTTCGTCAAATTGTCTTTAATGTTTTCCACATTCAAGTCAAATTTTCGACAATATACACATATCACTGAATTTTATTTTTTTTTCACAAGAGGCTTTCCAAACATAACTTTTATGAATTACGAACGTATCATCACATACTATCACATCCAAGTTCAGCGTTTATCATTACTCTCTATTCTGGTAAGTTTGGGAGGAGTCTTTAAAACAAAGGTAGAAGAATCAAAGGAAGAAAATAGAAACAAGTATAGATGAAATATCTTCAACTTCTTGAGCGGTATAAAACATTCGCTCTATGTGACGAAATCAGAAATTTTGTTTATCATGGAAATTTAAAAATAAATTCAATACAACGGATCCCAACAACTTCGATTGATCATGTATTTCAATTAAATTCACATGGATACGGAATTAAATTATTTAACTCGTGGGAGCATTTCAATTAAGTTTACGGGGGCAACATGGGCTTAAATAATGGATGTGTAATTTAAGGGTTCTTTTAATCAAGCCCGGGCAGGTGCCCCTGCTTCGCCAAGGCTAGCTCCGAGCGTGACACTGACAGCAGTATTATTCTAAATAACATAGTATTTTCATATGGTACTTGATTTTGAGTGGATACTTAAAGGATCTTCTATTTGGTTCGGCTTATATGCGGACCATCTTCTTAAATACATATGTAATTGCATGTGCTTGGTTTACTCTAATAATATCCTTTGTTACGGATCAATGTCCGCATTTTTAAATTCCCAGAGTGAATAAACATTTTGATTTTGCCAAAGTGAAAATCATCACTCTTGCTTTCTGCATGCTATAAGCATATTGATAAGAAATAATTTAAATATCATACTGAAAGCGAGAACCCTGCTCAGCAAGATAGGATATTATCATCTTAAATATCGATTTCTTGTTTTATTATAGGGTAAAAAATATGAAAAAGAAATCAAAGAATTAAGTAATTGGTACAGAAATGTGAAATAAGAGAGTCAAAAGTAATAAGAACAGAGCATTTTCCAAAAATTAACGCTCTATCAACGCTCATTCGCCAGAGACTTTTCTTGATTTTTATCATCTCATACTGTCATATCCTATCGAACAAGGAACGCTCGCTCTGAATACTTTTCTTGGCTTCAATAATTAACACAGATTATTCCCAGTATAAATTGGCATGGATTCCAGGATTTTCGATATCGTCAAAACTAATGATAATTAAAATGTCATTGAAATTCTCTCTTCTACCTGAATATATCGCTTTGTTTTCTGTGCTATTGTTTCAATTGGAGCCCAGAATTGCTGATTCTAACAGCATAATAATCAGGTGCATTGACGAGGAGAAAGAAGCGCTTCTCACTTTTAAACAGAGCCTGGTGGATGAATATGGCGTTTCGTCTTCATGGGGAAGAGAAGATGACAAAAGAAATTGCTGTAAATGGAGAGGAGTCTGCTGTAACAACACAACTAGCCATTTCAAGGTGCTTAATCTTCGAAGATCCAACAATGAAAATGCTCGAAGAAAGATCGTGAAAGGTACAAGTAGTCCTGCTCTGCTTAAATTGCATGATTTACGACATTTAAACCGTAGTAACAATCACTTTGGTGGAATCCCAATTCCCGAGTTCATTGGTTCCCTCAGCAAATTGAGGTACCTCAATCTCTCTTGTCAGTCTTGTGGTACCCCTTCAATCCCTCGTCAACTCCATGTCCTTTCAGGATTGCAATACCCTTACCTCGAAAACACTAATTTACTTAGTGTGGGAAGCCTATATTGGCTTTCTCATTTTTCTTCTTTAAGACATCTTGACCTGAGTTACATTAATCTCTCTAAATCTAGTGATTGGTTTCAAGTAGTTGCCAAGCTCCATTCCCTAAAAACATTAGTCCTACGCTCGTGTGCTCTTCTACCTATCAATCCCTCGTTTATTTGGCACATCAATTTGAGCACGTCTACTGAGAATCCTATCTTTATAACAACAATCTCCCTTCTTCTTCAGTATACCCTTGGCTTTTCAATTTTAGTAGGAATATTCTTCATCTTAACCTTGGCTCTAACCCAATTAGGCGGTTCAATTCCAGAGGGTTTTTAAGACATGGTTTCTCTGAGATATCTATCTCTCCCTTCTACTGAATTTGAAGGTGGAATTCCAAAATTCTTCGGAAACAGGAGTAGCTTGAATTAGGGGTGTTCATAATTTAATCCAACGCTCTCAATCTATCTAATCCGTAGAAATTTGATCCATAAAAATCTTATCTATGGATTGGTAGATTGGATTGGATTAAAAATTTGAAAATCCACAATCGATGGATTGGATATAAATTTACTTCTGTAAATCCGTAAAAATCCACAAATTCGCAAAAAATATAAAAAATATTTATTTAATTAAAAAATAAAACTTGTAAATATGGCATTATTACTTACTAATAAATAAATAAGTTAAAATATAATTACATTAACAACATATTATATCTTATCCGATAATAATATAAAATAATTAAATAAACAAATATATCTTTTTAAACAGTTAATTTTCACGTACTGATCTAAACAAATAAGTTTTTTTCTTTTTAGTGTGTTATATTTTAAAACTTTAAATGTATTTTCTAGTTTTATTCAAAAAATAAATTTATTTAAATATTATTTAATTTTAAATTTGATCGGTAGTAAAGTTATTTTTATATTAAATTTTTTTTATTTAGTTAGTTCATAGATTGAAAATAATTAAAGATTTTTAATCCGCAAAAAAATCCGCCAAATGGTGGATTGAATATGAATTAAATCAAAACCACATCCGATCCGTAGACGTATGGATTGGATTTGAATTGAATTTCACCAATTTGTAGATTAAATCAAATTGAAATTTTATAATCTGTAAAATCATGGATCGGATATGGATTAATACCCAATCTGTAAAATCCGATCTGCGAACACTCCTAGCGTGAATATATTATGCCTGCCTTTCAACTATCTTAATGGACAACTCTCGGAGTTGATCCAAAATTTGTCTGGTGGATGCATGATGAATTCACTGGAGGCGTTGTTTTAGGTGCCAATGACCTCACCGGCCCAATACGTGATCTTGGAGGATTTTCATCCCTGAAAGAATTAAGACTTAGAGAAAATTGATTAAATGGAACTATAAACAAAAGTCTCAGCCAATTGTCGAAGCTCGAGTCTCTGTCACTAGGTAGGAATTCATTCACAGGTGTTATCTCTGAAACTTTTTTTTTCCAATATGTCCAACTTGCAGATATTTAATTTAGCTGATAACTCCTTGACTTTGAAATTGAACCATGATTGGGTTCCTCCTTTTCAACTAAAACTATCAAGTCTTGCCTCTTGCAAGATGGGACCTCAGTTTCCAAAATTGCTTCAAGCTGAGAATCAACTTATTTTACTTGATATTTCGAATAATGGAATCTCGGATAGTGTCCCTGCTTAGTTTTGGGATTTGTCTATTCAACTCTCTTTCAAATCTCTCTAACAACCATTTTAAGGGCAAACTTCCTAGTTTGTCCTTATTAAGGTCTGACAATATTGTTATAGAGGGCCCAATTCCACCGCTTCCTTCAAATTCCACATCATTCAATCTCTCAAAAAATAAGTTCTCAGGGTCAATTACTTTCTTATGTTCAATCAATGAAAACACATGAGACTTTCATCTCTCGAATAACTTATTATCTAGAGAGCTTCCTGATTGCACTTTCATAGCCTATCCATTCTTGATTTGGCAAACAATAGCTTCTCCGGAAAGATTCCAAACTCGATGGGTTTCCTACGGAGTATCCAAGCACTGAGTTTACACAACAATAGGTTAACTGGGGAATTGCCTTTATCTTTAAGGAATTGCTCACAACTGAGAGCTTTGGATCTCAGGAATAATGAATTTTTTGGTGAGGTACCAACGTGGATAGGGGAAAGTCTACAAAATTTGATTGTTCTTGGCCTAAAATCTAACAAATTTCATAGAAAATACCTAATCAATTGTGTCATCTGGGGTTTATTCAAGTCTTGGATCTTTCTTCAAACATTTTATCGGGAAAGATACCAAAGGGTTTCAATAATTTTTCAACCATGACCCAAGAAAGAAGTTCCAATCCAACCATCGGGTTCGAGCATTACGTCGTCGTTCCCCTTGGAATTGCATATGAATTCAGCCATTTGGACAATTTACAGTTGACTTGGAAAGGAAGTGAGAACAAGTACGAAAATACCTTGGGACTTGTAAAGTACCTTGACCTTTCGAATAAACAAATTATGCGGAGCAATTCCTGAAGACATTATGGATCTTTTGGGGGTTGATTGCCTTAAACCTTGCGAGAAACAATTTAACTGGACCAATCCCTCCAAAGAGTGGTCAGTTAAAACCATTGGATTTCCTGGATTTATTTAGAAACCAGTTTTCTAGAAGCATTCCGTCTAGCCTTGCTCAGTTAAAGTCGTCTTGGTGTCTTGGACTTGTCGTACAACAACTTTTCAAGAAAAATCCCATTAGGTACTCAGCTCCGGCGCTTCAATGCTTCAGTTGATGCTGGAAATCTTGAACTTTGTAGCCTTCCACTTCCAAATAAGTGCTCGGATGAAGAATCAGCTCCATGTCCGGGCAGAGATGATGATGAAAACACTCAAGAAGATGAGGATGATCAGTTTATAACTCTCAGATTTTACGTGAGCTTGATTCTTGGTTTTTGTTGAATTCTGGGGGAGTCTCCGGAACTTTGATGCTGAATAGATCGTGGAGATATGGTTACTTCAACTTCTTGAATGGTATGAAAGATTCGCTTTATGTGACAGCTGCTGTGAATATTGCAAAACTGCCAAGAAAGTTCAGGAACTAATTAAACGGTAACACTCCTGAATTTCAATTGTATTTCAGTCATTGTAATCGGCTTACATGCTTTTAATTCCTTCATCCTTAAATTTTAGTCTTTCCTCTTACAAGCTTTCGTTCCTCTAATTACTTGTTCTCATATATATATATATAATGACCATCTTTTTGGCAGGGTCTCTCTAGGACTGCTCGCATTATGTTGTTTTTTATTCAGAGTGCTGATTTGATATTAGGAATCTTTCTAAAAGCAAAGTTGTGCTCTCAAATGATGCACATTGTATTATAGAGAGTATGCTTAAAGAACTTGTTTGCGTCTACGTGGTTCTCTTTAGACCATCGTTGATCTATGTGTTTGTATACTCTGGTTAGAGTTCAGTTATACTATTAATCCACTACAGCAATAAAGACAGTCAAATTCTGCTGCTATTGATCAATGTTAGCTTTTCTTCTTTCATTTGGTGAATATATTTAGCCTTTATTTAGCAAACAAAAAATATATCAGATTTTTGCATTTATTAAACCTCTCTGTTAGTCTTAACCGATTATTAAGATGAACTCCTTTTTTTAATTTATAATGATTGATCCCGCGAATGGAATAAACTTCAATAAAAATAATAGCGATCTAGCAAAACAATATTCAAAGCGACATAGTAAGCATAAGCATAAAGCTAAAACACACAACACAACTACGAAGAATTAAAATAACTAATCTACATCGGTAGAGAATATGTATCTTGGAAATCTATTAATGTCTCACAATTAGGTAGAAGAAATAAAGCCAAATTAACCATTGGAAAAGTTTTGGATGCTTTGGAGTACTGTTCTTTTGTATTTGTCGCTTGTCATATGTATCTTTCAACCAATCATAATATTATAAAACAGTAAATATAATTAAGAAGCAATACTCCAGGAGCACCGAGAACCCATCATGTCATGAGGGCTATTTGATTCTGAAAAAGTGCATAATAATAAATAATAAAAGACAAAAAAAAATTTCTATTTAATTAAAGAGTTGGTGACTAATAAAATTACTACATGGATGGTAAAATTAATTTAAACTAGAATAATCTTGTTAACAAAGTGGATGGTAGGTTCATATGATACCAGACATTGGTACTAAAATGTGAACAAAAAGATCGAACTTTACAAGAATTTACTCTTACTGTCGTCGAACCAGTAATTTATTAAATTTCCACGAAGATGACATGCAATGAAGATGATCAAAGAAATAGAAGACTATTGACTTGAATGAAGACTCTGTAATATCATTGAATATTACAGAAGGCTTTTCCGTCCAAATTTTTATCAATTTTACGAACGGATCATCACATGCCATCACATTCTAGACCCAGCTGACTCTAGCTAACGTGTTACTACTAACGCACATTAATAATGCACAATGCATTTTCACCGCCATGGTCAATTTCAGCGTTTCTTATCACTGCACTCTGTTTTGGTAAGTTTGGTAGGGATCTTTAATACAATGTACAAGAATCAAGGGAAGAAATAAGAAATTATAAAGGAATACAAGTGGAAGATATAGTTTGTGAGAGCATTTCAATTCAGTCCATTGGGGCATAATGTAACGGGCCGCTAAAATCACCCACAATCAGAGGCTAAGTCTGCGCGCGCGGACTAATTCAATAAAAATGCAGGGTGCGCTTAGCAAGGTCCAACTCAAGTTCTAGAATTCTCCACAAATTATAAATATTTTAGAATTCTTTAGAACTTAGCATTTAAGCCCTTAAATATTTAGGGAAGTTGGCAAGTTGCTAGGTGGTTCTAGAACCCTCCATCCAACCTTATAAATGGCCCACCACCCTTGCCATTTTGCACACAACACACCCCACAATTCCAACACACACAGCACAACATATACACAAGCTCTCAAGCTCTCTTGTAAATTACTCTTGTAAGTAATAAAGTTCTATAGTTTGGCCACATTGCTTTTGCTTCTCTTTAGCATTCGCATAAACATTCTTCGCTTAGCTAGTTTGAGAAGTGTTCTATGCTTACTTAGCGACTCGCGTGCTAGAAGTCAATCAAGTGCCGCACGGATTTGCTGCGCAAAATACTCATCCCATGACAATAAGCTTAAATCATATTGCCAAATTGTTCATACTTATAGCTTACCAAATATGTACCTGATTACATTTTTGTGTAATTGATTATTTCCAAAGATGGATAGGCAAGTGGAGGCAGTTGCCCGCGCTTGACTAAAACAGCCCGCAAATTGCATTCATTATTTAAGTTTCTGTTCCTATGAGCTGAATTGAAACCAAAAAAGGAGATTCCCATTATAAACATGCTCTTTAAGAGCTAAGAGACGTACAAGTACATGAAGATATGGCAATTGTATGGTTCCCTTGAGCATCCCAACCCACCCAAAATGGGATTTTGCCAGGATCAGCACCAAGACTCCACCACCTCCCTGCTTTATTTTCAAAATATCCCAGATGGATTCTCTATATTCTTATTTTTCGCACCATCCATTCTCTATACTCTTCTTCTATATATTATCCACATTTTAATTTCTTAGATTTGATTGCAGCTCATCGAATCTGTCTTTTGTTTCTCATCCTGGAAGAATTTAGGAATCTTTGATTAGTAGATACAGAGAGAGCTCTTGACGAGCTTAACTTGTTCGCCCAGTCCACTCTTGACTAACATTAAATCAAAAATGAATTTAAAGAATAAATACAAAAGAGAGCTTAAATAAATAATTTGAAAATATGAACATTATTACTTTTTCGTTGTCCTATTTTAATGACATGAATAAACATAGTTAGAGAACATTAAACTTTGTTAAACAAAAAAGTTTTCTTTCTGAATTATTACTTATAAACTCCAACCTTGACACAATAGACTAAATCACTAACTTTTATATAAACTACAAAAGAGAAGACCACGCAATTGTATCACAAAATCCATAAGGATGTCATCACAAAAACATGTAGAGAAATTGGATTATTAATTTGAAACACAGAGTATCTAAATTTTTGCAGCATCAAGATCAGAACCAAACTGGATAACAGATGTACAATAAGGCAAGTGGTGAAGAAACAGATCGAAGACACCTTGGAAAAGTCAAATTTAAATTCGATGAGCTCTAGATGCTTAACTAAAAAATTACAGAGATATTGCAAGTTTATATAATAGGAAAAGAAAAAGCATGGACAAACTCACAGCTCTGTTGAAAACGCACATTGCATCGCATTTTCACTGCCATGGCCAATTTCAGCATTTCTCATCATTACTCTCTATTTTGGTAAGTTTGGTAGGAATCTTTAATACAATGTACAGGAATCAAGGGAAGAACTATAAGTGGAATATATAGTTTGTGAGAGCATTTCAATTCAGTTCACAGGGGCGTAAACTTAGATAATGGATGCAATTTTAAGAGTCTTTTCTCTTAACGAACCTGGGCAGCTGCCCCCACTTGCACAAGACTAGCTCCATGTGTGACGCTGACAGCACACAGCAGTGCTGAATAATATTGCCAAAATGCAACAAAGCTTCGAGAGCTAAATTGATGACACTTATAGTTTACCAGACATGTACCTGACTACATTTTTTGTCTAATTGATTATTTCCAAGGATGGAGCTCGTAGTAGGCAAGTGGGGGCAGTGGCCCTCGCTTGATTAAGACAGCCTGTAAATTACTTTCATTATTTAAATCTCTATCGCCATGAACTAAATCGAAATAACTTAATGAGTTGAAGAATTTAAGTTCCTACCCACGTGAACTTAACTGGAATGCCCCATGAGTTGAAGTTACAATCCCTTCAATTTAATACATTATTAAGTTGTCCCTATAAACTAAACTACTGGTTCGTCCTTTATTATCTCATCAGCCCAATAAAAGTGAATAACTTTACAAGCAGCATGCTACAATCTCAAACTAAGTCTAAGAATGAAGTTTACTTTATTTCTCCAAAAATTCTATAAAAAAACATCTATCTTTTAACAATAATTTAAGAAGACTACCAAGAAATTTCTTTTTCCAAAGGCATATTGACCTGAGCAAAAAGACTTGTTGAGAAGGACAAGGTTAGCTACTTCAGTGCAGAATATAAAACACAAGAGGCAAGACTTAACAATATATCCTCAATATTAATGATAAATACAATATCATTTTCAGACACCTTGTTAATTTACATTATAATGTAACTTAACACCACTTGATTTTCGTGAGACGACTATTGATTTGAATGAAGACTCTGTTGTTGACTCAAGACTATTGACTTGAATGAATTCTCGATCTTTCTTGTGCCTGCATTACCACCTTAGTAATTCAATTTCAGCCCTCTGACTGTTTTGCGAACTGATCATCACAAAAGGGTCCAATGAACTGATAAGTTACTAATTAAGTATTTCTATATCAGTAAATTGTATTGAAAATAAGGAAGAAACTTATCCTTCTCTGCAATCACTTCTTAAAGTTGCATAAGAAAAATAATGTGTTAGTCCAGGACAACAGCCTCATCCAATTTGAATATGGCATCATCATATCTTAAATAGATAATATTATGATCTTTATACCACCAAATACATGCCTTTTTAACTGAATACACAAACAAAAGTATGCTGGCAAGTATATTTATCAAGAAGACAATTACTGATCATTTTATTAAAGACTTAAAAGGCATGTAAGTAGTTGAAGGATCAGAATTGTATCTAATCTCTCTATTCACCTACTTTCACAGAAACCATCTTTCTTCTATCATCTCTCATCTCTCATCTTTTCACCTTTTCATTATTTTTCCATTCCTCTAAATTTCTCTCTTCTATATTTCCTCAAGTCATGGTATATATATGTCAGAGGCATGTATTTTCTGATTTAAGAGTTGCTGGGATTATGAATCTAGTTTATACTCTTACAGGTATTGGAAATAATCAAAAGCCACAGAGCAAAGCAGAAAGTCAATGAAGCCTTTGGATTGGATTGTTATTGCATATTAAGCTCCTCTTGCAGCATCTATTGCTATTTTTAAATCTACTCAATTGGTCAAGAAAGTTTTCCGGATGCTTCTAAAAATATTTATATGTATAATACTTTTGCTTAAGATTGTACTCCAAGCTGAGAACCAAGAAACAGTTAAACAAAAAGGTTTTCTTTCTGCATTAGTATTTGTAAGCTCAAAACTTGACATACTAGACTAAATCTCTATCTAACTTTCACACAAACTGCAAAAGAGAAGTTCACGCAATTGTGTCACAAAATCCATAAGTATGTCATCACAAAAACATGTAGAGAATTTAGATTATTAATTTTCAACAGAGAGCATCCAAATTTTTTCAGCATCAAGATCAGAACCAAACTAGACAACAGATATACAATAAGGCAAGTGGTGAAGAAATAGAGCAAAGACACTAACTAGGAAACGGCAAATTGAAGTTTGATGAGCTCTCGATGCTAGGTTTACATAATAGGAAAGATGACACAGAAAAAGCATGGACGAACTCACAGCTCTGTTGAAATCCGAAACTCCAGCATTGGCTTGTAGCCACACTCAGTCTAATCCTGAAATCAGACTGAATTCAGGGTAGGCGAAGACAGCACAGCAGCCTCATCCAATTATATTCACCCATAAACATTCAAAGTCATACTAGTTTCTTTCTATAAATGAGAAAAATAAAGATAATTCAAACTGGAAAATAGGGTAAGAACCAAAACAATTTCAATTTCATTGGATGTATAGAAGTCAGAGCTTCCAGTATGGAGCAGTCTTCTTCAATATCTTAGGCCGCACTAAAGAGACATAACATGTTAATGCAAGTTGGACAAAAAGTAAGTGGTTCTTATAAATGTGATATGTGAATAATGTGCTACTAACACCTAGACTATTTTCGTATTTTATTACATAAAAACAAGTACATCAATGTAGATCTGAGTTCTTTACCGTCATAACCTCAATTCTTTGGGGATCATCTCTGATACTCTGCATCTTAAGTTAACCATTTTCTGTACCAATTTACAATTACACAACAAAGATTATCAGTCACTCCTTATACCACCAAGGTTGATACAAATAAAGTAGTGAAACAACTTTTACAACAGCCTTCTCAGATTCGAGTTTATACCCACTAATCCTTTAAACTATGGTCTTTCTTTTTCTTGATTACTCTACTTATATCACAATCATCTCGTCCAAGAATTGTTATAGGTAGTGACCAAAACCTAACTTCAGGCTGGCTTTACTCCATTCAGATTTTAAACTCCCATGTCATTAACTGACAACACTAATTTTGATGAATCACAAGGAAGCCATTTGGACTTCATGCTCTACGCTCTCAAAGAAACCAAGGTCCCAATTCTCAAATTCCAAAAGGTTGAGCACACCAGAAAACCAGATTATGTTTGCATTGTCTCATAGATGTCAGGTGAACCCAAATTCTAAAGAACTACAAATGAATTTGATTCGGTTCTGAATTAATTCAAAAATGAATCAATACAATAGTAAAATATTTCATTTATGAATGAAACTACAGGATTTTCATGATGTTTAAAAATAATAGTACAATAGGGTCCAACCAACATAAACAAGGGGCCAACCTGTTATGAATCTCTCACAAAACCCTAGGGCCCTTACAGCTATTTCAAGATGTTTTCTCCATCAGTTTTATTGGGTGTCAGAATATTTGACTTGCTTGGCCCTACCATACACCCATCCATGACCTTCTCCTGAACTATAAAATGGGCTTCTCCAAATGGAACATGATATCCAGCTCACACTACATACTAAGTAATTAAACAAGAAACTAAATCAGCTTTCTTAAAATTGCAAAACAGTAGGGATCCGAATGAAAACAAAATCAACAAGCTCTGTATTTTCAAGATGAGTCTGAAATTTATTTATCTATATCATGAGAGATTCTTACCACAATTCCAAATCCACAGTTCGCGGTTTCAACAAACAAGTAAATGAAACCCAAAATAGCAAGATCATTCTGCAACAAGAAAAAAATAATCAAACATAGAAAATGATTTGTCGGTGAATGTCGGTGACTGTCCAACACATACAAGATCAACATTAAGAAGGTGTACTACTTTTCAGTCAATTTTGCATCTACCAATGAAAGTTCCACTGATACTTTATAAGATCCAATTATTTCTTCGAAACATGACAATCTTTAAGTATGTTTATAACTCGTGTGCTCATCCTTAAATTCTGGAAGCACTCACTTTTATTTGCCAACAATTGTTTACAAACCATCCCCTCACTTAACATTTGAGAGTTGCTGATCTCGTTCTTTCCAAACCAATCATTTACTATTAACCACGGTTGATAATCACCCCAAAATCCCAGGAACAATTCATACCCCAAAAGCATACCAAAGCAAAAATGTTCTCATCGCAACATACACACACACGAAACATTTCTACAGTATGTTTCTGTACAAATGCAAAATTAAGGAGATGCAGCAAAAAAAGATCAAATCTTCAGAAACCCATCAAGCAAAATCATCAAAAAGCACACATTGCCAATGCCAGCCTTACGTGTCACACCACAACAAGATTTTGATACCTGGCGTAGACTAAGATCTCCGAGGCGCGGCTTGGCCATAAGGAAGCACAGTCACTACAGAGATTGTGTACCCAAAAGCATATAATTTTATCTTGATTTCGATTTCAAGCATCAGAAACTGAAACGCACTTTGCTTGTAATTCTGTCTAGCGAATTTCTTGTTTGCAATTTCAAAATAAATTATAAATAAAACGGATTTATAAATGCTTAAAAAAATAATAATAATAAATTAATAATATCGATTATACTGACACCGCACGTGCGCGTCAAAACAACACGTGGAAATTCAAAATGCAACTCCAACGGATAACAAACGTCACCGGCATCACACTGTGCCTGTGGCTTTGGCGCTCAAACCCTAACCCTAAGAAGCAGCACCTCCATGATAACGGCTAGTAGCTGGCGCCTGAAATTTACGAGCCAAAATTATAAATTACTGTGCACGCAACAAAATACCCACATTCCTGACCCTCAATTCAAATTAGATATCAAGCGGCGATATAATTCAGTCCCCAACCTACGCCGCCTTCACGCGCACAACGCAATCACAACACTGCTCGATTAGCAAGTAACAGTGGGATTTTGAGCACTGTGTTTTGTGGGTCTGTTGTGGGTGGCAACATTTCCCTCAGATACCTACCTGTCTCCTTTAATCAGGCTCGGGTGCCACGACGCCGTTTTTTAATGCCCTGTTTGCCAATAGTGGTTAGTTGCTGGCGCTTAAATTTTACGCACCTTCAACGGCTACTTCTTCACGCGTAAGCTTAATTATGACGCAACAAAATACCCAGTTTCCTAAACACTAAATTCAAATTAGAGACATCGTCCAACGGTTAGATATTTCCGCGCGCACATCAAGCGGCTATATAATTGCCCCAGCATAACATGCGCCGCCTTCACGCACACAACACAATAACAAAGCTACTTGATTAGCAAGCAACTGCGAGAGTTTCCAAATTCTACGTTTCTCAATTTCCAAATTCTTCGTTCATTCATCAACCAAAATCTACCCATCAAAAATCTTCTTAAACCCATCCGATTCAGTCTCGATTTCTGATTTCGCCGATCGCTTTTTCTTTCCCAGAACACCAACACGATGCCTTCTCACGTTGGATTAAGATTTTATCCGACAGAACAGGAACTGCTGGAGTTCTATCTCCTTCACAAAATCACTCAAAACCCTAATCTCTACCACGCCGGCGATGATATTCCCGTGAAAGATTGCAATCTCTATGGCCCCAGGAGCCGAACTTGATTTGGGATTTGTACGGCGGAGGCCAATTAATGGCGGGTCAAGCACTCTACTTCTTCACTCGGTTAAACAAGGCGTCTCCTAAGGGTTCGAGATTCAACAGAAAGATTGGCTCTGGTGCTTGGCAGGGGCGAGGACGGAGCCAAGCCTGTTCTCGCTCTTGGCTCTGAAGATCAAATTTTAGGGTTCAAGAAAAGGTTTAGGTATGAAAGTCGTAGAAACACGGAACAGAATGGCAAATGGATTATGCATGAATTTACCATTAATCCAGCCTTGTTGGGTAATCAATACTCGCATAAAGCACTCGATTTTGTTCTCTGCCGCGTCAAAAAGAATGAATCATCGGAACACCACTCGGAGAAAGCCAATTTGGGCAGGAAGCCGAGGAAGTCCAAACAAGTCGGCGAGACGACAGACTGTGGAAGGAGATCTTCTGGTTCTAAGAGAAAGCCGAAAGAAGTAGTGACCTCTAGCAGCCACGTTGATCATGATGATGAGTGCTTTCAGAGAAAGCGCTTAAAGGCTGAACAAGATTCTGTTTTGGTTCAACAAAGCCAATCACCATCCTCAAGTGACAGTCTGAGCAGAGTGGAGCACCAAGGGGAGATCATACATGCATTGCCTGAATATTCACCTGTCTTTGACGTTGAAGGATATATGGCTAGTCTTGTCCAAATCCTGGAAGAGGATCAGCATGATGAGGGCAGTCAAAATGGTCAACAGAGGGCTGAAGCAGAGGCTTTTTCTATTCAACAGAACCAAGCAAACGACATCCCATGCTGCAGTAACAACAATGTGCAGATTGTGGAATTTGAAGGGGAGACAGAGTACTCATTGCCTGAAGTTTGTGATATATTTGATGCGGAAAGGTGTTCCTCCAGTCTGGATCATATTGTAGAGAGTGAGTGTACTGAGGGTCACGATGATGTGGCAGTTCAGAATAAGCAGAAAACCTGTTGAAGACGAGGCAATTTTGGCTCAACAAAACCATTCAAAATGAGTTGCCGTGCCTCGAGAACAGCTTGAAATTGTGGAATCTGAAGTGGAGATTGATTCTTTACCTGACAGACTTGTTTTTGATGTGCAAAAGTTTTTGTCTGAACTCGATCAAATTGCTGAACCTTGGGATGAAGAACATGAAAACTGCAAGCTCTGTTATGCGATGAGGAGATGGCGCCGCTGCCTGTAGAATTTCTATCCAGGGTCAATCAAGTGCTCAATCAAGTAATGTAATTACAAGCACTGCACTGAGAGGGGTGGGCATTCTTGTCTCACTCTTGCTCTCTGCTTTGTCATCTGATTTTATGAAAGCAATACTTGGATTGCTTCTGTGTTATGTAAACAGTTAGTTTTTTTCAATTGTAATATAATCACGTCATATTCCATTTTTCAAATGAAGTTATGGCCTGAAGAGCAGTTTCTATATATGTTCTTTACAAGAATTGTTTAATAAAGTGATATTCCTTGTGTTGTTATGCTTTGTACATATATCTAAATTGATTAAGTTGAAAAGCAGGGGAAGATGAAAGTAAGTACCGGGAAGATAAAAGTAAGTACCACTATGATTGTAACATGATTTTGAAAATTATCCTGAAATGTAGAAAATTTTGGTTGGATGAGTCAGAAATTGTTCAATTCATCAGTTGGCCATGATTTGTTTCTGGTTAAAACAAGTAGCTTCTGAAATTTGTTTGTGAAATTTGTTTGATTCTATCTGCTTGACTCTACTTCGCCTTTTCTATTTTACTGAGTGATGTAAAATAACATTGGCGAACAGGGGATTATGATTTTGATTTTAGGTTTATATCCAAACACAATTAGACAACTCAATATATTAGATGGTCAAAATGTTTGCAAAATACTTGAACGACTACTATGTGATATTTGGATTTAGTACTTGATCTGTTGTTTGTGTCTGTGTGTGTTTTTTTCTTTTTGGTGAAAAGGATCTATTGTTTCATTAAAATAAAAACCTGCATCATAACAATGACCAGCTAGATAAAATTGTGTCATTTCTGATGTTAATTATTGATAATAGCAATAATATTGATTAACTATTGTGAAATAACTGAGGAAAAAATACATTTTGAGGCAGCATAAAATATATGTGAATGTGTTTTGAATAAATACATACATTACTGCGGCTAGGTGCCGAAGGGATAGGACAAGTTGTTAGTGTTATTATCTCAGAGGAAGCAGGGAAAACCATTGCTAAGGCCGGCACACTCTGTGCCTAATGTGGCTTCTCATTAGACTGAGTCTATCGAATCTATATGGGTTTGGCAAGAAGATTAGTTGTTTCCATGGTAAATTAATGCATATGGTTAGGTATATAAAAGTAGTTACTCACCACACATTGCTTGTGTGCTGCAACTAATATTAAGATTTTAATGGAGGGGTCGCCTTCCCTAGTTCTGGGATTCTGGAGAGACCATAGTGAATATGACAGGTGAAAAAGATGAATGTCGACTGAGAGCTCAAGCCCTTGAAGAAAATTGCATTAGGAAAAGGAAGAGAGACAGAATCAGACAGAGTCCAACTAGAGACAGAATCAGAGAATCCAACATTCAACATCAAAGGGGTGGGCATTTTCAAGCATGTGTTGCTCAATTCTCTTTTCCCCTTTGTCCTGCACAGGTGATAAAAGAAACTTCTCTCACAGCTAAAGTTGATCCTTTCTCAAAGATTCAGTTGCAGGAACCTGAGGTAGTTAAACTATGGCAGCCAATAGCATGTATAAACCCCAGCACAAGAGATTAATAGCAGGAACACCCATTATTAATAATTTAAAGTTTAAAAGTAAAATAATATTAATATAACATCAGTACTACAATTACTCGTGTAAAGTACAAACATCAAGCAAATGACATATCATAGGCAACGACAGCAGGATCGGTAGCATGTGCCTTACTGCATGCAGAATTTCTCACTTGTCTGTTTTAGCTCTAAAATTACGCACGCAAATACAAGAAAATCAACAGCTAAAAGGTGAAGTTGTAAAATAGAAAAGTTTTAATGCATAAAAATCATCACTACAGACAGTAAAGAAATATTCACGACCTAAAATATGCTAAGGTCGAAGCTCAGCTTAAGGAACTTGTCATGAAGCTTAAGACAGCCAAAAATTGCGGGGAGGGGGTTACAGTGACATCTCAGACCTTTGTTTCAACAACCATTTTCTGTTTCATGTTCCTTTCTGAAAGAATCATTTGCTGTATTAAGAGTTTCAATTTCCATTGACATCCAGGAGTTGATATTTTTGGAAGAGAATAATAGAGAAACTACCCAGTTTATAAATTATGAATTGACCTGAGAGGAGTGTCTGCATGAATGAACCACTTTTCAGGATTATGAGCTGAATTTGGTCAGTGATATAGTTGAATGAATCACAACTCCGGATGATTTAGCTAGCAGATACAATATTGTGCAAAGAACTGGATTACTGTTTCTGAAATAGAGTAATAAACCAAGCATCAACAGCACATTCAACGAGTAACCATTTTTTCCCTAACACAGCTGAGCTTCACCCCTCCATTTGTAATTAACATATGATAATTACAAAGAAACCAAATAAAAAAAAAAATTATCAAAATCACAGAACCAAGCACAAGTAAATTAACATCATCGGCAAGCACAACAAAATACTAAATGAATGATAACATAAGAAGAAGAACATCTTTCATAAAGGAGAAATAAGTTAATCCACAATTAAAGCCAGGTGAGAACATGGATTCATACAAACAGAGTGATTTTTCTCTGGTTTAAGACGCATTGCAAAGATAAATTTTCTGAAAACTAAAGCCAATTATTCAGAATACAATGCAAAGAGAATAAAGCACAAAACCTTTTTGTAAACCAATGTGATTGCACTGATAGCATCAAACACCATCTCTTTTAACTAACAAGGAGCCAGACCCGGGGTTAAGCTGATACTAGCAATTTATTGATTAAGCAAATAATGGCATTAACAAATTAAGTTTATTAAGTTTTCTAAAAAAGACATATATGTATACATTCTGTTGGAACATTAGACGATTTGTCAACGTGGATAAAACTGATTAGAGTACTAAAATAAGATAGCCCTCTTACAAGAATGATAAATAAGTCGGAATAAGAAAAATCTTTTTAAGTGATAATCTCTGTGTACATTTGTTACCGAAAGGCAAGGATGCGGGCACAAATAGAATCAAGCTATAAACATTGTGTTTTCAAGCAAAAGCACATGTACACATTGATCATGATATAAAACGATTGCGTCGTGTTCACGCCCCCTAATGAAACGTGTCATACTGTATCGAATAGGGACGAGAAAGCTCACTATCTAAACACCAAATCTTACCACCTTTATTGTTGCTCGAACTTTAGCCACCGTTGAGTGCAAGATATTGAATTGTGCGTCCAAGCAAAATGCACATCCACATGCATCATGACATAAAACATGTAGGCATTATGATGTGTCATGCAGATTCATGTTGTACCATGTATCTCATGCCATCCTCTTCCTCCTCCTATTAGATTCTCGAACTCAGGCGACCATGAACACAAAATACATTCACAGTCAGCCAAGCTAAGTATCAATTAAACCTTTCCATTTCCTACCCAAAATCTTGATCTTATCAGTGATTCCTACAGTCCATGCATCGAGCGGTAAGATTATCACCATCTTACGTAGTAATTTTGTTTACACTTTACAAGATTATATCATTTGCCAGCTGTCTTTTCTCCACGTATTCAAATGTACATTGTTTGGGGACCATTCCTTTCATTTATTTACTGTCATTGTGATTCGAATCACGGTCTGTAGTTTATAGATCTCAAGAAAAAGAATTCAATTTAAATATTAAACTTCCTTAATGGAGGAAGCTCTTTTTAATTAATTAGAGCTATTGATTTAACAACGTACTTCATTATTTGAAATTAATTATATAACAACAAAAAAATTACTTGTATACATTGAAGAACCTTTAAAGATGAATGTTAGTGTCATTAATTAAAATCCAGAACTGAAATATAAATAAATTAGTTCATAATCAAATTAATACCATGATTACATTGATTATACAGTCAATCAACTTTTGCTTTTGCAATGACGGATTCTTTACCCCGTCTTAATGGTGCAGCGTGGAGTTAGAGATATTTTTTAGACTAAATAAATTTTATTAACATGATTAGTGGTTAATAACTTAAAAAAATAGTTAAATCTGATCATACACTAACATTAAAATATAAGTGATATAAAATCAGTAAAAGATTAAGAGTGTTCAGATCAGAGAAATTTCAATTAGAACAGGAGTTAAAAATATATTTTATAAGAGAAACTTAATAATAAATTCAATATAAAACTGTCACAACTTCATTGTATGGGAACATTTCAATTAAGTTTATAAAGGCAAAACCTAAATAACAGACACAATTTATGATATTTTTTGTTCAAGTTGAGGCAGCATGCCGTTATCCACGGTAGTTTTATAGCGTATATATGTAATCGGATATGCTAAATAAATCTGAGTTAGTTTATTCTAGTCTAAATTTTTTATTTAAAAATTTTGATCAATTAATTTCAAGCAATTTAAGGATGAATGAATTGAGATAATTAAATATTACTTAATTTAAAATTTATTGGGAGTTGACTAAATTTACAACATAAATACACCTGACCACTTCCGACCAAAATCCCACTGACACCGATTTATAAAATTTAAAATAAATAAATTTTTATATTTCATTTTTGTATTTTCCATTGAAGATGAAATGAGAGCTGGCTTGGTTTCAGAAAACGAAGCCCCATTTGCAGCAAACCCCAAGAGAAAATTAAAAAATAAAAATGTCACAAAGAAAACAAACCCTTGGCATTATTTCTTGTAATCCTCTGGTACTCATCAAACATCGGTGTCCTATTACTGAACAAGTATTTGCTCAAATTATGGCTTCAGGTTTCCAATTTTTCTCACAATGTGCCACATGTCAGTGGCATGTGTGATCCTCAGTTATTGTCTCCATTGTGTTTTCAAAATCGTTCCTTTGCAAGCGGTGAAATCGAGGTCTCAGCTTGCCAAGATTGCGACTTTGAGCACTGTGTTTTGTGGGTCTGTTGTGGGTGGCAACATTTCACTTAGGTACCTTCCTGTCTCGTTTAATCAGGCTGTGGGTGCCACGACGCCGTTCTTCACTGCCCTGTTTGTTATTTGATGACTTTTAAGAGGGAGGTTTGGGTTACTTATGCCAAATTTGTGCCCGTTGTTGCTGGGGTCATTGCTAGTGAGGTAACATTTGTTTAATCACCCTTGCGCCTGTTTATAAGTTTTGGTCAATGGCTGTTCTTGGCATTTGATCTGATTTTAATTTTTGTTTTGTGTAATGCCTGAGAATCCAGATTCGATTCTTATTGAATTCTTGATCTATGAAATGAATATCTCTTTGATCTATGTGCACTATAATAATTTTTCTTTCAGAAATGATTCTTTATAATTTACAAGTTGTATGGTTTAATAAAAGATGGATTCTGGCCGAGTGCGGTTCTTTCTGTCACGCAGCTAAAATGTACTATTATTATTTTCAAAGTATGCTTAGGTGATTAGCTTTTAGGAAACTTACCTTTCTTTCTAGCTATCTCCTTCTCGTTTGATTTTAGCCTCTTGCAATTCTACTTCCCATGTAATTGCCTTCCTCTACTCTTAAAGCACTTTAAACGTGGTTTCAACGGAATTTTAAGCGTTGAAATTTTTCTTGGTGGCAGGGTGAGCCAGGTTTTCATTTGTATGGATTTATACGTATAAGTGCAACTGCTGCAAGGGCCTCAAGTCTGTTCTTCAGGTATCCTGCTTTCTTCTGAAGGGTAAATGCTTTATTGCTTTTGCACATAACCTATGTTTAATGCAGTCTGTAAATTCTTTTATATTAAATACCATCTAGAAAATCTATTCCTTTTAAGTTATTTGTCATCTGCGAAGTCAAATCACTAAAGTAAGAGTTATTGTCTCCACAGTCTACCCTTATCAATTAGCTATGAAATAGGTAATCCAAAATGGTGTCTTTCTTATATTCCTTTTGATGGTATACAAATTGCAAAAAGCAAGTTAAGGGACGTATGTTCTCGAAGGTTGGGTGAGGGAAATATTATTTGTTGAAGAAAATTATTGCATCCATTGAAATACGTTTTCACTTCGCTTAGTTCGTTGTCCGTAGGGCATATAATGAATATTTCGTGCTTCAAACACAAGTAGTGTGTTTTCTAAAGCTATTTCCAGTGTCTGTATTGCAGATTTTGTTTATGAGCTTGAGAGGGAGCGCTTGTGGTTTGTGGACCATGTAACTTGATTTTTCTTATTAGTTTTCCTGATTCTGGAATGTACTCTACTTGCCTTGGTTAAAT
>JASUUG010001148.1:0-35785 GCA_030449905.1 Luvunga scandens | reverse complement strand
GTTTGTCTTGAGATTATCTTATTTAGGGTTAATTTGGAAATCTTTGTAATTTTTTAAAATAATTATTATTAATTGTGATGTAAAAATAATCATTTAAAAAGAAAGTTCGATTAAGTGTTTGATAAATTTTTGTTTTTAAAAATCTGTGAGTTTTAAACGCAGTCGAACATTTGGTAAATTTTACTATTAAAATGTTGAGAGAAATAAATGACTAAAAGATACATAATGTACAATAAAATTTATTTATACATTTAAAAACATGTACATATAATATTTTTAATTGTCTATTATAATAATTTTAACTAAAAATAAAAATGATAATATATTGATTTTATTTATTTATTTATTTATTTTGCCTTAAAAACAATTGATAATTAATTTTATAATATAGTGAAACAAATTTAATAATAATTCCACTAAAAATTTGATATTAATAAATTGATATTGATGAATTATAATAAAAATTTATAAAAATATTGATTTTGTTTCTAATTTGAGTAAGGATAATTTTGGGTTTAGATAATAATTTTAAGGATATTTATAGAATTGTATTAAAAGATAAAATTGATTATCAAAATAAAATCTAAAAGATACTCCTCCTCTGCTTTTCAAAATCAACTGTAAGAGAGGCTGTTTTCGATAAAAGTGATTTTGATTTTTTTTTTACGAACTACTAAAATTAGCTTTTAAATTTTCAAAATGACTTTTAAAGCTCTGAAAAACAATCCCAAACGGGCCCTTAATCCTGGATCCACATTTTTATGAGGCAAATTGAAGCATTTTTATTCCATGGGGATCCTAAGGATAAATTTTTTCATGTTTAAAAATAATTGTTGAATAACTATACTATATAATATCTATAAATATGATTACATTCTATTGTCATATTGATAGTTAAATATTTAGTTAGTTTATTTTTTTTATTTAATCTTGTAGCATACTAAACACGAGATAATACTAAATAAAATTCATTCTAATCTATTGTATCCTACCAATTAGGCAATTACCAAATACGGCATGATACTTACTCCATATAAGTAGGTTTGGGATTGCGAGATGAAAAATAAACTACTTTGTCTTGTCTGTGGATGAAACAATCTTGTTTAAAAAAGTAGCTTGGTGTTTGATAAAATGTGTTATTACAGTTGCGGTGGGTTTGAAAAGTAGAGTATATACGTTTGATAAATTTTATTACGAAGTGCTATTTTATTATATAATGACCAAAATAGACATAAATTTTAATTATTTTTTATTTTTGGAGTATGTTTAATAAATTATTTAAACATATTTTTTTTCTTAAATATGTAAAATTATATTAAAAGAATTCAATTAAAAAAATTTAAAGAATTTCGTAATTTGTTATATAAAACATGATAGAAATAAATGTATGATTTATATATTAAGGTTTATGGATAAATATGATATACTTATCTTTTTATTAAAATCCAAGGTTATAATAGGGATTTTAAAAAGGTGTTGCAGCTTATTGAATAAGCTGCTTATGAAAAATAACCCTTTACTTACTTTTAAAAGCTGCTGACAAAATGGAAAAAATTATGAAATAAGCTGTTTTTACAAAATTTACCAAACAATATTTTAATAAAAAATTATGAAATAAGCAGTTTATTAAATTTCAACTATAATCCCAAACTGACCCATAATCTCTATATAATGCAATCATAAATTATTGTACTCTGTCTTATGCCATCTTATTCCATCGCGCGTACATCCTTAGAATTTAACAACTTGTTGTGTAGTTCCAAGAATTATCCCACAATCAACCACAAGGCTTGCAATTACAAAATGTAGCACAACCGTCAACTGGGTGGTTTTTTGGTTTTTTTAGGGACTAGTTTAAAAGGCCAAACACGGCCTAATATTGGAAGAGGTGCCGGGGGGTTTGGTTTGGAATAAAAAAGAAGAGGGAGAGAGTAGTAAGTAGCAGGCAAGTAAAAAGAGAGAAGAGCGAAGGCCGAAGAGCACTCACAACGGGCGACCCATTCGACTTCGATCTCCTAAAAAACCTACCTTTTGACTACCTTGTTGGTCGGTTTGTTAAATTTATTTTACCATTCTCTCTCTTCGCTTCGCTTTCTGTCTCTCACAAAACAAAACGTTCACAAATTATTATTAATAATTATTATTGTCATTATTTTTTAAAATTTTCATCTTCTCTGTGTGTATCCGACTACCGTCATGACCACAAATTAAAACCTAATTTTCTCTCTCTTCACTCCATCACTTTCTCATCTCAGGTTTTGCTTCTTTTCCACTCACACTCCCAAACCCTAATTATACTCTAATTAAAATTATTATGTGTTTTTGATTTTGTGGATCTACTTTGTTTCTGTTTTTGGTTACAGAGACGAACGATTAAAGCGAAATTAAGGGGGAATTATTCGACGAAGGATATATGTCCTTCAATCAATCAAGGTCCGATAGAAGCGAGACTCAGTATCGAAAATCAGGACGATCCGCAGTCTCCAATCAGCAGCGGACCTCCTCAGGCTCTTACGGTAAGGGCGCTGGCGGTGGCCCCGCCCCTTCACCGTCTGTTCACTCCTCTTCCTCTCTTCCTTCCTCCAATCGCAGGTCACTCTATATTCCATTTCTTTTTCTTTTGATCCTTGAACTAAAGCTAGGGTTTAATTCTCTCTGTTTGCTTTAATTTCATTCAAATTAGTCCTTTGATTTTGATTATATTATTAGAATGGGTGCTTATTCTTTTTTTTTTTTTTTAATTGATGATAGTTTAAAGAAGTCTCACAATGCACAAGGAGGCCAATCTAGGGTGAACGTGCCCGCTGTTAATTCTTCGGACTCTACCAACAATGCTTCTGCTCACCGCAATGTACAAAACGGTGCACATTTGCAGCCCCAGTTACATGGTGTGTGCGCGCGCGCGTCTGCTTGGGTTTCTTATGTCATTATTATGTTGTTGGTTTTCTGTTTTTGATTTTTTATTTACTCTTGAAATTGGATCATGTGTTGAAAAAAATGTGAATGGGATTTGGAATCTATGTTTGTACCAGAAGCATCTGATGCGCCAGTTGGTGGCGGTTCTTCCAAGCAAGTTGATTCGTCCACCTCTCAGAGAAGCACCCGAGCTGTTCCGAAGGCTCCAACTTCTCAATCTGCCTCCATGAGTTCTGACAGTACTGCTTCCGCAACACAGGCTAAAGGTCTTTTCTCCTTGCATGTTCTTGGTTTTATAAATGCTTCAAGCAATAACGAATTTTACTGAAAAAAAAATCATAAATTATTAAAATGAGGGTGGTCTTTTGATCTTTTGATGTAATATATGATCTGATTAGCATTATTGTCAATAATCCTGTTCTACTGTTAGATACTACTAGATTGATGTAACTACCTTTATGCTTATAATGTTTTCTTTTGGTCTAGCTCCTGGAGATGTGTCTAAGGCATTCCATTTTCAGTTTGGTTCAATTGGGATGCAGGTATTCTTCTTCTATTACTTTTCCACTTTATACAATCTAGAGAGTTAGTTTTTGAGTATTTGTTGATGCTATTTATTTAAATTCTTGATCTTAATGACTGAAAGATTATTTCTCTATGTTCCTTGTAGATTCCAGCTCGAACTAGTTCTGCACCCCCTAATTTGGATGAGCAGAAACGTGATCAGGTCTGTTTATATTTCTGTCTATCACGGGGTCATATTATTCAGCATTAAGCTATAAATGGTCGGATTTATTATCTGAACCAAGCGTGCAGAAAACTTTATGTCTTCCTGGATAGCATGAACAGTAGATTTTTACTCCTTTCCCTTCTCTTCCTTCCCAAGTAGTCTGAACCTAGATTTCACATCTTCTTTTCTTGTGTTGGGATGGACTTTTCCTAACAAGCATATGTTGATACCTTAACATGTATATGGTTTGGTTTTCTCAGTTTCAATATTCTTGTCGCTTTACTATGGAAGCTCATTGGACTTGGTGTTTGATGATCAAATTATGAAGCTGTCTTGTTTATATTTTTGCTTGCAGGCACGCCATGATGCTTACAGGTCAGTGCCAAATATACCAATGCCTTCTGTCCCAAAGCAGCAGCAGCCTAGGAAGGATGCTGGTGCTGCTGACCAAACTAATACTGCAGAGGTTCATCAAGTATCAAAAGTCAAAAAGGATCCTCAAGTCTCACTTCCACCCATGGCAAGCCAAGCACAGAAGCCTTCTGTTCTTCCCATACCAATGACTTCTATGCAAATGTCGTTTCACCAGCCACAAGTTTCTGTACAGTTTGGTGGGCATAACCCACAAGTTCAGTCTCAGAATGTAACGGCCACATCACTCCCTATGCCAATGCCCATTCCATTACCAATGGGAAATGCTCCGCAAGTGCAGCAGCATATGTTTGTTCCAGGTCTTCAACCGCATCCAATGCCTCAGGGACTCATGCATCAGGGACAGGGCATGGGTTTCACAACTCAAATGGGTCCTCCCCAACTACCTCCCCAGCTAGGCAATATGGGAATGGGCATGACCCCACAATACCCACAACAACAGGGAGGAAAATTTGGTAGCGGTCCTCGTAAAACCATTGTAAAGATTACTCATCCGGACACACATAAGGAGGTCAGGCTTGATGAACGGTCAGATACATATTCGGATGGTGGGGTCTCAGGCTCTAGGTCTCAATCCCAACCAGTACCATCATTTGCATCTGCTCATCCAATAAATTATTACCCTAATTCTTATGGTGCAAGTTCCATTTATTATCCAGCACCAGGTTCTCTTCCATTGACAAGTAGCCAGATAACACCCAATTCTCAGGCGACACGATTTAACTATTCGATTGGCCAGGGTCCTCAAAATGTATCTTTCATGAATCCAAATCTTAATTCTCTGCCTGTTAGTAAGGCTGGGACACCAATGCCTGGTATTGCAGAACCAACCAACTTTGAGCAGTCACGTGATGCACATATTTCATCTGCCCCTTTAGGAGCTGTACAGGTAACAGTTAAACCAGCCTCAGGATCTGTTGGAGAAAAGACTGCAGATTCCTCTTTGTCGGACATTTCACCTGCAGTTGGTAAGGTTGCAACACCTAAACCTTCAAGGCCTTCCGGGGAAGCTACTACATCTCATCCTCAAGGAGACTCTGAGACTTCTCCAGAAAAATCTTCTCAGACGGTGAAATCCAGCAGCGAACTGTTAGTGTCCAATTCATTGATAGGAGCAACCAAACATTCTGTTGCAGTTTCTTTACCTGTCTCTACTGAGAGTCTGGCATCCAATTCTTTGCCCACTTCATCATCCGATGAGTCTGTACCAGTTACAAATGTGGAAGGAAGAAGGGAGTCTCTCAGTAGGTCAAACTCTATCAAAGATAATCAGAAGAAGCCGGGCAAGAAAGGACAAATCCAGACGCAACAGCAGGTAGTGCCACACTTTTGAGATAACTGTTCTTTCGAATTATTCTGCTTGTCGCAATGCCTTAAACATTTGTCTGCAGGTTGGTGGGCAATCTACCTTAACCTCTAGCTTGGCTTGGAGAACTGCAGAAACTGGCATACAATCCAACAGTGGAGTCTCTGAAACTAAGGAAGCTAAAACAACTAGTGAGTTGTCGTTCGCAATTGATGCTGCTACTTCTGATATTTCTGAGGCAAAGGATGAGAGCACTAAACAGAGTGTCACTTCTGTTTCATCTGAAATATCTGGTGCTGGAAATGCTGCCAATGTTTTGGACACCAATTGTGATGCTAAGAAAAAACTAGGCGAATTTTCCCCACTGGAATCTGCGGGAACAGAGGCAAGTGGAGGAGAGACCATGGCTGACAGTTTCAAGCAAGATATTATCCCTTCTGAGATTTCTTCTCAATCTGCTACTTCGAAATCTATAGAACTAGTCAGCCAAGCTGATCAGGAATTTGTATTAAAGTCAACAGCTGTTTGCAATGAGGTTCCAATATTAGGAACCACAGAGGAAGGGTTGGGTGAATCTGCAAGAACGTCTACCGAAGCTCACAGGGTTGCTGACAATATGGATGCATCTAGCTCTGGAATTGCAGATTCAACAAATGTTGAATGTTTACATGGTAATAAGACTTGGACTGTGGATGCCTTGTCAAGCAAAAGTGTAATACAGCAGCATCCTGCTCCTGTTTCAGCCACTGAATTTCTAGAAACAATCCCAAAAACTGAAGGGGAGGCTCTGGATAATAGTGGTGCTGGCTCAGTCTTACTTCCAGTATCTGGTTCCAAGGATATGCATGTAGTAGAATTAAATAGATCAAAGAGCTTTACTACTAAAGGAAAGAAGAAGAAAAAAGAAATGCTTCAGAAAGCTGATGCTGCCGGGACAACTTTTGATCTTTACATGGCTTATAAGGGTCCTGAGGAGAAGAAGGAGGCTGCCATGCCTTTAGAAAGTGCTCAAGACACATCTAATGTTTTGAATTCAAAGCAAGTAGCTGCTGATACTGTTCATGTAGATGCTGTAGCCAGTGAAAAAAGTGTTCATGGTAAAGCAGAGCCTGATGATTGGGAAGATGCTGCTGACGTGTCAACTCCAAAATTAGATCCTTCAGATGAAGATGGAAATGGAAATCTGGGGAAGAAATATTCGAGAGATTTTCTCCTGAAGTTTGCTGAACAATGTACTGATCTTCCAGAGGGTTTTGAGATAGCAGCTGATATATCAGAGGCTTTGATAAGTAGTAATATCAATATTTCTCATCTTGTTGATCGTGATTCATATCCTAGTCCTGGAAGAGCAATGGATAGGCAATCGGGGGGGCCTCGTGTTGATCGTCGTGCAAGCGTAATGGTTGATGATGATAGATGGGGTAGACCACCTGGTCCAAGTTTGGGGAGGGATTTGCGTCTGGATATTGGTTATGGTGCTAATGCAGGATTCCGTCCTGGTCAAGGTGGTAACTATGGCATTTTGAGGAATCCCCGAGCACAAATACCTGTGCAGTATCCTGGAGGTATCCCACCTGGGCCTATGCAGCCCATGGGTTCTCAGGGAGGGATGCAAAGAAATAGTCCTGATGCTGACAGGTGGCAACGCATTGCTAATTTCCAACAGAAGGGTTTAATTCCTTCTCCTCAGACTCCTTTGCAAATGATGCATAAAGCTGATAGAAAATATGAAGTTGGTAGAGTGCAAGATGAGGAAGAGGCCAAGCAGAGGCAGCTGAAAGCTATTTTGAACAAGCTAACTCCTCAAAACTTCGAGAAACTCTTTGAGCAAGTAAAAGCAGTAAACATCGACAATGCTGTTACACTCACTGGTGTGATCTCTCAAATTTTTGACAAAGCTTTAATGGAGCCTACTTTCTGTGAGATGTATGCAAACTTCTGTTATTTTCTTGCTGGAGAGTTACCTGATTTCAGTGAAGACAATGAAAAAATTACTTTCAAGAGACTGCTTCTGAACAAATGCCAAGAGGAATTTGAGAGAGGAGAGAGAGAGCAAGAAGAAGCTAACAAAGCCGATAAAGAGGGTGAGATTAAGCAGACCGAGGAAGAAAGAGAAGAGAAGAGAATCAAGGCTCGAAGACGAATGCTGGGTAACATTAGACTAATTGGTGAGTTGTACAAGAAGAAAATGTTGACTGAGAGAATAATGCATGAATGCATCACGAAGTTGCTGGGCCAGTATGAGAATTCTGACGAGGAGGATGTTGAGGCTTTGTGTAAATTAATGAGCACAATAGGGAGATGATTGACCGCCCCAAGGCCAAAGAGCATATGGATGCTTATTTTCACAGAATGGAAAAGTTGTCAAACAACATGAAACTATCTTCTAGGGTTAGGTTTATGTTGAAGGATGCAATTGAGTTGAGAAAGAATAAATGGCAGCAGAGGAGGAAAGTTGAAGGGCCAAAAAAGATCGAGGAAGTGCACAGAGATGCTGCTCAAGAACGGCAAGCACAAGCTAGTAGGCTCGCCAGAGGTCCAAGCATGAATTCTTCAACGAGGAGGGCGCCAATGGATTTTGGTCCTCGGGGCTTATCTTCCCCTACCAACCAGATGGGTAGTTTCCGAGGATTGCCTACTCAAAATCGTGGTTATGGTGCTCAGGATGTACGGTTTGAGGACAGGCAGTCTTATGAAGCACGGAACTTGTCAGTTCCCTTACCTCAAAGACCCATAGGTGATGAATCAATAACCTTGGGTCCACAAGGCGGTCTTGCCAGAGGAATGTCCATTAGAGGACCACCAGCAATGTCAAGCACTCCCTTACCCAATATTTCTCCTGGTGCTGGAGAACCTAGAAGAATTCCAGCTGGTTTGAATGGTTTTAGTTCTTTATCAGAGCGGCCAGCTTATGGTTCAAGGGAGGATATAATTCCAAGATATCACCCGGACAGATTTGCAGCCCCACCTGCCTTTGACCAATTGAACGCCCAAGAGCGTAATACTAATTACGGTAACCGAGAACTAAGGGCTCCTGAGCGAAGTTTTGATCGGCCTCTTGCAGCTTCACCCACCCAAGGCCAGGTACCGTCCATCACCCAAAATGTTCCTTCAGAAAGGGTGTGGTCTGAAGAATACCTACGGGAGAAGTCAATTGCTGCAATTAAAGAATTCTACAGGTATCACCTTTTTTGTGCATGCTTTTATCTCCTTGTCCATTTACCTGATCTTGACAGAATATTGCTTAAGAATGCATGTATTTATATCCAAATATCTGCATCTGATTTGTTTGATAATTGGTTGTCGCCTTATGTTTAGTAGATTTATGTATTAGCACAAAATGGAAATAAAGGTGCTAGGGTTGACTGATTCTTTGTACTTGTTGGGCTTGCCATTGTTTCAAAACTAAAGTTTGATCATTTGGATGGTGTTGAATCATCTAGGGCTCAAGTACTATGCTATTGTGGAAGCTTTGTAGATTGGTGAAATTTTATGCCTATTCTTTTACTTGTATGATGCACTATGCTATATTGTAATTCTGGCTGCATTTGGCAGCTTGATAAGGGCTATGGAATTGGAATTGGAATTGGAATTGTGGTTTGGGACATATTCTTCTTTAGTAATAACTGGGGACCAGCAATTTCATGGTACCAAAATGCAGGAAGGAACTTAATATGGTAACATGTTTAGGTGCAAGGAAATACTAATGACACTTTTTGATTTATCAAAGTAATTTCAGGATGAATAGGGTATAGAGGAAGAGAGAAGGGGGGGGGGGGGGGGGAGAGATTCGTGGACTATATAGATAAATAGATAGATAGACAGATAGATAGATAGGGGGCTGGGGGAGAGAGACAGTAGAAACGTGATATATAGTAATTACAGGTTTAAGTTTTTTTTTGTTTTTTTCAAAATCATGATTTTATGTTTTGATCATACTCGAAGGCAGGAACTAGGCATTGGAAGGGATTTATTCTCAATATGTTGAAGTCTTGTAATATTATTCTTAGCAGGCAAAAAACGTGATATCGTACGCTAATGAAGGATTGACTCTCTCAATCATGAGGTCTTTGTGGTTTCTTAACTTAAAGGAACAGGGGCAATATTTCGGTATTCTACTATTGTCTATAGGATCAAACTCTGTTGCACATCATGTATAAATTATTAACCTTTAGAGGAGGACAGTTTCTTACGTAAAGCCATCCCCAAAAAATGCAAGTGGCACTTTCTAATGATCTAATCGTTCTTAGAAACTAATAATTTAATGCAAGAAGAATCCTCTACTTTTCGGCAAATGTCTTGTGCATAAATGCTTAAACTAATGATTGAATCTTGTGGTTGGCATTTTTTCATATTAGTAACATTAAGATGTTTTTTCCCTCAAACTTTCAGTGCCCGGGATGAGAAAGAAGTTGCTTGGTGTATCAAAGATTTGAATTCCCCAGGTTTCCACCCTTCAATGGTCTCTCTCTGGGTTACAGACTCTTTTGAGAGGAAGGACGTGGAACGGGATCTTTTGGCTAAGCTGCTTGTGAATCTTGCTAAATCTCGGGAAGGCATGTTAAGTCAAGGCCAGCTCATCAAAGGGTATATAAACCCTTTTTGCACTTTTCTTTTCAAAATAAAAAGAACCTTGACAGTGTTAAGAAATTTATTAGATGTATGGACATTCATAATAAGTTTATCTGCCTGTGATATATATTGAATATTTATTTGTTTTTATTTTTCTTGTGCGTAGGTTTGAATCTGTTCTCACTACTTTGGAGGATGCGGTAAATGATGCTCCAAGAGCAGCAGAATTTCTTGGCCGTATATTTGCCAAAGTTGTCGGAGAGAATGTGATTCCCTTGACGGAGATTGGGAGGTTGTTACATGAAGGTGGGGAGGAACCTGGGCGTCTTCTGGAAATTGGGCTTGCAGGTGATGTTCTTGGAAGCACATTAGAGATTATTAAATCAGATAAAGGAGAAAGTGTGTTACATGAGGTTCGAATGAGCTCGAATTTGAGATTGGAGGATTTCAGGCCTCTAGATCCTAACAAATCAAGAATACTAGAAAAATTTATTTAGAGGGGATAGGTGATGCTCATTTGTATCTTGTTAGAAGAAATTGATCCCTAGTGCTTTTAGGGTACTCGTTATTATTATTATTATTATGCTAAAATATATTTTTCTTGATCGGTGGATGGGGGCGGATACATGGCAGTATGGGGTTTTCCTTCTACTAATATTATTTCATCAGCAGATTTTTACTGCAACTGCAATTATGGAAAAGAGTTAAATTGAGCATCAAAATGTTTGTCCATGCGGCTTTGGGCACTCCGATTTTTATTACCTTTGTTTAGTGGTCTTAATCTCGTGGTGGGTTCAGGTATAAGGTAAACGGTGGCAGGTTAGCTCTTCTCGTTGTGATATTGGGCTGTTTGAACCGAAAAATTCTCGACAACGCATATAACCCAGGCCGCCCCATCATCATCATCATCATCATCTACCATTGTTGATCTGAAAGTTGATGAGGTAGCGAGGAGATGGTGCGGTGGTGGGTATCATTCATTCTGATACTGAAGCTGAATTAATCTGATGAGTGCTGTGTGCCTTAGTATCACATCTCAACATTTGATGGCTTGCATTATTATGAAAGCAAAAGTAAGACCAAAAAGAAATGGATTTAAGAGAATGAACGAATGAAATCAGGGGCCAAGCAGTAATTAAGCCTATGTCAATGTGAAGACACATGGAGACGGGTACCGGGAAACTAACGCTGTTTTAGATTCTTTTACATCCGGATAAGTAAAACTAAGGGTGCGGTTAAGTAACTTGAGTTGTTACGTAATTTTGAGGAAATGTTAGTATCCTTTTAAGGCTAAGCAAATCATGTGTTTTGTGTTCTTGTATGTTTGAAGACCGGAGAACCTTGGTTTATCCGAGATTTGTTCGAACTGCTGTCACACAGGTGGTTTTTGGGTGGGTAAAAAGGTCTGGATCGGTTCGGCCCAGGCCCGCGGCCTGGACAAGGGCTTAAGAAAAAAAAAAAAAGAATCAAAGCCTAATCCTTTTTTTTAAAAAAAAAAATATAAGTTATAATAATAAATAATTTTTTTTTAAAAAAATAGAAAAATAACAATGAAAACTTAAATTTGTAATTCATAAATTAATATTAATTAAAAAAACTTAAAATTATAATACTAAACTCTTTCTTAAGTGTTAATGAATTAAGAGGGCGTCACTAATAAATAAACAATCATAAATTTTGTTATTTTATTATAATTGGTAATAATAATAATCTCTTTAAACTTAATAATTTTATTTCTTAATTGAATAAGGATGATTTTAGATTTTTTAAATATTTTTGAGGATATATATATATATAACTGATTTTTAAAATTAAATTTTAAAAAGATATTCTTTCCCTTCTTTTCAAAATATGCTACAAGATAGATGAATTTTTTTTAAAAAAATTATCAAATATTAGATAAATTTTAACTATTTAAAAATTACTTTTAATGCCCTCAAAAGAAATCCCCAATGGGCCCTTAGAAAAAAATCTTTTGAGCAAATTAAATTCACCTAATTTTAGTAGGTAAAAGTAAAAAGCAAAAATAAAATGGTCGTGGTGGGCCGACACAATACTAGGCCGCCTCCACTCTCAACAAGGTCCAGTAAGCATATTGCAGGTCAAAACGAAAATGATAATACTAATAACGGGTCGGGCCTAGGGCAACATCTTTTGCGTTTGTTATCAGAATCTATATATTACCACCACTACAGTAACGAACGGCCGAGGGCATTTAGCTCGGCTATTCTCATCTCTTTCTATTTTCAGCAAGAAAGATTTTTAGAGTTTCTGGTCTGCTTATGCAAAATGGTATCCCTTTATCTCTGTATGCTTTTTATTTTATTTTATTTTATTTATTCTCTTCGTATGCATTTATGTTGTTGATTTGGGTGGAAATCAAAGTCGAGTACAATCGTTCCAATTATTCTTACTGGATTTGCGATGTATTTTAACTTGATAATAAGAAAACTTAGATTTTGAATTCAGTGTTGGAGCGTTTAGTTAATACTTATTCTCGAGCTGCAATGCTTCTTCCAGTTTGTTCTATTTCTTGTTAGATATTTGGCTGTCAAATGCTTTAGATTCTCTCATCTTTTTAATCACTGTTTTTCGCTTTCCAATACTGATGATTTTGGTTTTGGTCTTGTTTTGTTGTTTTAAAAACTTTTCCAACCGATGTATTTGATCATGGTTCCATTCTGCCGGGTTTTGCAGACAAAGAGGACCAAGAAGGCAGGAATTGTTGGAAAGTATGGTATGTATTGATGCTAGTTTTATTCTTTTTTTTTTTGTGGTTTGTTTAGTGTCCTCAAGTATAGATGTTATGGTGACGTAGACTTTAGATGTTCATTTTTTTTTAAACCTTGGGATACTTTATATCAATAGGAGGAGAAATATTATGTCTCATTATTTAACTTGTCAAGAAGCTATTTAGTTTGTCAAGAGGTAAATGTTTGTTTAGGCTTTGAGCATGAATTGTGGGTTGTTCACGTGTTAATTCAAGAAAGCTTGCTAGTGGCATTATATATAAACAGAAATTCATGATAGGAACCATATCATGAAAAGCCTAGTGGTGGTCTCTCTCTAGCTTTGATGTTTTAGTCTGTCTTTACATGTGTGGCTTTGGGATCTTGGAATTATAAGTTATTATTCTTTTCCAGGTACCCGTTATGGTGCCAGTCTGCGTAAGCAGATTAAGAAGATGGAGGTCAGTCAACACAGCAAGTACTTCTGTGAATTCTGTGGGAAGGTAATACATTCCCCTCTGTCCTTCTCTTTAGCCTTTTTCATTTCCTTTTATGCTCATGGTTCAATGACTGTTCGCGCTTTTGCTTGTGGATGTAGTAAATATTTACATACTCCTTGCTGTTGGCAGTATGCTGTGAAGAGGAAGGCTGTGGGAATCTGGGGTTGCAAAGACTGTGGCAAGGTGAAAGCTGGAGGTGCTTACACTTTGAAGTAAGATTGTCATCAGGTGTCATCTTTACCTTGATTATACAATTTAAATGATTCTAAATTCTGTACCATGTGCCTTTCCAGTACTGCTAGTGCTGTGACCGTGAGGAGTACAATTCGGAGGCTGAGGGAGCAGACCGAGAGTTAATTTTGTTGCCAATCTATCTTTTTGTCATTTATTTGTGATAGGAGTAATTCCTGGGGCAGGATTGTCTAAATGAAATATCTATGGTTGGATATTTGGTTTAGAAAGTTTTGAATTTGAATCTCTTTACTAAACAGATATTGATGGCCTTTTGGTTTTGTGGTGATAACTTCATGATCCATTGCTTCAAGGCTATAATTATTTAAAAGGGCGACAATGAAAAGCACTTAATAATCATGTATAACATATAAGAAACTAGCTCTAATTGAAATGGAGAATGGGATATTTGCTCCTTATTTTAGCTAAATGATATCAATTCCTTCAAAGACATAGGTTGATTAGCCTTTTGGATTAAACCCATTAAATCCCCAAGATACAGGCATTCATCGTGTTTCATTGGGAGAACTAAGGAGTTCAATTACAACAAAGGCTGGGCCCAAGGCCTTTTACCAGCGCTCCAGCTCTTACATTACATCTAACTTTACAAAACTCTTGAGTACATGGAAAAGGCGAATATTATCTAAACACACATGCTATTGCCGTCGCCTCTGTTCTCTCTCTCTATTCCCTATTGGTCTGGGAATGCTTCTAAACAGATGATTTTAGGACAGAGTGTGCTCTTCCACCATCTTACTCTGAGAAGCAAATATCATTAATGCAGGGATTTCAAAAATTGGAAGCCCCTTTCATGAAGATAGGATGATGACTCATTAGTCATCATCCTCTTGACGCTGTCTAGACAATTGTATTACTATATGTGACGCACATAGGCATATATCATACAATGGGAAGTGGGATGCCGTCTTTGCTGTTGTTATGATGCATTTGTTTTTGGACAGCCTTAACTGCAGCAACTCTAGCTGCATTTGCTGCCCTATTAGCCGCTGCGACAGCCCTGTTAACTCTCTCATCTACCTTGGCCACATCATAAGCTTTTTCAGCTGCTCGTCGTGCTTCCTGATTAAAAGACAACAGCAATAAGAAAAAAAAAAAACCCAAGTAATGAGTGAACAAGGTCATTCGAACAACAATTAAATTGAAGAAAATTATTATGATGTTAACAAGTTTTGTGTAACCCAGTGTGGTTTCCTCAGACAACCAAAATTCAAAAATAACTTTTGACTGTTATCCAATATTTCATTCATCTTTCTAACATCAGTAAAATGCTGAAAGTGAAAATGTGCGTTGATCATATACAAAAGGAACATTGAGACATCTGCAGTGAAACAATAAACCTGTAATAAATTTTAGGCATCAACAGTTGCTGAGTGGTCATGAACAAAAGTTTGGCTAAGAATATTCAAGTACCTGCACCGCATTGAGTACTTTGGAGTGGTAAACTGCAATAGGTGATACAGGATGAGTTGTATTTTGCGTGCTAGGAATATCAAGAATTCCATTTTGCCAGTGGCCAGATTGGGTTTCCCCATTTCTGAATGTGTACATCCCAAGCCCTTGTCTTCTACCCTCATGCCAGGCTCCTTCATACCGATGCCCATTGGCAAAACGATAGACACCAAATCCATGCATCTTGTCCGCAAAATATTCTCCAGCATATGTGTCCCCATTTCTAAGTAAGAAACATTGATGTCAATATGGGAAGAAAAAGAATCATACGCCTATGCATTAAAATATACCAGAACAAACAATTACTACAATCTCCCATTAAACTCACCATCTATTAAAATTCAGCAAGGTATCCAGACCAACAAAATGAACATAAATTATCCTTATGAATGACATCTTCAAGATCATTATAACCTTTGTCCACTGATTAATAAAATTACAATAAAACCTAAGCTCACTTACATTATCATCCAACAGTTGTCACCGAATCCACTGAGGTATAGCAGTCTAGTATTAATATAAGAACACTAATTTGAAACCAATGAAACACAATCACATAATCAATATCACTACTACACTCATGGTGATGAAATCAAATGATACAAAGAACAGATTTCATAAATCAAAACTACATGGCTCATGCTATGATCCTTGTTGACCATATTCTAGCAGATGAAGTGAGTCATCTTTCCCCATCCATGCAAGTAACATTTCATTAATTCAATTCAATGCTATCAAAGTAAAAACCAGAAAAATAGATTAATAACCATGGAAACCAATGCACATACAAAGGCCACCAGTCCCCAACTTTAACACCAAATAGCACAATCCAATTACAAAAAACTTTATAAATATTAACACGAGACACCCCAATTAATTAATAAAACTAAATCCATAAGGGAAAAAAAAAATACCTGAAATGGTAATGGCCAAGGCCATGCTTGACCCCCCACTTAAATTCGCCAACATATCGACTCCCATCCTCACAAGTATGAACTCCACATCCATGACTCTGCCCATTAGACCACTCACCTGCATAAACATCTCCGGTATAGAACCTATAAACCCCAAATCCATGCCTAAGGCCTTGCCTATATTGGCCCCTATAACGGCTCCCTCTGGCCCAAGTCTCGACTCCATATCCATCATATTTGCCATCGACCCAGTCACCCTCATATCTGCCACTCAGATAATAATAATACACACCACTCCCAGAACATTTCCCCTTGTGATACTCTCCCTCATAAACATCGCCATTGCTGTAAACTTGCACCCAGCAACCCGAATTTCCCCTCCTTTCTAGCTTGGGCCTTGATCCAATTGACCAAAACACAGGCAGAGGCGGCCTCGAGATTTTGGAAGAATTAGCGAGCTTAATTGGGAAAGAACGGGCGAAGAACAGACGAATGGAAGGCAGACGTGGAAGAGCGAGATTGAGAGAGAATAATAAAGCCGCGGAGAAGGCAAAAGCAGATAAGAAATCGAGAAAAAACGAATGACTTGGATGAGAAACGAGAAAATAAAAGAAGGGCAACGACAATAACAGAATTAGCCGCAAATGAACTCTCAAACGACGGAGGTGTTTGCAGCGGCGGAGCAACCGAAACGCGGCGGATTTGGCGGCAATCGAAACCGAAAATAGGGACTGAGTCTGTGGATTCGGAGAATCGAATTGAGGGTTTAAGTGGTACAGGGTGGGGGACTTGGCGAGTGACGAGTGCTGAGATCGCTTGTAAGGTGAAGGCGAAGGGGTAATAGGGTCATTTTGGATCAAAATTTGGGGAATTTGATGATGATGGTCGTCTCCTCCGGTGTTGTGCTTAACCGACGTCGTTTCGAATAACAACTGCTGGTGCTTTTGGTGAATTGAAGAAAAAAAAGGCGGTGTAGGATTGAAATCGGAAGAGACGCCGCTGCTTTCTTTTCCGATCTGTACTTCTGATTTCTTCTGATGCATTACATAACAAAATCAAAATTCTTTTCTTCTTCGTTCTTTTTTTTTTTTTCTCAAAAAAGTAATTTCTCTGAAAATTTCTTTTGTAAAATAGATAGATAATAGCGGAAGAATTGTATATAAATAGAAGGCTTTTACTTTCAGAGCGGTCTCTGCGTCGAGTTTATGGTAATTAAGCAATCCACTAATTCCGAACCACGGAGCCCAACTCCCCTCCCGTTTAAGTTTTAACCCAAAACAAGGGATTATTTTTCTCCCTAAACTGCCCTCGTTTAATCTTTTTCTTAATTGTTTTTTTATTTATTTTAATAATGCCGCCATTTAATTAATTTTCAATTTGTTTGTTTTCTCCCTAAACTACTTACTGCGTGTGTGATGCTTCATTTCTCTATAAGGAAAACATGTGTCGCCGGCATTAAATTTTTATTTTTTTACACTCAAAGATCAAATAAGGGGACACCTAGGGCGAAACCAAATCTGCATTGCATAACATAAAATTTGCCATTGACTAGTTCAATTACACAAATAATTAAAGGAATTTTAATAAGTTTATTAAATAAAACGGCTATTATTAATATTGTAATATTTGATGAGGACGTGAAAGGGTACTGTAAACAAAAAACAAGTGAAGACACTCTATAGTCTTTTCGTTGAATACATCGATTCGTCGTCGTTTATGGCTCTAATGGCTAGTCCAATATTGGGCTTGGGCTATGGGCTTTCATCATCAGATATCATCTCATCTCTCTCTTCAGTCTCTACTTGGACAGAACGACATAAGACGCAGTGCAGACGATCCAATTCGCCATTTCCACGTGGCGACCATGTAAGGCATCCTCGTCATCATATTCACAATGCTTCTTGAGCGTTTCTGCAAACGCCCACCCCCAAAAAAAAATATACATATAAATAAACAAATAAACGAGTTAATTGGGTAAATATCGATGGATGCCATTTGTTTTCCATTCTCAGTTTCAAATCAGTTTGGCGGGACTGTATTGGCCGTAAGTCTGATTTCCCGAAGTGAGCCACAAAATAAAATAATAAAGAGTTTTAGATCTTATTTGATCAACAATTAACAAAATTGAAATGACAAGTTTGCTGCCCAACCGGATCCGTATCCCGATCCGGAACCAGCCGGCTTCAAAGATATTGCTTGTCATATTAAAGCTAAATATAATAATTTATAGAGCAAGCACGTCTCTCGTTCTATAGATAAAATTCTTTGATATTCGCTTGCTGTGATTTCAAGCTAGTGCCTAGCGTATGACAATCAATCGAACCGACGAAGCACGCCTGAAATTTAGCAACTGCAGTCCGTAAATGCAGAATAAATGAAATGACCACAAAGTGGACCCAATTGGAAGATTTTTATTATTTATTAAGTGAGGAATCCACATCCACCTTTAGAGTTTGATTTCGTCGTCACGGGTGTTTATTCAGTTAAGAAGATGACTCTTTGCGAACACCTACTTTCAAAATTTGGAAGCGCAAAAAAAAAAGAAGAAAAACAATAGAAATGATAATAATAAAGTCATTTTAATTATGCACAACTTTTCTTTGAATTTATTACCATGACTGCTTACGTCTTATAATCGTCGTTAAGGGGGGGAAAATCAACGTAGAAGCAATGAGATGGTCCTCCTTTACCCGAGCAGCAAATCGTCTTCAGATTCAGCAACAAGCCAATTCGTTAATAATCCGTAGAGCAGGGGTCAATCTACTGATACCCAACTTGTGGGGTTTAAATTAATCAACTTTCAATTACAGGAGAATGAAAGAAAGCAAACAATTGAACAAAAAGTTCGCATCCACATATCATATAATTTAATGCCCATCCATATAAATTCCTTCAAGTTACACACTTTACCTAGACTGGTAGTGAAAAAAAATGGTAGTGAGAGGTACAGTTCTACGGTACAAACTTTTTTATATAACCATAAGCAGTGAGCAAATAAATCAATAAATGAAGCAAAAACAAAACAATGGATCCTCTTCTAAACATCCTCCTATCCTTTCCCTTCTTGTACTCTTGTACCAAGTGTGGCGTAAAACAAAAACAAAGATTCGCGGCCCAGTTTTTAAAAGAGGGTATTACATAGTAATGCATTACCCAATCACCAAGAAAAAAATGCATACCAGGAACTACAAAGTAAAGCATTTCAAACAATCTTCAAGCCAGAAACAGAAATAAGCTTACAAACGGTCAGTTAAATTCTTGAATAAAAATTAAAGATAGGTTTTTACTCAACCAAGACCATCTAGGATTTAAACATATTCATTTGTGAATCAATTGTAATATATTCAGAAGTACCCCGCTTTACCTCACTTGTTGGGGCCATGCATACTTCAGTAGAGAGGCAAAAGACAAAATGTGAAATGCACTGCCGCCAGAATTCTCAACACTAACGCAACTTGCAACTCCAGTGTCAGGGCTTGTGGAGCTTGAAAAAAACTCTTGGGACGTAGCTCTGTGTAGCCTTTTGTGGCTTTAAGTGTCCATATGTCATTAGAAATAGGTGAGGAAATGTAGTCCCAAAATAAGCACCATCGATATCTTGATGCATCAAGGAAAGTTCAACAACTAAACAAACCAAAGAAATACGTGCACAGAGCGCACATGGTGTTGTCACACAATCTATTTGAAATTAATCACCCGTTGAACTTTAAAAATAATGCAGTGCATAACCCAAGCTCCATGGGCAAAGGGGAATTGAGGTGCTAATCATGGAACCCGCAACACAGCTAAGATGGTTGCTGTCAAAAAAAGGGCATAACAGACACACCCAAAAATCATGGGATTAACAATGACCGTATTGAACTTTCAATTCACAAAACTGCAATTCTTAAAATATGGAAAGTTAGTAACTGAGAAAAACAAAACTAATCAGATGCCAAACCATGCAATTTAACATTCAATGCTAGACACACGCAACATATTTCAAGGATACTGCCTTGGTACTTGGACCGAGGATAGTATATATCTTCACATTTCGGGCAATATATTTTAACAGTACTTGAACGAGGGATGTCTGATTGACCGACAGGAAGGCAGGGTTGCCCACAGCAGTAAACTCTTGGGCATCTCCCAAAATCATAGTTTTTGTACTTCTCTAACTGCAGAAGTTCCCAATGCAACATCATAACCAATAAAAAGGAAAATTAACACTGCATCAGTACAGATGATCAAACTCTGAATTTTACCATTGCAGCCATTCCCTTGCTGGTAAGGATGTACCGTACATGAATCAGACCATACAGCATCTCTGCTGCCGATTCCACCAGTTCATTCTGTTCTTCAGTGAACATATCACCTAAGATATCCACATCCAAAAATGGGTTGTAAAAAATATCAGAATTCAAAGAGCACGGGGAAGGGAGAGAAGAGACGGAGAGTTGGAATTCGAAGAGCAGGGGATTGGGATAGAAGAGAGGGAGAGAGGAATGCCTACCGTGAGAAGATTCAACATCCAATATCAAATCAAGAGCATAATCATAGTATGGAACTTGACTGCTCAACCCACAAAGATTAAAATCATCTTGGATGTACTCATCATCAACTTCACAGAAAAATTCATTTCCCCGCAAATTACAAAACCATGAGATCCAAGATGTGTCATCTCCATCAGAACCGCTAACATCAGATTCTTCACTGTCTGTTTCAGATTCCTCTGCGGTTAATGCAAACAAATGGTCAAAATCAACAGATAAGCAAGGAGAAGCAAACTTTGCAATTGGGCCAATTACAAATAACAGAATTATGTTTTGGAACGTGCCGCACATGAAATGACAGTCAATTTCAAAGAAATTAACTTATCATCTGTACCATGAATTAACAGCTTAAAATCCAGGGTACTCTACTTCAGGACCAAGAAAATATCAAACATTTTCATTCCTTAAATGACCAAAAATATCATAATTAGCTGATACCGCATCATGTTTTACATATGGAAGCAATAAAAATGTGATCTTTTGCCAAATCAATAATCAATAGAATCAAAATATCACCTTTGCCCCCACAAGAAGCATAGCTATACACTAACATGGTATATGCATCACAAACTAAGTGATCAAAAAATGATTATCTCAACATTAGCTATAAATAACATAATAACTCATTCATGAAATCTACCTTGAAAACAAAACCAAGGGGTTTATAAATACCATACCCAAAAAAATAAAGAATAAACCTTATGACAAGACTATTCTGTCCCAACAGTGTACAAATGAATTCAAATATCAAATGCTTTCTCAAGCATAATAAAGGCAGAAAACAGCAATGTTCAGAAAAAAAATTTCCAGTACAAATATCTTCTTGCTAATATAACACGAGGAAAAAAAAAGAAAAAAAAATCACCAATTACTAAAATAACAAAGTTCAATAAATGCAGATCCCATAAACGAATAACAAACTCACTTCGGTAACGAAAAGGAAGTTCATAAGCAAAACTCTTCCAGCGCCAACAAATAACCACATTCAGGCACATCGAGAAAACGAAAACAACAAAACTTATCAAGAAAATTAGATGAAAAGTTACAGCTTTGCATCCTAAATAATGCAAGATCCGACATCGAAAATTAACCCGCAAAAAGAAATGCTAACATTTTCAAGAAGACAAACAGAGAAAATCAGCTGACTAAAGTAAAAGTAAAAACTGACCATCAGAGCATTTGTTCTTGGGGAGAGAGGCGGAACGAGAATCGCGGTGATCGAGCTGTGATTTACCGGCAGAAGTGGAAGGTACGGACAACCTCTCCTTGTCTTTAGAACTCAAAGCCCTCGAAGTAGAAGGGGAGGTCTTCTCTAAGTGCTTGTCCAGCGCATCGTTTATGCGCTTTCGATCCAACGGTCCTGCCACTATCTCCGACTTCGACGCCCCTCCTCCTCGATCTCTGTACATAGCTGCCCCAATTCTTTTTTTGGTTTAATTTTCCTTTTTCTTTTTCCAATTTCAAACCCTAAACTCCCAAAGATTCAACCTTTGATACTTCACATAGAAAAATCTATTTATGGATGACGGAAATTAAGGACTTTTTACTGAACAGCAACGCTTTTTGGGATGGAGACGGGAAACCCTAGATTTGATTTGAGTTCAGAGACGGAGAAAACCGAGGTAAAAACTAAACATACGCGAGCTCCTCTCAGGTCTCTCTGTCTCCCCCACTTTGTTTTGTTTGTTGTATCTATACTCACTGTTTTTCTTTCTTTTTTTTTGAATTTTTTTATTCCTTCCTTGGACTCCAGGGCCCAACTTCGTTATTCATTTTTTGTTATGACTGGAGCTTTTTGCAACCCATATATTAAAATTAATCATCCTACCATACAAACTTCATTCTTTTAAAAAAAATTCCTTTTAAATTTTTAAAATAAAATCGTACAAAATCTTGAAATTTTAAATCATTTCTTTGTATTAGATATTACTTAGTCTTTATCTCTATAATTCTAAACCCTTAAGTTTCTCAAAAAAAAATTTTTAATTAACATTTAAAATACAAGTATAAATTATAAAATGGGGTTGGTGTAAAAGTTTTGTTAAAATAATTATTTATATTAATCGTTTACTTGAATTTCCATTAAAAAAATAAATGAATTAATTTATTTTTAGTTATTTAGATAATTTTAATCAAAAAGAGACTCAACCAAGAATTTGAAGATGTATCAAAATGCCAATTTTTTTTAACAGTATAAAAAGGGCCCATGAATACAATCTTCTACAAATTGAGTTGGTAACTTATATCTGTTGTGAAATAATAACTTGATGGATGTAAAATTGTAAATTATAGGGTACTGTAAATATTTTTATTAACTACGTTACTTTTCAAACAATTTCTTGATATCATGTAAATTACCAACTAGTTTGTATGATAGTTTATGGTATATATAATAGTAGGCAAATCTGCAAATAGTGGCGGAGCCAAGGGCGAGTTGTATTATAAATTCCAAAAGATTTTTTCTTTCTAACTTAGTTAAATTATAAATTTACCCTTGTTACTACTAATTAAATACAATAAATTTGAGTTTAAATAATTGTATTAAAAATTTCAAGTTTAAAATTTATTTAAAAAATTGCACAAATATTTACGAAAACTTTTTTTAAATAAGAGATTTTATCATCTTTTTTTTTAAACAATCTTATCTTTTTCATTATATAAGAGATTTTATACACACGAATATATATTGATATTTCATATATTTTTTACTTGTATTTTATGTAAGTCAAAATTTTTACCCCCCTGATTTGATTTTTTTTGGCTATGTCATTGTTCTAACTTCTAACTGCCTAAAATTACTCTTATTTTTGTATCAATTTTACATCTTTAGATTTGACTCTTTTAAATGGTTGAGATTTGCTAAGACCAATGACTTTTTTTTAACTAATTAACTATTAACGCCTTTCTCTCTCATCTCCAAAAGCTTGTGTCATCCTTTCCATGGTTTTTAATTTTTTAATATTTGTCCAGCATTCTCTCTAATATTTTACTTCTAATATTTCTTTCACTCTTAAGCTTAGTAAATGATCATGAAGCAAATTGATTACACTTTAAAAAAAAAAAAAAGATTCGAAAGCGTTTAATTCCGACCAAGATTTATTTTTTGGATCATAAGACGATAAAAGTTCTTTAACATTCTTATATACAAAATTGCTTGTTTGCCAGCTAGAGAAGCTTGATATGTTGAAGAGATTTTGTTTGTTTTTCCAACTCTAAAGAATCGCAATTTTTGAAGGGTACTTTTTTAATATTTTCATTTTACTACCTAATATTTTTGATATATTATTTTATCATTAAATTTTTTGACAATTATTTTTTAACCGAATGTTTCGGTTATTGTCATTTTATTATCGAACCATTAAGGGCTAGCTTAGTAATTTGTAGCTTTTAAAACAATTACTGTAAGTTATACTGTAGAAATAATCAACTTTGAAGAAAATTAGTTAAATATTTGATAAAATTTATTTTCAAAAAAGACTTGTGAATTTTAAAAAACAGTCTCATGTATTTAGTAAATTTTATATTAAACTACTTGTAAGAATATAAATAACTAAATTAGACACAATATTTAATAAAATTTATTTAAACATTTATAAACATGTACATAAAAATTTTTCTTATTGTGTGCAAAAAAATAATTGATAACTAAAATAAATATTTTCTATTATTAATTTTTTATTTTGTTATCTCGATATAATTGGCAATAATAATAATCTCTTTAAAATTAATTATTTTATTTCCTAGTCAATAAGAATAATTTTAGATTTTTGTAATATATATGAGGTTATGTATGGAATTGTGTTAAGTATAAAAGTGATTTTTAAAATCAAATTTTGAAAAGCTAATTCTTCCATGCTTTCTAAAATCGGAGTGTAGAATGAGGCGATTTTGCCAAAATTAATTTCTAAAAATTTACTAATCACAAAAATTAATTTTGACTTTTCAAAATTACTTTTGAGCATCCTAGAAGCAATACAGGACACTTGACTAATAAATTGTTGATGTTACACGAGTATTCTAAAAATTTTAATATATTCACTACTTTAATAAATTCAAAAGGTATGTATAATTTTATCAATTAATTATTTTATATACATAAAATAATCAATGGACAAAAGTATTATTTCTTTGAATATAATTAATTTTGTATTTTTTTAATTTAGAAGTTTAAATTATACTTACACAATTTAGGGTGAAAGAGAACAATAATAATAATAATAATAATAATAATAATTCTCTGATGAAGATATTCTCATTTGAACAAATTAAGGATATTCTTACTAGAAAAATACTATACCAACTGTCGTCACAACAATTACCAAAAAGTCTAATCAAGATGAATGTTTCACTTAGAGGAGTGCGCATCTGGATGTTGGGTGTTCTTCTATCATGCGACTTGGCAGACTTCATGTTGATGAAAGGCTATAAAAAAGGTCAGCTACAAGTCCGCCCTCCTTCTCATCAGAAATTAAAAAGAATCTATTAGTAAGTAAAAATCTATGTTCACTCGAGCGAAACTTTTAACTAAAGCTGCTTGTGTTTTTTAATAGGGTTAACCACAGGTCTTGGAGGAATATGAATAGAATAGATTTGCCTTTTAGTTTNATGCTTTTACATTCGTTGGTGAGTCTTATATACCAATCAATGACAAACTATAAATTCCACCTCTCGGAGGTGAAGTAGTTGAATTATTCGACTTGAAGTAGGTAGTATAAGAAGGGCGTGAGTGTCACGGGCGCCAAAATCTCCCGATGGGAGGCTAAGTTTGCGCGTGCGGGCTCAGCTCCCAAAAAATGCGGGGTGCACTTAGCCAAGTCATTAGCTTAGAAATTGTAAATATCACAGAAGTGCAGAATTGAACATTCTAGTCGCCCAGAGTTAAAGCGGCAACAGCGAGTTCTTCAGGTGGTTCTAAAAGCCCCTCCATCCAAACTATAAATAAGCGGCACCCTTGCCATTTTGCACACAACACACCACAATTCCAGTATGCCACTGACTCACAACACACCTGTTCTCAATCTCTCTCTGTAAAAAGTTATCTTGTAAATTGCTGCTTGTGAGTAATAAAGTTGTATGGTTTAGTAGCATTCTTTTGGCTTCTCTCTAGCATTTGTATAAGCTTTCTTTGCTTGCTAGTTAGAAGTGTTAAGCTCTAGCGTAGCGTGCGAGAAGTCGTTAAGTGCCGTGGGTTTCTTTGCACAAAATCTCATCCCTAAGTGACGATGGAAGCACACTAAGAACCCATGTTCGCACGCAAAGTAGAGGCCAATAATGGGCCAAACAATGTCATTATCTCTCTCTGATCGCCCTATAGTCTTGAAACTTCACTAGCTAAATCGATGCCAATAGAAAGAACAATCTAAAGCAAAACTATTGGATAAAGTCTTGGTTTAATTATGAAAGGGTCAATAGACTTGTTCAACTTTATCCTATTGTAGTTAGGTTTGAGCACATTGACTCAATTAGCGATACCCCTATATATATATCTATATCTCTATATATATATATATATATATATATATATATATATATATACATATAGTCTTGATGCAGTGCGAGATTTTAAAGTGTAGAAAATGTGAAAAGCTTTAAAATGGAGTTTAAGAGAACATAAAATTAAAATATATAAACACACAATTTATTCATTCTCTAAACTTTCCTGCACCTTAAAATTTCAAATTAAAACGACAACAACATATCTGAGTGCCACACATATATAAGAGCAATGCCAATAACAAAATTCGGGAAAAGTATAGAGCCACTACTACGGTGTTTGAAGGATCAACCTAATCCATTCAATCCCGATTTGATTATAAAATTCCAATTCTTAAAAGCCAATCGTGGATTAGTAGATTGGATTTGATTAAAAATTTATTGATTAATGACAAAAAGTCATGTCATTAATTTTTGTAATTTTTCTGTCTTCTCTCTTCTCTTTGTCTTTAGGGGTGTTATTTGATCATATTTTATAGATTGGATAGCAATTGATATCGATCCACATTTTATAAATTTAAATTTTGTCCGATTGATCATAAATTGGTGAAAATTCAATCTAACTGTCAATATGTCTTCGATCAAATGCATATTTGACTCGATTAAATATTCAATCCCATCATTTTCTGATTAGTTTGAAGATTAGAAATTTTTAATTTTTGTTCAATCCATTAATTAATTAAATAAATAAATCTAATACAAAAATAACTTTACCATCTATCAAATTCAAAATTACATAAGATTTTAAAAAAATTAATTGTTTAAATAAAACTAGAATGATACATTCAATGTTTGAAAATATAAAACAATGAAAAGAACATTCAATATTTGTTTTTTTCATTATTCAATTATTTAATAATTTTTATTCTATATTATTATTGAATAAGATATAATATATTATTAATGTAAATGCATTTTTAAGCTCATTTATTTATTAGTAAGTAGTAATCACTACGTTTATAAGTTTTATTTTTTATTTTTTTTGATTCATGGAATTTTTTATGAATTTATAAAGTAAATACATGTCACCGTCTAGAACGGCAGTTTTTAGAATCGTTGAAGAAGGTCTAATCTAAAGGTGTAAACTTGATGTAAAGTAAGAATAATTTTGGGGCTGGGGATTAGTCGGTAATATGTATATAACTATCGTATCTTTTAAAGAAATTTTTGCGCCGGGGGAACCTTCATATGACAAATATAAGTAAATAAACATGCCTCGAACTATGTTGAATTGTGGATCTACTTTCTGTTTGCGTGTTATCAAGAAAACATACAGGATTGAGGCGCTTAATTACGGAGTTTTGACAACCCATCGGTGATTAGAGAATTGAAATTAAATTATTTAACTATAGGCGCGAAGTCAGTAGTTTTTCACTTTGTCTAACAGCGGCAAAAATAGATTATTATTATTATACATAGTTATGAAATGCATAAATTAGAATTGACATGGACCCGAGAAGGTCGGCTGTGGATATACAAGTTGAAAAGCTTGGTTTTGGTTGCAGCTACTCTAAAGGGCAAGAGATATTCACAAGGATTAGAAAAGATGCTTTTGCAGAACTCCACGTCAAAGGATTAGTTGGTGTTGGTGTTGGTGTTCCAGTCCCGGCTTAAGACACTTACTACATCTCAATGATACCACAGCATTCATCAAATTTCACTATTGGTTATTTACATTCAATATGTAGCAAAGTAAGAGAAAAGAGAGATCAATTAGCTCAACGACACTGAAGCTGGTAAAACAAAGAATTGAGGCATCCCATTAGAAGGATCTTTTACGATTGATAGTAATGCGCCCCGAAAGCAGTAATCTCTGGCGACAAAATTGCGAGCGTATATGAATAATTGCTTCGCTGATCATGAGAGGAGACCTCTGCCGTTGCAGCATCATGGCATGGGTATTACTTTTATTGGCTGAATGGCCAGATTGCATGAGCTGCTGGGAACTTGTGGGAATGGCCTTCCAGAAGCTGATATGCTTCCAAGCTTGGAAATGGTAAAATACCTATGATACTAGTTACTTCAAAGCTTTTGGTTAGGCTGTCTCCTAGTATCTTAGAAAAATCAACTGAGTTATAGTTAATGTGAAATATACCACTAGTACGGTCAACAAAATTGAAGTTGCTACCCTTGGTCTGTAAATTTCTTCTCTCCCACTTTCAGAATACCATTTTTCAAACTAACAGACAAAAGTAGTGCCATTAGCTTTCTAGAAGTTTCTTCTTTGGTCTCATTTATCATCAAGTAGTACTCTGTTTCCTTTGAAATTCCATTCGAATTGAGAGTGAATTCAATTTAATTACTATTCTCATCTTTCTGCAGTTGACAATATGGTGATTCAAGAGACATTGCGCCTGTAACCGCCAATACGGCTGGCTTCTGCCAAGAAAGGCCCTTCCATTTTCATGATATTAAGTTCAAAGACATTGTGATTCCATGCAATCAATATTAATTGATGATGCAACATCATCCCGATTTATGATTATGGGGGCCTAATGCGCACCCCTGAACGATTTGCAAATGGAGATTCTAGGCTCATGTGCTATTCTGTGGAACTGGAACAGGACATGGTGTCCAATCTTCATGTAACCCGGGTTTGATATTTCTCCAATTTCTGAGAAAAATGAGAGACTCATTGCAGATTTATTTCACATTCCGTGGAAATTAAGAAAGTTAGAGCATTTTCTTACATAAATCACTTTGATTTTCTTATAAAAGCAAATGAACATATAAAAGGAAAAAAATCGATTAATTAGAAAAAGATGCCACTGCACAGATAGTCCGTACACTGCATATTCCTGTGTTGTTTGGTATGCTTGATATGGAGTTTATTTGCTTTCCTCCCGTTAATGGGTAATTCAAAAACGCCGAAAATGGACCCAAGTGTTTGTTGGTCCACAATGGAGGCTTCCAAATTCAACCTTCAATACCATTGCACGAGCTTGCCTGCCCATGTTAATTTTCTCACTTTAATCACTGCCCAGTGAGTTGAACGTCGCATTGGTTTTAACATTTCTATATATCTCATTACATAGCTAGATTAAAGTAACTTTGTCTCCATTTGATATTAAGGGGCCCCATTAGTTAAAGATACAAAATTGAAAACCCGGTAAAAGAAAACATATTAAAGTCATAATTGATTCTTTAACGGGTCCATTATAGAAGAAAACCATCATTATTAATCCAAAATTAAGTATTTGTCATTAGAATTTCAACGTTGCCCCACTAGCCACTAGAAAATTTGGTATAAAATGCAACCGAGGACAAACAAAATAAAAGGACAAGCAAGTGAATCAAATTGAAGTTTGACAATGGCTGTAGTTTTGGGAGGCGTTGTGCTTGCGGTGTTGTTTCTACTTCTATACATGTACAACGCTTTGGTTTTAAAACCAAAAGCTGAGGGCTTTGCTACAAAAGCAAGGCATCAAAGGGCCTTCTCCTTCATTTCTTTTGGGAAACATCTTTGAAATTAAAAGAATTCAACACCATGCTGCTGCCGCCACTGCCGACGACCAACAAAACGTTGGCGTTTCTCATAATTGGCCACTAATAGCTTTCGCCTATCTTGACAAGTACACAAGGATTATGGTACCCATTCTTGCCTCAGTCGTTTTCTTTTACGGAGTAATTATTTTGTACCTCACTACAAAACATTAACATTTTAGCGTATTCATTCATAATCACAGCATAGGGGAGGACAAGAATTGCTGTTGTTACTTGGCATACTGGGCGTTCTGTTCTCAATTTTAAGTTTTGTTTAAAGCAAATAATAATAACAGGGGCATTTTAATGGCAATGTGGGATTTTAAATCAATAAGTTTTGTCTCTGCTATTTTTCAAGCTTCAACCTTGTAAAGACCAAGCCGCCGCTCTTCAGAAGCGACCACCGTGGCACCCCATCGTCCTTTTCGCCAGCTTTTGTGGTCACCGTTGCCCGAACTTAGCCGCTGTACGAATCGGCGGCAGTCAATAGCCCACGCCCCCACCAGGCACCAGCAATTATGAAAATAAAAAAGAAAAATAAGAAATTGGAAAACTCCTTTCTTTTCTTTTCCTCTCTGCTCGCATCCTTTTATTTTCCGTTTTAAATTTCTTTTATTCCATTTTTTCCCCCAAACCGTCAAGGTTGTTCCTCGGATTGTGAGGCTAGTAATGTCCGGATCAAGGAGGATATGACTGTTAGAGTCTTGAGGTGGCTTTAATAGTAGTGTATTGACATGTATTGGCATGTGGATGATTTTCAATGGTTTATGCCCCTCTTATCTGTTTGTTATTGAGATTAGGCAGTTGTTTAAAAATTATAATTATAATTTATTTTATAAATATTAATAATTATATTTTAAAAGTTAAGTTAATTTAATTAATTATTTTTATGATAAAAAATTCAAGCAATATTTTTCACAGCATTATCGCAAAAATTATAACATCTTAATTTTAAATGGAACTTAAGATGTTGATGAAGGTTATATATGTGTGTGTATGTTTTTTTTACATATATTAGTTTTTATAGACAATAAAATATCTTATTAGAGTGGCTTCAAAAATTGTGGTAGTTTTTATTTTGGGTTTCTCCCTAAGTTACATAACCGACGGATAAAATGTATTTATTGGCCTACTTAGACTTTTTTTTTTTAATTGCGTACTTGATTTTGTGCTGAAATACTCTTCTTCTTCTTCTTCTTCTTCTTTTTTACCTCATTGTAAGTTACACAAATGTGATTTAAACAAACTTTTTATTTTTTTCTATAATGTTTTGTTTTTCTTGATTTAATTCAGAGATTGGTTTCAATTTCTTTGGTCTAATCTAGTAATTGTATTGTGATGTCTTAATGAGCGTGATAGTAATTTACTGATTTCTTTTTCATCAAAATGAGGTCTACAGTTATAATAGGTCAACTAAAGTCAAGTCTCATAAAATTTCTCATGTAACTCATTAAATTTGATTGTATAGAACTGTTTAGTCTTCTTTCAATAATTTAAGCAAGTTATAGTGATCATAATATGTGTTTTTCTTTTTATTTTAGATAATACGTTAATTTAATACCAAGTCTTAAGCATTGTATATATGGATTTTTAAGCATTTTCAATGCAATTTACAAATTTTATTTTTTAAAAAATGGCAGGATCGATATTCATGTATTCAATGGGAAGCATCCAGATATTATGCACAACAGATGTGGATTTGGTGAAGGAAATAAACCAGTGCACATCTTTAAGCAAGGCAAGCCTTCTTATTTGTCAAAGATCGTGGGCCTCTACTGGGGCAGAGGAATTTAGCATCAAGCGGCCCACTTTGGGTCTATCAAAGAAAAATTATTGCACCCGAATTATACCTCGAAAGGGTTAAGGTACGGAAAAAAATGTCTTTATAACGAGTAGTTTCCCATTTCGCTAACCTAAAAATTTTTCCGTCTTAAAATGTGCGAGGAAACGTGCGCATTCTTATAATATATACAAATATTTTCATTAAATACCAATGCCTTACACAAACTTTATTCAAAGGGGATGGTGAAGCTAATGGTGGATTCAACAATTTCCTTGGTAAAATCTTGGGAGAGCAGAGTTGAAAGTGAGGTGGAATTGCTGAAATTAGAGTGGACAGGTGCATGCAAAAGTTTGGCTGCTGATGTAATTTCAAGAGCTTGTTTTGGAAGCAATTATTCTAAAGGCAGAGAAATATTTTCTAAGTTCAGATGTCTTGTGGTAGCCATGTCTAAGGGAGCTGTTGGAGTTCTGGCTTAGGTACAACAAACAATCTCATAAAATTTTTATTATCTTTTTTATATGGATGGAAAGTGATCACTTGGACCAGACAGATCACAGATGATCATGTTAATCACAGGTACTTGCCCACCAAAAACAACAGAGACATATGGAAATTAGACAATCAACTCGATGATACTACAAAGTAGTGAAGAACAGGAGTCAATCTTCTTCCCATGAGAAGGATCTTCTGCAAATGATACGTGAAGGTTCTAAAAGCTGTGTTACTGCAATGGTGTTCCTTTGAATATTTCTCGTGACAGATTCATTGTGGACAACTGCAAGAACATATACTTTGCTGGGCATGAGACCTCTGCGGTCACATCCTCGTGGGCATTAATGTTATTAGCTGCATATCAGATGGCAGGATCGTGTTCGTGCTGAGGTGCTTAGAGTTTGTAAAGACAGATGCCTACTGGATTCTACTAAGCTTTCAAGTATGAAAACGGTACGTATGTATCAACACGTCTATAGGGGATGTTTTTCACATTATCAGTTGGTGAGTCACATTGTCATGTGGTGGTGTTTGATTCGTAGTACGTATTATCATTATCATTGTTTCTTTTTGCTGTCAGCTAACAATGATTCAAGAGACTTTGCGACTATACCCACCTGCAGGATTTGTATTCAGAGAAGCCCTGGATGATATCAAGTTCAAAAAGACATTGTGATTCCGAAAGGAATGGGAATCCAGGTACCGATCCCAATACTACAACAGAGTCCAGAAGGCTTGGGGCACCGATGCTCACAAGTTTAACCCAAGAAAGATTTGCCAATGGCGTTATGGCGGCATGCAAGTTTCCACGAACCATATATGCCATTTGGTGCAGGGCCTCGCGCTTGTGCAGGCCAACATTTCTATCGTGCAGAGTTGAAAGTGATTCTTTCTCTGCTTCTTTCAAAGTTCAGCTTCGCGCTCTCGCAAATTACCAGCACTGCCCTGTTGTAAGGGTAAATATAGTGCCCGGAAATGGAATTACACTCCATGTCAGTAGGGTTTGATTTCTCGTGCTTTGACGTCTGACCATATCGTTATTAGGACAAATAATTTGTATTTGGTATTATTACAAAATCAAATTCGAAGCTTCTGTCGAATAAAGCAGATCGGTTTAATTTTCTTCAATTCAATTCAATTCCAAAGTTAGTTCCCAACGCACAAATGTACTCAAATCAATTTATAACCACTAGCAAAATCAATTTTATAACCACTAGCAAGTAACTGTATCAGTAGTCAAAGCCAGAAAATTATTACCTAAAAGGTTGAATACCATGAAAAAGGATTCAACTGAGAGGGAGCCACAGAGAAAAGTCATACCTGTGAAGTGCTAATGCTATCTACTGCGAGAACAAAAATTCAACCTTCAAATACTTTGAAAGATTTCAGTTAGAACATTGGATTGCGTTTCGATCTCAAGGAAACTGGAGGAATGTGAACATATACACAGGTCCATGAGTCCATGACCAACAAAGCAGACTAATTATTGACTTATTGTTTTCACACCTCAATATAATTATTTAGGAAAATACAGTATTTATCTCATCATTCAATGGAAAGAAAATCTCGTCATCTTTGCAGGTATACAAAAGAACCATATTAAACTTATCCAAAGTTTCCTTGTCAGAAAAAAATTGACAATAGACAAAGATTCATAACAATGAGTTATTCAGCGTACATTATTCAGAGTACAACATGGGGTGAAACTCATTGAACTCTATACCTCATGCAACAAGAGAAGGATCACCACTCCATATGAGCTCAAATTTAACCAGTTACCAACTACGGTAGGGTATAATGGAGAAGGATCTCCTAAGAAGGAGTTCATGAGAAGAAGGACCTGCGTTCTGTTGCGTTCCAGCAGAGCTTCCCTCTGTGACTTACATAAGTGAAAAGTATAAGAACAACATGAGATCCACAGTTCAATGCAGGCTCTATCCCTCTTACTTTTGCCTTTTTTGGGTAGGATTAAATGCTGTAGTGAAGATGTCTACAGGAAGAAAAAAAAAAAACCAAGAAGGCACAATGAAAAATAGCATATGAAGTCGAGAAAAATGTAATACCTCCTTTTTCTTGCATTCTTTATAAGCGTCAAAATGTTCTTGACATTTACTCTTGTCTGTACTAAATTCTTCCAGACCTGAAAAGTATAAGTCAGGATTAGATGTTGGCCAAATGGTATTAAAAAACTTTTAAGCTGTTAAAATATGGCAAGACCAATATGCAAATTTCCAAAAGCCATAAAAGAAAAGAAAGCCCATGCAAATATTTAGAAGGTGACAACCATCGATGTCTAAGAATGAAAGGGTGGGAGCTGTCTTAGTTAGAGCTTTAGTTTCCTTAGCCAGCAATCTTAAGGACACTCGATCATTGGTGTAATCTTGTGGACAAAAAAATGGAGAGACAAATAAGGAAGAATGATTCAATAGACCAAACAAAAATGCATTTTAGATAATCATCTAAACTCTTTTATCTTGTCTGATCGATTCCATTCACCCGTTGTTTCCAAACTTCAATTCCAACCTGAAAAGGTACTTTGAGATTATGGGCAGTCAAATAGTTTGATAGACCAATCAGGGAAGGCATTTTGAACACTGCCATGCTTATGTTCAAGCAATGCAAAATGAAGCTTGTAGGCATGATCTTGCCTTTTTGTCACAAAAATTTTAGGCATCTTTACTGCCAAGGGGATTTTAAGGCCCCAACACCTGTTCATAATCGTGAATCACAATAGTCGATGGGTATCAACGTGAGGATGAGCGAATAACATGGACATATCTTAAACATCAAAAAAGGCCACATGGACATGCCATTACGTACATTCAAAGTCTAGCAACGGAAACAAAAAAATTAAAGATCAAACATAAAAGCCACGCTATTTGCACATAAATCATCCGTATTAACATTGAATTGAAACAAGATTAAAATAAAATCGCAATCATGGAACTGAACAACTGCTAACTAGCTTGTCATAATCATTCCAAAACCATCCAAATAAATACCAAGTAGCAAGATTGAAGACCAAAAACCAATCGCAAATTAAACATAAAAATACAAACGACGTAATTGAAGAAATAGGATAAAATTGGGAAAGAAATAAAGGAACTTACATTTGAGAGAGGCGGTGTACTGAAACATTGGGAATCTGAGATTCTCGCAGCACTTGCGTATGGCGGTGTATCAGTTGCAGGTCCCGACGCCATGCTCGTGGCTTCTTCGCCTCCGCTCTCTTTATCTGTTTCGGTTGGGTTTTCAAGTTTTTATTTCTTCTTCATGCTTTGGTCCTGGGTGGCAAAATAGTGAGCCGGAACATTTACAGTAGAGCGCCCTAACAACCTACGGAAATTCTCATCAAAACCCATCTTTTTCATTTTTGAGGGAGCCCCACTTATTACATACTTGCATTCGTAGCTTTTCTCTTAACCAAAATTACAGAAAAGGACAAAAGGTGCAATAGAGTTTTAATTAAATTGAAATTTGTTATAGTGCATTTAAATGCGCTAATTTTCGTTGTTTAATCGGCTTTAATATGATGTTTTTGTTTCGATAGTTGTGATTTCGTGTGTTTTTTTTTGCAGGTGCCGATCTATTGATTAGTCTTTAAATTGGTATAAGATGATGTTTTAAGGATGAAATGACGTTTGGAGAAATTGTTAATTTCGAGGAAAGAAAGTTTGTCGATAAGAGCGTGGGCGTGGCCGGTCGATTTCAGAAGAAGTTTGTTGATAAGGCGTGGGCGTCTTTATCAGATGTTTTTATTTAATTTTAAACGTGTTTCGTATTTTGCATTCTTCTTGTAAGTTTAGATAAGATTTTAGATATTTTATCTTTATCCTTTTTAAGAAAACTATAAAAAGGAGATAAAGAAGGATTAGAGGAGAATTAAATTGGATTATTAATTGTTTTAGTTTTTTGGGGTTTTAAAACATTTCTCTTTTAGTGAAAGACTTATTTTCCTGGTTGAAGGTTAATGAAGTTTTGATTCACCAATTCTTGTGAGATCTTTCTTGTGATTTTTAATTGTTTTGTTAACTTTTTTATTTGTTTATTCTACGAATTATTGTCATGATTATCTTTGTTAATTAGATAATTGGCCACTATTTAATTATCAATTTGATCTATTGCCAATTAAAAGATTAATCGTATGAAGATTTTGATGTTTGTGGCAAATAACGTAAGCGATGCGTTGTGTTATGAGAATA